>SRMA01025170.1:64385-563494 GCA_007224835.1 Danionella cerebrum
CCCCCCCCCCCCCCCCCCCCCCCCCCCCCCATTATATGTGCTAGGTTGTACTAAATTGAATTTCAAGTATTTATTTAACTTAATAAATCAATAAAACACTTTCAGGGGAAATGGCAGGTTGTTGATTTATCCTAATTCATCTATGGCTTTTCATTTTTAATTTTATATAACAAGGTTCAGGAGGAGCTTTTATTTTTAAAAGGAACAACAAGAAAGGTTGCCCGCTGCACACTAATTCCATGTATTGTTTAATATCCTGCAGATTATCACACCTGGAATAGGTTCCTAGCCACATCCAAAAAAAAAAAAAATGTTCATGTTGACTGTTCATGTTTGTTGGATTTAGTGTGGTACGTAATGCAACTAAAAAAACTTGATACCAAGCGTTACCCTAATCTCATCTTAATTCTTTATTATCAACTAAAGAACGAGTTTGATACACTGTAAGAATGGAAGTACTGAGTGTAACTGTAGGAAGGTTTTGTTGGCAGTGTATCAGTCAGATTAAAAAAAAAACAGATTCCTTTAGAACATGCAGGAATATTCACATTTCACGTTCAGTGGAAGGATTCTTGAACGATATCAGTGAGGAACCAAGGGGGTAGAGTGTGGAGAGGTCAACAATGGCAACTGAATCAGATGAGGAGTATGGTGGACCTGAATCTGATTGGCTACTTTCGGGTGTGTTGGGAATGGATCTGATGGTTCCCCCCCCCCCCCCCCCCCAACCCTAAAAAGAAGACTGTTCCATGAAACAAAAGGCTGTTCCTTCTCGGTCTTAGCATTATTCTTATTAGGGTAAAGCTAAGACAGAGAGCTAAAACTAGTAGGGTAGGGTAGCCACATTTTGGTTCTCTTCCACGGAGCTAAAAACAGTCACTTACTTTCCCCTTTTGTCTTTTAACATACTGGAGTAAAATTCTGCCCAGACCGCATGGACACAAGTTCAGGTTTGTTTTCCTGGCCGCTGACCTCTGCGACTAAGGTCCCACCCTCTTTTGCTTCTGATTGGCTGGTTCACGAGTGTCTTCCAATAATTAGAGCAGCACATTAGATGAGAATGCCTTTTCATCGATGGTTCATTTGTTCACATTCAGTTCGAGAGAATAGAGTGGGGGCAGTTTCATTTCTGATAGGCTGGAAGAAACAAGTGTTCATGATTCAATATTGAGTGGAGACAGATTCTGAGCATGTGCGGACTCGCTGCATTTTCATTGCCCAATTTAACTTTAAATGGCAAGTGGAGAAGAGTCGTCAATAGTTTTTCACAGTCTATGTAGGACAGTAACACCAGCCTTTTTTGAGCATTTTCATAAAATCTTGCTTTAATAAAAATTAAAAATGACATCGTTGGCTTCAGATAATTAAATTTTCACCTCATTTTTTTTTTTACATCTGACAATTCCATTTGATACTTCCGACAGTTGCATCACTCTTTGTTGATTTCTGAAGCAAAAGTTTCATAAAAATATATATATTTTTTACTTATCATTTCATCCAAACTATTGCATTAAATTTACTCTGAATTGATGATCTTCTAATCAAGTTTTAAAATGATAAAGAATGATTACTTCTGTTTAACTATTTCATGAAAATAAAAAAATACTTCATACATCATAGCCAGCGCATTATATTCTTCCAGACCACACGACAATTGAAGAAGAAGCCTCTTGCTCTGTTATGAAGTTAGTGGATTATTGAAATAAATCACCTGGGGAGATTGGATGCTGGGTTCTTGGAAGAAGAATATCTAATGCATTTCTGTGGCGCAGGAGGAAATGGATCCTGTCCCATTTATCTGTCAGCACCTTTACTTCTCTATAGCCACCTCTGTGAGGTAAAGCCTGTAATAGAACAGTGATGTCTGTTTTAAAGCACTGGAGATGAGCAGAACCATGCTGGAAACCATGACGACTCTGTGATTGGTTTGGAAACAAACTACGAAGCTTTGACAATGGAGGCCGCTGTCATTAAAACTGTCACTAGTTAAATTTGAATCTAACAGGATCTCCAATCCTGATCATTTTTTACCATTTGTCATTCATCTTCTCAAAAGACGTCTACCAAAGTCCATAATTCTGCCCATAAAACCTGAATAAAGGACTGGTGAGGATGCTCACTGTTTATGCGGCATATAGCAGTGGTCAGATTATAAACCGCTCATCTGTGGTCAACTATGTGGTGAAAAAGTAACCGTTCAATCTACAAATTTACTTTTGCTAGCACACCCTGTTGCATTTTATCATTTTTTCTCTTATTGACATGGTTTCAGCATTAGTCTAAAATATCGAGAAGGGTCTGGCTGCACATCTACCATGTGACTCGACTGGCACTCTCAGACTATTTGATAATACACACACACACACACGACTTTCACTCTCCGCGTTAATTAACATGTTCACATTCTTTCGCTGAAACACAAACACATTAATAACAGAATTTGGGCCCAAACAACCAATCCTAAATTGCGTAGTTCAGTTTCTGTTTGTTATTAAGTTACGTCAACAGTTAATTTTGCGTCATCACTCATAAACGAATAATATACTAACTTCTAAAGATAAAATTAATGTAACATAAGATTCATAACAGATATTGACAATTTAAAAAAGGTTCAAGTAAAATAAATTATTATTCTGAAGGCTTTTATATTTTAATATTTAGCACCACAGTTTTAATCACAATGAAAATATTCATATTATAGAAGTCAAATACATGTTGGATTAAGTGAAAAACAGACTACAGCTAAATGCTTCTTTATTTTAAACTGTACACGTTAAAATGTTTGGTGTTCGCACTGTGCTTCAGGAGCGGATGAAGGCACGTGTCGTGTGCTATCCAAAGGAGACAGACACGTTTGAAAATATTGCTTGTGTTCACATGACATCATTGTTCAGGTGCGAAATGCAGATGGAGGACTGAAAACAAATTTCCCTCATGAGAATAAAAGGGAAATAAGACGAAGCATACGTTTTGTGTTGGTACGGATGCTCAAATCGGTCACCGAGAAAGCCCAAATAGCCTTTATTGAGTACCAAATGCCATTGCTTCAAACTTCGTGAAAAATCCTCAGCTAATGACAACAGGCTTAAAGCAAAGGGAGACTTTTGCCATCCCCTTCACGGATTACAGCAGCCCCTTCATACTGCAACAGATGGTGGTAAATCTATCTGTTCCTTCAACAAGCTCTTCCAGTACACGCCTTAAGCCAAGCAAACACAGCATGGCTTTCAATATTTCCTAATGTTTGTGATTTTTCAGTCTGTACAAACATGATCCCCATGTTGCACTGATCTCACTTATCGTAGCATCAGAAATATGGGTGTAATTGGCCAGATATATAAATTAAATCAGGATTTAAGCAAATTCTTTGTTATATTCATCACTTAATAACAAGCAGTATACAGTAGAGATGCCACATCCAAGTTTACCATCATGATTTCCAACTGATCCAGCTGGGGTCATGGCATGAGGAGCCTCATTTGAGAGAACACTCCCAGATGTTCAAAGTGGCCAGAAATCAGCTGAAGCTAATCAACTTGTGATGTGGTCCCAATACTCAGCATACTTTGCTCATCACCCCAGTAACTTTGAGGACTTCCTAAGGTATGCCTATTTCATTATTTTGGCCACTTTTACAGACTGAGGAGAACGTGGAAAGTATGCGTTACTCCCTAGATAGATGGAGATGCTCTTGCGGCTCTTTAAGACATTCCTAATAGGGTCTGTTAAAGATGCAAACATCCCAAACATTTACAGAACAGCTTTAGGACATTCCTAAAACATCTTCTAGGGGGTCATTAAGGCGATGATGCTAAAAGTTTCTGACATGAGGATGGTCTCTTTTATGGTAACATCACAGAGGAGATTGGAGAGATTAGCTAAATGTTACAAAAAGTTTCCACAAAGATCAAAAAGTGTACCATCTCTTAACTATTAGCTGCAATTTACGACTTCAGAAATCTAGGCACGCAACATTTGAAAGATGGTGGTGTGCCAATAACTAAGGGGAATTAGAAAAGAGTCATATTGGACATTTGAAATTCAAAGATAATTATTTAAAAGAACGTCCTAACTATACACAAAGTAATCAAGTAAATCAAAGTATTGTGAACCCCAATGCCCCATACTAATAAAAAGCCCAGAAAAAATGATGCAGACAGTCCACCGTGAAACTGTAAGCTCAGTAAGCTAGAGGCAGCTGTGGTTAACTTTATGACATAATTGCATAACCCTCAGCTCGTGGGATTTTAAGTGCAGCGAAGAGGGGATGGGGCAGCAGTAGGTCAACTGGGACAGCATCTATAGCTTATGCTTCTTTGTTAGGGATAAAAGAATGAGGTTGTCACTATTTCTTAGGCAGAAGTTTCATCTAAACTTTACCTGCATAGTTAGGGCAAGATTTTAAAGATATCTGCTTTACAAATTTACACAGCATAAAAGAATTTGAAAGTATAATTTATATTTATGGGAAAGCTCACACCCCTTTTCAACAGGGTCAGATGAGGAAAGACAGACCTGAAAGTAGTGAATGTGGAAGTAGATGGTCCTGTATATTAAACTTTCTCCAGAGGAAATTTGCACAACCAACATTTTACTAAGCTTTTCCAAACAGTAACATCAACGGCAGGAGGGGGGGTTAAAGTGGTTTCAATTGGAATATAACAAACACAAAGAAAAAAGTATTTTCAGACAAGCCATGAATTAAAAGCTCAATTGAACTTGAGTGCAAGTCCAGCAGGTTGCTTCAACAGGTCTTTGTAGAACACAAAGACCAAAATGCTAAGGACTAGCTGAGAACTAAAAACACAAAATAAGGAAGCTCAACATCAGTGCCTGGATAAAGACAAATAATATTCTCACGCATAAATCATAAAGGTTATGTGATAACAGAAGACTGGCACTCACTCAGGTGGATGGCAGCCAAGAGATGTGTGATATTATACACATTCCTGTGAGATTGGGGGGAAAGAAAGCAAAACACAGATTAAAGCCATGCACAAAGAACCAGTAACATGTGAGAGAGGACAACAAACCAAAAAACATGCACAAAGCGAGGCCTAGCACAAGAAAACACAGAGATGGGGGAAACCCATTAACATATTTGAACTCACTGGTGACTGATAGCACCTCCTGAAATTTGTTATATAAACGTTACTTGAGAATTTTGCCCAATACAGGAATTTGCAATGACTGGTTTGGGATGAGTTGGAGGACTCCATGGAGGGAATTTTTTCCATGTTTGCTAGGCATTCCTCAAGGTATTTCCATGAGGAATTTATTGAGTATAAATAATGATCTAGGTGGCTCTGCGGTGGACCGGCAACCTGATCAGGATGTAACACCACATTTGCCTGAGCTGGAGAGTGGATGGACGGAAGCCATCCTGAAAGAATCTGTGGTTGTAAATTAAAACTATATTTGCAGCATAAATATTCATGAACTTGGTAAAGGTTGAAGTACAAAAAGAATAAAGTGTTCAAACATTGCATTTCCTGGGTAGAATAGACTAAGTTATTTGTATCCCAATTTACAGCCCACTGTAGACAAAATAAAGCAGAGTCAGCAAAGATCGTGTAATGGAGCCTGGAGGGGGGGGGAGGAATAGATGCAGACTGTAGCTAAACAAACCTTTCTAGACATAAACCAACAAATACATGCAGTACCTGTACTGTCAAAGTGGTCAGATGGAGCCTAATATCTGAAAACAAACTGTACTGTTTCCCTGAGCTGCCTGATGTACATTGGTACAAGTGTTCTGACTCAACACATGTGCAACAGTCTGTTGTGAAGCACTGCTAGAATTCCTCTCCTGTTCCGGTAAACCCAGCCAAATCTACCATATGTGCTGTCTGATTGGTTTTTGTGCATCCAGGAAGAGCAGACAGCAACATGTCAGATTCTTAAGCCACTAGATATTAACAGGAAACTACGTAGACCTAGCTCTAAAGGGACTTGTTAGAGGCTTTAAAGAGCCTGGGAGTTTGGGAGCCATGTTACGGTCGCTGAAGACTTTCGAAAGAAGCCTCAACGAGCCAGTGTGTCCAGTCAGGACGTGTGTTTCCCATTTGTTCCTTTGCTCCCTCTTTCCCCTCTCCTCCAGAAACGCCTTGAGCTCACGTGACAGCTACTCTACACACTCATGGACTACATGAACATACTCACTTAAAGGCATACAAGCACCCCAAGACAAGTACTGACAAGAAATATAAAGACAGTTCACCCTAAAATGAGACTTCTGCTATTGTTTGTTAGCCTTTGTGGAGCTTTGTGTTGCGAAAAACCATGTAGCTGATCATTCATTAATTTTATTGGTTTGTGAATCACAAATTCAATTGGTTTTTGAAGATCCAATATAATAAGATGTAGTAATGTAGAAAATAAATATTTATTAAAACCATTAACCAGCGCAGTACTACATTTTTTTTTAACTAGATTTGTCAAAATATTATATTTATCAAAGATTGAATAACACAAATGTAGGTTTTGAGTATTGTTATACTTCAAAGTAGGGTTCTTCAAATCAAAAGTTTTGAGGCAACCTGTTCCCACAAAAGCTTTATGTCATTTGAACTTTTGAATTTTTTTAAACCATTCTTTAATTGGGAGAACTCTTTATAGTTCGATTAAGATTTTAAACTAACACTTTTAGGTGCAATATTCCTTTAACGAAACAACAAATCTGTTGAGGCTAATTAATGGATCATACTCAACGTCTTTAAAGTAGGTCACACACCCTGAGATCATCATACACTCCCTGCTCAACACAATGTGGTTTACTTCCTTGCCTTCAAGGCTTGGGACGAACCTTGTTTTGGTGGCACAAGAAGAAAAATGACATCACATTTCTTACGCTCATTAATATTTCACCACTATTTTTTCAGTGCCAAAGCCTGTTCACTTACACTTTGATGGAATTAAGATTTTAAACAGTGGCTCGCCCCAGAAGAAAAATGGCTTTATAGGGTGGTTTGGATAGACTCAGGTCCAAAAAGTGGTTTTAGGCTGTATGATTTACAAATGACATTTACAGGACTAGAAAGAAAACAGAGAGGTCTAGTAAAGGGAGCAGCCCAGGACTTAAGTATGCTGTTCAGTTTTCTGAACTTTTAGGAGGATAAATAACAAAATGTATTTCCACTTATAGCCCTTTCAACATGGGCTTTTATCTTAACGATGAATCAATTAGCTTTAAATAAAACAAGCTAACTGCTTGTTTTGGACAAATTATAAAAAAAAAAAATTAAGATCAAGTTTTTAAATGAGAAAGAAGGTATAATGGGAACTTGAATGGATACAAAAACATGGCAGCCACTCAAACGCAATGGGTGTGTTTATAAATTAAACGGAGCATAAGCATGCAAACATTCAATAAGCAAGAACGGGTTAAAAATGGCAGACAACATACCAAAGACAAAGCAGCCTGTGGACACAATACCAGCAAGCTTTCTGAGGCGGGGCTATTAAAATTTTTAAGAGACACCATTGGTCAGGGGGCATGTTTGTGTTCCTAATTTTAAACATCAACTTCCAATGATCGTATACCACATCTTTAATAGACATAAGGTAAATACAATTGTTGTGCTCAGTCTGTTGTGCTCAAACTGGTGGAAAAGGGACTAAATGGAAACTAGATGAATTTACAAGTGCACAATAATTAATATACAAATAGCTCAGGAGTGGCATCTTACAAAAGAAAGTAACCTTACCTTCTCAAAAACCTGTACAAGAACACAATAACAATACAAAAGGGCTAAGATCCAACCACCTACTATCAAGTGAACATTCACAAAAAGTGATACAAGTTAATAAATGTTCAAATTGGGTTGAAAAGTTGTAGTAACAAATTATAGTAAAGTCAATACCAAAGACTCACAAGCAAATCCTACTCAACCACAAAGTCAAAGGCTTTGTAGACCAGGCCACTGAAGAGCAGGTGGAGAGCCTTCTTATAGGCCCTGGTGATTAGGCACAGCTGGGGCAATCAGTCCAGGAGAGCAGTGCTAACGATCTTCAGGTGAAGCACACAAACACACATTGAAACCATCCCCCACGTATCAATCAGGTTCATACAGAGCCATGATATTGTGCGACTATTTATATGATTATTTCATCACAACATTTACACTCTAAGACATTTACCATTATTTACGCATTATGACTATAAATGTTTAAAATACAGTAAAGAACAGTTCAATATTTTTACACCAGTTATTACATGATCAATGCACAGTGTAAATCGTTTATTTGGAGATGTGACCTCTAGTGGTGAATTACAGTACCTGTATCTTAACCTGCTGGCCACTGTGTTCTAGTATGAAATGACAAACTTGGGCTTATTTTAAGTAATAGAGATAATGGGGAGTTAGAGGAATGTGTCTCAAACTTTGGCAGATTCATCATCTCTCACATTCCAACTGCAACTCGACGGTGCCATCCTGAGCAGGTTCAGGTGAAGGTTATCTGTCTCTGCTGGTTAATTGAGGATGACTGGGAAAGCAGAAGCAAACCCACTGCGCAGCCATATGCCAGATCAGCAGTGAACACTCTTCGGTCCAGGAGGAACTCAAGGTCTTCTGGATGCTTCTCTGCACTGATATGAAGAATGTAGCGTGGGCATGGCTGCGATGGCAGGCAGTAGAATCTGGCTCTGTGGAGACTGTCAGCTTGGACACACTCTCACACACCTACTGTGACACTCCTCATTAGAGTGTGTTTTGTGGACAAGGCCTCTCCAGCTGGAAACTCTTATAAGTCCATTCCTTCTTAGTGAGAAGGAATGAGAGAGATTACACATTATTATGCAAAACTTTAGGGAATGCTTTTTTTTCCATCAATGAACAACTTGCAGTAAATGAACAAAGGAGAAATCTAACATTTTCCTTGAAAACAGCAGCAATTTGTCTAGGTTCACTTGCACACAGTTTTTGAAGGACCATGGCTGCTTGTTCCATACATCTTGGAGGACTAACTTTCTCATATTCTGTACCTGTTTGTTACTCTGAAGATAGTTTTTAATGAATTTGGCTGTGTGTTTTGGGCCGTTGTCCTGCTGCAGAATACATTTCCAGTCATTTACATGGTCCAGTCATACGCCCTCTTGAGGGTTTTGCTTGATGGATAACTATCTGCATGTAGTTCTCAGCATTAAAACCCAAAAGGTCCACCCCAAACATTAATGGAACCTCCACCACGCTTCACCGTTGCCTTTAGACACTCATCATTGAACCACTCTTAAAGCAGAGAAAGCCACCTACAACAACACTAAATCAACACTTTGAAAAGTTCCCACTACTCCCAACACAAATCATAAACACCAATTTTAACACTAATTCAGTGCAGAATTGAATCTATGTTGCTCCAACACGTTTCAGTTTGATCCTGTCTGCTCCTGACTGCCTGCTCCCTGGTTCCCTTAGCTGCCTGCAAACCTAGTGTTACAGATCAGCAACCTGTACATGTAACCCTTAGAAGTCTGGGAGTTTTTTTACAAGTTTACAATTTGCTTTAATACATTTCCTTTAAAACAGTTTTTGTTGCAATGCTTGATTTAATGTTTATGTTCAACCCCGTTTTCTTTTTTTTTGCACATTTTTTTCACTACATTACACAATAACTCCAACACACCTGAAATCGTAAAAAAATTAATAAATCTGTGTATTGTTTACTGCAAAAATTTCAGAAAAATTCATAAATCACCCCAAAAAAGCATAAAAAAAGTCAAACCTTAAACCTTATACATTGTTTGAAGCACTTTTTGTGCCAGATCTTTTAAAAACACAAGTCATATCACAGGCTTTGTTCTTCCGAGGGTTATCTCTTCTCTTTACCACTAGATGACACTGATGGTTTTGATTTGGAGTCTGTAAAATTAACCTGAAAGACGATTGCACATTTCTCACATTTTGTTATGACTTCCTGGAAATGTATGATAGAGATTCCCTGCTGCTAGTATTCTTTTGAAGAACTCAATGTTCCTAGACAAATGCAGATGTCCGTAGAATTATACTTTTATACCTAAAGTATGGTTACTTTTATTAAACCACTGAAAGTATATACTAAAATATACAAAATCTTAATTTGCCTTTATATTCTTACTGCCGTTTTTTGATCTGATTGCTCAAATAGTATGACGTGGCACAAAGGACTCCAACCCTCTGGGGTAAAAGTATGAAGTTTAGACCTTACACAAGGTTTTTGAACTCAAATGTTTTTATCTATTCATAAAACCTTTATTAAACATGTTTTTAAAATGTACTTTAAAAGGGTCATATATTTTATTAGATAAATGCTTAGCTGACAAATTTCCTCATATGAAGCGAACCAAATCACACAGTAAATGTGTAAAGTAAAGTAAAGTATTTAACGTTTTTTGTATGTTTTATTCATTCATAGAAAATCACAAGCATGTTTAGATCTCTTCCTCAAACTAAATGAACTTTAATGAACC
Organism: Danionella cerebrum; assembly: GCA_007224835.1. Lineage (NCBI taxonomy): Eukaryota > Metazoa > Chordata > Actinopteri > Cypriniformes > Danionidae > Danionella > Danionella cerebrum. The sequence continues at coordinate 74,833 of SRMA01025170.1, forward strand.
ATCTTAATTTGTTCTCGAGGCTCTGTTTTGACAGTTGCCATGTGAAAGGCAGAAATGATTTAAAATGATTTGATCTGAATATGAACTGAATTAAAGAGCAAAACCAGAAGCTGGTAGTCTCAAGTGCTGGCTCTCTCAACTATCCGCCACACATCGTCTGCTTCTAATTCTCTCTTCAAAGGAATCTATGAATGGAAACGGGAGGAAAGAATGGAATCCCCTGGCGTTTCAGGAACAGATTGTTTTTACTGCTTGTCCTGTTGTTTAATTTGGTGAGTGTTTCCACAATGTTCAATGTCAACTTTATGTCTAATTTTATGGCCAGTAAAAGAAATCAAAAGACACACATCAACTTGATTGAAAGTTTAAAGGGTCATAATTTCTATGACAGTTACTATTTTAGAAATGTATTATGAGGCAGACTTCAAAATAATCAGTTGGAGTAGAATTTCATCTTCATAGAAAAATAAATCTCTGATTGGTCTGCAATTTCAAAACTTTGGAAAGAGCTGTTGCCAACCAGCTGCAAAACTTTCATTCTGACAATGGGCTTTATGAGCAATGGCAATCTGGGTTTCATTCCTTACACAGTGTAAAGATTGTGATTCATTGTACGCTGCTGACTCAAGTTTTCTAAGCAGTGAGGTTCATCGAGATCTTTCATCTGCATTCAATTCGATAAATCCTCACATTTTATTACTGGCGAGTATTTGAGTTACTGGAAACATTCTGTTCTGGTTTCATTCTTATATGCAGTTTGTTGAATTTAACCAATACAGCTGAACACAGTGTCCGTCACTACTGCAGGGGGACCCACAGGGCTGAGTTCCGGGTCCACTGCAATTAATAATTGACAATCTTCTCATACGTCTTTTGAAAACGTGAATTGTTTTTCGATTGTCAAGCTGTCTCACCAATTATCTCACTGTACCATTTTTTTCAGACAAAATGAGGGTAGAAATCAAACTGAAATTAAGATTTGCAGAGCATTTTTTTCACAAAATCAAAATTTGGTAATTGCAGTTGCTGCTAAGCTTACATGCCAAGGTGGAAAGTAAAATAGTAGGGACACCTAAAATTATCGAGGGTCAAACATTACTCCTCGAAGCTCATTGAGGTTTGTTCTTGGTGGAGACACTCGGATATGTATGACGTCACTTCAGAAATGCTCACTTTATCAAGATAAGATGATTAGTTCCTTGTGATGGATTGGCGACCTGTCCTGTCCTGTCCCCACCTCTCACCCGATGTTTGCTGGAGATAGGCATCAGCTTGTGTGAGCCGGAAAGGGAATAACACACAGGTTAGAAATTGAATGAAGGAAGGACTTGCTTCTTGGCCCAATTTCACTGGTGGGCGAGAAATGATGCAGACACACAATGCAGTCACAGAACCCAAACCCCAAATGGTCCAATAGTCCTTAGTGCTGGAGGACGATGACGAGGGCAGGCAGTAGTCCCTTGGAATTGTAAGAAAGCTAATCCCGGGATGCCATCACCCTACTTGGTTGGAGGAACATGGGTTTCCGGGCCAGTGGTATGGAATTCCAAAGGTGCTGGATCCAGCCGAGATGAGAAGGGCAGAGACTCCATGACAATGGTGATCCCTAGCCCGTGGATGCCCTGACTAAGGGAGAAGGTAGCCTGCCAGGTCCAGGGACTGAGCAGAGCTGGCAACAGCACCAACACCAATCATTGTCATGCATCTCTGTTGCTCCTCACCTGGGAGGTGATCGCTGTTTCCCACCTGCTTTAAGCGGCTCATGCCTCGTCACAAAAGTAAAAATGTTTAGGAGGTGCATGTCAAGCTCTTGCGCAGGCGATTTTCTAGGCCTATAATTTGGGTTTTAGCAAAACAAAACCACAACAAAGCAAAAGTAGACACATCATAAAGGATTACCTACAGACACAACTGTTTACAGACTATTACCATCTTCTGCCTTTTCATTTCAAGTCATTTTTAGAAGCATGAAAGTCAGCTTTCTGGTGTGGACGGAAGAGCTGGGTGATTACATTGTTTCTGACTTTCATGAAATAATTCTAAAAGAAAAACTATTATATAGTTATATGTATTCGAACCGGCTTCCTGTTCCAACTTGTTTAATCTGAAGAAAGATATCAACACAAAACGTGTCTCTCAAACCCTCGAGTTTTTGGAAACTGTCAGAAGTGCTTGTACAGACACGAAACTCTTGAGCTTGAATTGTAAAATGTAATATTCAGCAGCATGAAAAACATCAGAAACACTCGCATAAACCTGGAACTCAGAAATTGTAAAATTTAACCTTCAGCAACATGAAGTAAAAGGTCAGGATAATGCAAGTATAAACTTGAATTTCCGAGAGCAGTTAAAAATAACCTTGAAGAATAAAGTCAGAGTTGCAAGAATAAACTTGCAATTCTGAGAAAAGTCATTTGTAATGCACAGCCTTCAACAGCATAGAAAATCTGATCCGTGACCATGATTTATCCTTAAACTAGAAACCGCTCTGCTATTCATCTTTCAGATCCTTGGTTTCTGGTATCTTTCACATTCCTAATTCGTATGGAGTCTTTTTCCAAATGTTCTGTTCCTATGAACTTCCTGTAATCCCCTACAACTAAAAATCACCGCTTTCCTTTCTCTAGGAAGCTGTTCCGTCTCAATCCTGAGACTCATCTTTTATTTCAAGAGATGTTGAATTCAAGGACATCAAAGTACACAGAGAAGATCTGTAGTAGAATTCGACAACATTTAGACTAAAAACAAATATAACAAAAATAACAGTTCTGCTTATGACAAGAGAGGAATAATTTGTGGTGGTGCTCTCCATATTTTCGCAATAAAAAACAAACCTCAAACAACTTTCAAAACCAAAGCACGCTCCCATATGTGCGATGAATCTAGAAAACAATAAGAAACTCCCATCTGCTCCGTCTTGTTTGCTGTGCCTCCTCACCTCGCACTCGCTCTTTCTGCACTTCTGCAAGCTGCCTGTTCCATTGCCATCATATGAGAGTGCTGAGCTCAGCATTTCCCCATGGATTCACCTGGAACTGCTGTCACCCCACATCATCTCATCCTACACCTGTACCCAGCGAATCTCCAGCAAAGACTTGCACCCCCGCTAACAAAAATCAGTGTCCTTGACATCCTGCAAAAGATACAGGCCTCGTTCTGTTTGAGTGCCGCAGTATAACCGAGATCCTCCAAATCTCGAATTTCAGCGCATGGCTTAATCATCAACTCAATTTGAAGGGGACACAGCAGGGGTATTGTAAGCCTCTAAAAAAATAACGAAGTGACAAAAGTAAGGTCGAAACACATGCAGCGACAAGCAATCCATCAGGAGTGTTAAGCAGAAGGGGGTTCGGTTTTCTTCGTGTAGCAAGAGGGAACATTTCAGGTGACATTGTGAGCCGAGCCAGATACGTGGAAGGCTGGGGGATGCATTTGGGAGCTGTCGGGACACATAATCGTCAAATCAGAGTGACTGAGGTGACTTCAGTCAGGACCCGTCTGTGAATGTCTGTGTGTGGCAGCATTGGTGTTTATGCCATCGCTCAAAATAACAATCCTCTTCTGAAAGGGCTAAGAATTGTGCGGAGGAAAGGCTTTAAATGACCTCTGAGAAATATTTTCAAGCACACAAATCAAACCTGCTTGGATATTAACATGTTGGGTGAACCACAGTGCATGAAAGACAAAGATATAAAAACAATTTTACGTTAAGAGTGGGTGTGGCCAACCATCTGCATCAACTGTCTGCGATTGGCCCATATGTTTATGTATGTAGAAAATTCTGCAAGATGAATGTAACCAACTTTTTATTTTTTTTACCGTGTCCTGTCCCGCTCAAAAGCCATCACATGGGAGAGTAGATGCTTCGCTGAGTTGAACAGTTTTGCTTTCTCCAGGGGAGTAAAACACCTGGTGTGGTGTTTTCTCCTCTCGATTGGAGCATTGAATGTATGTAAATATTTATTAGTTGTGTTTCATACGAGCCAGTTTACATCAGTTGTGTCAGGACAAGACAACGTTGGACTGAAAGGGGGAGTGGAAAAGGTATTGGGGATGGGTGAGGGGAAAGGTTCACGAGTGAAAAAGAAAATTGGAAAAATGTAACTGACTTTTAGCAAGCTGGGCTTCAATGCTCCTGGAGATTCTGCAGGATAAAGAGAGAATAAGGCTTTCTAACGATAAGAAATCATTACTGAGCATCTATGGAACATCTCTGGAGATTTCCAATCATATAAAGAGTTCTGCTCTTGCTTCCCATATTTGATGGTGTGTTCTGGATATTCAGTTTTGCACCATAATTGAGGGAGAGGAGCTAATTGGATGAGACAATCACGTAAACTTGCAGATCAGCAGCTGTTTCAGACATTATTCTTCTCCGGGTGTAAAACAGATTCCATAACCACAAAAATGTGTTTGTTTTCCTCCAAGCATTTCCAGGCATATTGGATACAATTTCCAAAAACACCCTTTTCCGGTTTGACCCAGAGCCACGGAACACTTTATTCTATCCTGGCATTTAAGAATTTAATGATACATACAACTTTGATTCGCATATTTATGCTGCCAAACACTTTAGAACCGAATGAGAGTAATAGCAAACATCTAGAAATGTGAGATCATATAATAATTGTGATTGTAATTGTTCTGGTAATGTGGTTATCAAATTCAGACCGATTGTATCAAAAAAATTCTGCTTTTGCATTGCACTTGGTGATGTATGGATTGTATGCAGCTCGTACATTCAACATGTTGTTTGGAGGTTGGTGCATTCTATGCGCCCCAGCATTAACTAACCCTGCTCTTTCACTTTATGGCTGAGACGCTGTCTTTCATAATGACCGGCAGTGGCTTGAAGAATAATTTGTTGCAAGGATGAATGAATTTGTTTTCAAAGAATCTAAAAGGGGAACTGGTCCAATTTCTGTGCACTTAAATCGAGTGGTGGATATAACTCACATATTGTTTTCGTATTGAGCAACGACACCTTTTTTATTCTCAAAAAACTTTGTGCTATAAGGGTCAACCATATGCTTTCTAGCCCTTAGAACTCCAGGGGCCTTTCGGAGCATTCAATTTTATTAATTTACAATTTGCTCTAATAACTTCTCTTTAAAAGAGATGGTTGATAAAAAAAAATAATTCTGCAAAATGTTTTTATTTAGGTAAATATTTATAAAAACCCATAAAAATGTATAAAAATACAATAATTACAAAAATTATTACAATAATTAAAAAAATACAACAAACTGATATTTGTACAGAAAAAAATGTAAAAATGTATACGAAAAATCTAAAAGTGTAAATTAACAAATCCCCCGAAAACAAAGTCAAAACAATGTAAAAATTCAACGTTTTGCTTAGCGCTTTACTTTTATTGGATTCTGTTTGTTTAACATTCACCATTGCTGTTTGCTTTGAAATTTCAACATTTCGCTCCATACACCCCAAGTTCATCCATCATACTCTCAGATAAATGGGTTGGCCTCTTGAAATGGCTGAAATGTCTGGTTGATTACACCAAACCATGCAACCCTGCCGTCCATCACTCTTGTTCATCTTACACCCTTCTGTCGCCAGAACACAGCATTCAAGCATTTCAGTCTTCTGTCCCTAACACAACAGGTAAATCAACATTTCTGTGAATTCTATAACCATTTTTGTGATTCTGCATTGGTCAAACAGTAGCACACTAGTAGAGCACACTGTGTAAATTCAGGATTAGGTGTATAGACTTTAATGGGTTAGACAGAACATGTATTTGGTCTACACTCTAAAGAAAAAGGTTCTGCACAGAACCAATTCTGGTTCTTTGGCTCGTAACCATTACAAAACGGTATTAGTTAGAAGCGGAAAGGTACTATTAAGAAGCAATCAAATGTATGAAATAAATAAACTTTGACATGATGTATATGACCAGCATCTGTACTGAGCACATTTAAAAAAAACAAAAACAACTAAGAACTACTTTAGAACTACCTTCTTTACACCAACGAAGTACTACAACAGTACCTCAAAAGCCCACAAAGAATCAGTAAAGAACCAAAAAAAGCTTAACGGGTTCTTCAAAGCAAAAAAAAGCTATATAGCACCTTCAAAGAACCACTGAAAAACCTTTAAAGAGTATAATTACTGTAGAGGCAATAAAAAATGATATTACTATGTTTAAAGATCATCGACAAGCTCCGCTGAGTAAAGCCACGTGAATTCAAAAGCGATCAAGAAGAGGCCAGAGCCACAGAATGAAACTGAGAGGGTTTCTTATAGAATTTCTAGATTCCCAAAGGACAGAACTTAGTCAAAAGAAATGAAGTCTTTCCGAATGAATAGTTTCAACTATTAGAAAAAAAACTGATGACGTTTCGAGCGCAGAGAAACAGCACAACCATACATCAGCATCAAACACCAACTAACCCTCCATCTACATGAATAGAACCGTGCAGTCATCCATCAGCTGAACAAATGTTGTGTTTAGTTTCAATTGATCACAGCTAGTCTGTTTTTCACATGTAGAGCATGATTTTATCACTAACTCAGTCTGCAGCTTTTGGGTCTTTTTTAATCATTTTAAATAAATTATGAGACAGGCAATTTAGTGCTACAGACGTTTGGCTTCATTGCCCTTTAGGGCCATTCTGCTGATAGGTCTTGTCTCAATTGAACGCAATTCAAATACAACAGTATATTTTGCATTAACTAAACACTATTGGTACTATTTGGTATTGTGCACCAATTAAAACACTGCAAAAGGTTATGGGACTAACGACTAACATTTAAAAGGACAAGACGATCTATAAAGAGTGAATAAAACAATTGAAGCTCATTGTTTAACATGCTGTTGATCCATGTGGTGGGACATATACTCCATCTGGTGGTTGAACATTAAAAACATCAAGGAAACATGAGCTGAAACCAAACCACTATCTAAACAATGGTTATCTGGACTTGAAGTAAAGCAAAGTTTGTTGCGTACAAACCCATAAAGTATAATCTTCTTTGATAGCCCCCACTAACAATATTATAGAGGACCTTATATACTTGAATACACGCTTATTTTTATCACGTTTTATATTGCCATGGGTTTTTTGTGATTTAAACACTAACAAAAATGTACAAATGAAATAAAATCAGGCAATACATATGTACAATGCTGCCTTTTGCCAAAAACCAAATTGCCACCTTTTGTATCATTTTAATACATTTTGGTTCTACTGCCATTCCATTTGAATTGCAATGGTCATGCTACTGAAGTAGCTTTGGGAAGCAGGGGCGTGCAGAGACCTTCGGAGGGTCTGGTGCTCAAAGTGAAAATAGAGCACGAACTTAGAAGAGGTAGAGGTAGATTGTAATATGTTAAACATTCAACATGTTGGATGATTCATCAATGTTTGGCCAAAGTAGTCCGTTTTTGGGCAGCATTTATTCTTAGATTTGGAGGTTAGTGTCTCGCCTGGGAAGGTCAGAGGGCTTTGAATTTGGCCTAGACTGATCATGGGGACCACCTGAGATGGATGCAGAAATCTAACTCCCCTACGATTCACTTGACACTCCCCCTGTACACCTGTAACCCATTTCGCTGCAGGTGGGATCAGGTTATCGGCATGACTTAAAGCTTACAGGTACCTTAAAGATTCGTTGAGCACCTTCACCTGCTTCCTCTATTCTGAAATAAACAAAGCCTTTAGGTTTATAGTTTTTGAAAACATGCCAATTAATTCCCCTTACGTCTGGGGAAAAAATGCTGAATTTGGATCCGCAGCAGTTACCTTTCATTTTTAATCAGTGTTTGCTGTACTTGGCTGAAAGGTTTCAAATTTTACGTCAGGTGACTATCAGCATCTCCAGAGGTTCAGTTTTCACACAGACCCCTGCTGCCACTTTTCTAGGTCATGTGAGCAAAATTCATGGGACACACGACCAATCAAGGTTGAGCTTAAAGATTATTATTACATTTTTACTACTATTTTGGTCGACATAGGCCCTTTAACGCGCAATAACAATATTGGTGGAGGAAAAAAATGTGACAAATGGTTACTTTGAGCATTAGAGGGCAAAAAAGCATACACTCAATCATGTAAAATCTCAAATCAGACACAACACACATATTGAACAGATTGAAACAGATATAGAATTTATTGAACCATGAGTAGGAAAAAAAATACAGTAAAGTGTAAAGGAAACAAACTGACCCTGTAATAAACACATCACTACTCAGAGAACCAAGAGAACTGGAGAAACAGTGAAGTCCAATACACCTTGTTTACCATTTGGTCTGTATCCCAAACACTTCATATTGGTTTAAAAACAGCTGCCATTATTTGATTTTAAAATCTCTATTTGATTCGCATATATATATATATATATTTTGACTCCTGTGTATATATAAGCAAAATTCTTTTTTTGTGTGTTAATATTGTGCAAGTGTTCTGCTGGTATTCCATAAATGGTAAACAAGAGTTGGTCCAGTGCATTATATAGTGACATTACCAAAACACTCAGTGACTCGTCTTAGTCAACCACAATCCTCACCACTGAACGACTACCCCTACTGACAGAGAAAAGTATAGACTTTGTAACATGAAATGAAAAATATCTTTATGGTAAAGCCAGAAACATCTGCTGAGGAGATTTTGAAAAGGGCGGGAAAGATGGCTTCGAGTCATTATTGCCAGGTTTAGCATTCCAGCATGGTTAGCATCAAGCTAACCTGCACAAGACACCATCTGAAACCACTGTTTTTGACCCAAAGAAATGGAAATGCCTGAACACCCATATGCTGATGTAACAATATAGAAACATGCACACGTTACTAAAAGTGACGGCTTTTGAGAGGCCAGTGACACAGGGTGATAAACACTCGATCGAAAGGCGTCTCCCTCTTAACCTACCAATTACCATACTTTCTTCTGGACAGCAACAGCAAGAAACACAGAGAGTAGGAATAGTAACAGTAAAATGAAATCGAAAAGAAAGTGTCTGCTCTGTTTACCACAATCCAAACACATTCATAAGCTTTAAACGACTGGCTCTTGAACCAGATGAAATGCCACATAAAGCTCAGGGTCAAAGCTGAAACTGTAGACGAAACGACAGCTCTTTATTTCTCTCCATTTCAACATATTTTCCTTTTCTCCAAAGAATCTTGAAGTGAAGGTTAGCAACAATATAAATCTATAATTCAGTGTGCCAACATCTTTACAAAAATTTGGTTTTTGAGTATTACAAAACAAAATGACAAACTATTCGATATAATACACACATCAACACAATTCATTTCAAAGAAAGGAAACGTGATACATTATTTATTCACACTTTACAAAAAAATCTTTTTACTACAACACCATCAGCAAATCCAAGAGAACCAGAAAGTTTCTTTCAGATTAAAAACCAAAAGAAAATGAATATGTGATGAATAAAAATGGAACACCAAGAAGGGAGACCCCCCCCATTTCATCGATTTACTCTTGCTTGATAAAAGTCGTTAAAATGGACCTCTGCCTCATGACAAAAGTGTGGATGCGTTTTAAAAAGAAAGCAATGAGTAGCTGCACCAGTGATCTACAATAAGTGCTTGTTAATCCATTTCATTTTAAAACATCTTACAAGGGAAACAAAAAAAAAAAAAAACAAATTGGCTTTGAGCGGATTATACAACGCTATTTAACCCTCGAAATCTGAGCAAGCTATGGGAACCGGTTTAGAGCAAAAAACAAAATCACCTTCTAGAGGTCAGAGAACAGGCTCTATACCAATACATGGAGCTTTACACTTGGCCCTGCGGCATTGGATGGCACGACGAGATGAGATAACCATGATCTAGCAGGTAGCAAACAGAGATATACACAAGCAAAAGTCAGCTTTCAAAGAATCGCCTGAGTTGAAAGGGAGAGTTAGTGGCAGTTGGATAGAAAAATTACTGAAGGGATTTCTCCAAAACAAGAACGTGGGCACAGCAGGAACTCTCACTGTAGTTTAACACATGAAGAAAACAACAGAAAAGAGGCTGTTCGGCACTGGCAGTGCTCCTGGAGAAACCAGTTGGCGAGGCAATAGAACCTCAAAAGAACTACGCCTCAGAGTTGAACAACCAAAGACAGGGTAAAACAGCAACCTGAACAAGTGCAACTTTACACAGCAGAAACCTGAAAACAAATTATTTTACACGCGCTGGTCTTTAGCATGTTCATGAGTCTGAACAGCTCAACTTGATAAAAATTTAGCTTCATTTACAATACAATCATTTCTCATCTACCCCCCACTCCCCTCGAATAATTACATACAAAGAAAAACAAATTAAGATGCAGTAGATCAGGACTTCTGTTGCTTGATTACAATCATGTAGAGGGAACAAACCCAAAATAAGCTGCAGACTTGGCTGGATGAACTGGTCAGAGTTGGTATGTGTCTGTGAGTGGGATGTGCTCGTCTTTGCCTGTTCTCTGCATATTAACATGATCTCCACAAGGTGCAAAAGCTACAGTCAATGGCATGTACTAAAACACAGCTGGCCAGATGGTTTCCTTTTACAGACACTGCTTTTTGCACCAGAATAAGCAGGCACCTCGGGTAAAGGAGGGCTCTATGGCACATGAAGCTAGACCACTTCATAGTCGGCCATTTTGGCTCTTGAAATGCTGCTTAATTTAAAAAAGGATAAATAAAAAATATATACTGGCTTGCAGTGGACTAGACACGGGCCAGTAGGTGGCGACAGTGAGCAGTCCATTGAGGCCTCAGCACCACCGAGTGCAAAAGTGAGTTTGGCCAGCTCTCTTTAACTATTAAAAGCCCTTTTTAAAGGGTAACTCCTAGAGATCGACATTCTGACCTCAGCTGGTGAAATCGTTTCTTGTTTTTGTCAACAAATTAAGCCGCTTGCTTCAAACTGGCCGCAACACATGATAACTTGTTTAATCTGGACTACCTGCATTCGTTTCATATATTGCCATCTATTTATTAATATAAAAGACTTTGTTCTATATTATGGTGTGGGCCCTTAGGAGTTTGAACAAGGAACAACGCTAGTTGTATCCTGAAATAGATATTGGAAAACAAAGGGGGGTAGAAAGTGGAAGGAGGTGGTGAAGATAAGACTGCTTCGTTTGCTTCGTTTAAAATCCGTGGGAATAAAAGTCTGTCATACCCCCATCCCTCCCCTTCAGGGACTGAGATGTGTACAGTGCAGACCTCGCCCTCACTGTGGTAAGAGCCTAGGCCTGCAGAACTACCTGCGGCCGGGCAGATGTATGCCGTTGACCGTCGGTGGGTATGGCAGAAGCAGCTCAAGTTGTGCAAAGAGAGAGAAGTGATCGGAGGGGATGTGGGGGTGCGGGCAACCAGTGACATTGTTCTCGCTGAGCCAGTGGGGGTCAAGGGGCCCAAGGACACCCAGCACGTTTAACAAAGGTTGAGAGTAGAAGATGTAGTCGATGATGCCCTAAACGGAGAGAAACAACAATCAAGTTTAAAATTTTACAACTTGTTTTTCACATCAAGACAATGAATCATAAATCACTGATTCAGCCTCCAAACGCATTTTCACTAATGTAATTCTGTGACAGAAATGTGGAAGATTATGTGATCTCAGTCGAATCTTTCTTCTCTCCCTTGCTGGGACACTTCAGTTGTTGTAGTATTTGTCTGTCTGTGAGAGACTTGTTACCCTGCTCTCAATAAAAGGAACTATGGATCTGACCAATTGCTGTCTGAATGCAATAAACACAATTTTCTCGACATGGAATCAGGAAAGCCCACCTACTGGCTACACGATGGACGGTTGGGAGAAGTGGTGCATCATTTGCCTGGCTGCTCTGTCCTGGGAGGACATCGAAGAAATCTATCTACTCTCAAATGTGAGAACAGAGGTTCTGCTGATCGTATTATGAGGCATTCTCGGTTACCAGTGATCAAAGACGGCAATAATCCCACCAAGATGGTTTGAAATCATTGGTGAAAGACTAAAAAAAAAGATGTTGGACAAAATCAAGACCGGTAAGGAACACTAAATATTTGTAGAACTGACAGGAATTAGGGAAGAAAAAAAATTATATATATATATATATATATATATATATATATATATATATGGACAAGGCCATCGCGGGCTCAAAACAACTCTTGACAGAGAATAAGATAACAATACACTTTGAATTACTATTAAAAGACTCTTAGCCTCCACATGCATCTACCCATCAGTGTAAACAAGCAGGTTGTACTAGCGATGAAAGAAAGGCTACGTGAAAGACTGCTGTATTTATAGGGAACCATCAACATTCCTCCACCCCACCCCCTCCCGTGATGTATTGTCTTAAGTCTGATATGTGCTTGTGGCTAAAACTTTAACCCCTTGATCGCACACTGCATGTATAATAATCCACAATGCCTGTTTCTTTGTGCTTCTTAAGTACAACTTGAAACCCCAATGTGCTTTGAAATCTTTGTCTGGGAGACTTTGTTGACGCAGTACCTTGTATCTTGTTAATGTGCTCAATATTACAATAAAAAAAACTCTGTGTATAATTCTCAACCTTACAACGGTAGCAGTTTGGCAGGTCCTCACCCAGTTTTCAGTTCATGACGAGGTTTAAACTATGCGTGCCATTGATAATCATTTGCAGCTGTTTGGGATGATTGGTTGATCATACATTTGAGCATTATCCTGCATATCCCAGACTTTGTGCAAGTGTAGCTGTAGGAAATTGTTGGAGGTTTGAAAGCAAAGAAGGATAAAAATGTGGAAAATAAAGTGACCAACCCTAAAGTCATAGGTGTAGTTGGTGTAAGGCATCAAGTCGGTCTCATAGGCACTCTTCAGCTTGAAGCCGTGCGTGATCCTGCTGCTGGACGTCCCGTTCTTTCCATTGCAGTTGAAGTTGGTCAAGCTGTCAATATATCGCAGCTCCTTAAAGTCCTTGTGTGTGCTGTCCACTCCCCCCGTGCTCAGGTACTCAACCACACCTGTGGAAACAAGTACAGCTCCTTAGCAAGCATTTGAGGGAAAACTAAAAATCTAATCTCTAAACATTACTCACCTGAATCAGGCAGAGAGTTGAGATCAGCGCACAGAACGAGAGGAATGGCATTGGGTTCTCCAGAGACAGAGGACAGCTTCAGACTGCGAGTGGCTTTATCCACAATGTTCTTCACCTCAGACAGGAACATCATAGTTTGTACAAGCTTCACATCCGAGTACTCTGGGTCCCAGTGCATGTGAGCATTGGCCACTAGAAGGAGCTGTTTCTCCATTCCATGCAGGGATTTCCCAACTGCAGAGAAAAAAAAATATTAGACTGAGGTCAGATAATGGCTGGCAGCCGAAGATGCTTTATTTTTAACCAGACATAGAGTAATGTCTATGGCTGAATTGAAGAGCCATAGAGCCAATCTTTTTTTTTAATGCCATGCAAGCTTCTATGGCTATGTTCATGGGGTCGAACACAAGATTAAAAATTGTAAGCCATATTTAGATTTACGAAGTGCTCAACATGTTTATGATCTAATATGGTCAGAATAACAATAGCCATTTTCCAACCAAAGATCTAAAAGTAAGTGAAAAAAAAAAAAAAAAAAAAAAAAAGAAGAGAAGAGAACATTCCATTAAACATTTGCAAATAAAGCACCAATTTCATTGAAACTAATGACTTTAGCTAAGATGCATTTTAAACCTGTAGCAAATCCATGATCACTACAGTAAGTTATACATATTCAGTACATTAATAATTTCAATACTTTCTCTGAGGTGTACTGAAATAACAGATGGGAAATAGAGCTTTATTTCCAAAGAGTAATAAGAAATCATGCAAGATAAAAAGGAATGTACACAGTTAATTCAATTCTAGAAATTACTGACAAACTAATCCTTTTTATAAACCATTCTCAACTGTTCTGTATTTATAATTCTCCATCATTAGCTCCTTCAAAATTTGCGTTCTCTGTTTAAAACATTATACTTTAAAAACATCCCAAAACATTTTACGTTTTTATTAATAATGTTTTATTATTGAACTATTCAATTATTTTTGTAATATTTAAGAGTTTAATAAAAACCGTGCTTTCATTTTGTCAGAATAGTATATTAGAGTAAAAACATTGGTTATTAGGAACAATTATTGCTATTGACACAAAGGTACACCCAGAACACCTTGCACTCTAGTGGGGTCACAAATCTAACTAAAATCTGTGCCTTCCATTTAAGTGAGGCTTTTACAGCAGGCCTTTTGAGTGTTGGTTTGCATTGCTATAACTGTCGGCCTTTCTTTACTCAGGCATTAACAGCAATCGAAAATGAAAAGTGAAAACATCCCGCTGCACACAAGCTGTTCACAACATGTCTTTGCGTGTTATTTGAAAACACAGCATTAAGTCAAACTGAACAACGTTGAAAAAGACTAGAGTCATGGACAACCACTAGCCGTAAACCCTTATGTAATCAGACTGGAAAGGGCAACAGCTCCCAAAGGTGCTAAAGTAAAGAAAGCGTGAAAAGCAAACACACCAGACTGCTCCATCATTTCCTTCCGCAGCTCAAGCAGAACAGCCACTCCGATGTTGTCCTTGGTCATGACCCGGTTCAACATGGCCTCGGACCCCTCAGAGTTGGCCATCGCCAGCTGGTTGAACTCTACTGTGTGTTTCTGCACCAGACTGAACCTGCTCAACACAACCGATGATGTCAGAACATCAGATGCACACGATTGGCCAACCCACCCCCTTTCCAACATCCAGGCAGAAAACACAAGAGCTACCGAAGCTAAACTCACTTTTCTGTTTTGTAGAAGACCGCACACCCATCCACATGTTTGCGGTCAGATTCAGACATCGTTCTGGCTCGAGACTTCGGGCTGAAGAATCCTTCATAACCATGCTCTTTTAACTCCACCAGGAAGTAGTTGTAGTACTGCTCTGTCTCCACTTCCTGTGTAACAAACGGGACTGTATTTCAAGAGGTGGGACTAACAGGTTTATTTCAAAGTAAATCAAACAGACAGAGATAACCAATGAGTTAACAAAAAAAAATCTATGTAAACAGAAAAACAACTATGCAAATGACAAAGAAATTGTTCAAAACAGATATAGAACCATGTACCCACATTTAACTGCACATTTTAAAGTTTTGCAGTGTAAACCTTCATCACAGTTGTTATTACACATTTCTTTACTCATTAACTGATTTGTCTTCACTAATACATCTTCAGCAGTGAGTAATCTTACATTAGATTTTACGTTGAAGCATTTTTCAGTATTTGCTGATACTTTGTGAATGTACTTTGGGGTTAACTGTACTTTGAGTGACTACAAACCTGAAGGCTGATGATGTCAGCACTGCAGCTGAAGATCTCCTGCATGATGGACTTCTTCCTGTATTCCCAATTTAAAGCCCAGGAAGGACAGTAGCCATAGAGCTGGCGGGTGGCGTACTTATCACAAAGCACATTGTAGCACATTACAGAGAACAGAGCTGAAGGACAGAGAATGAACAAAAAAAAAAAAAAACAGTGATGTTTTCATTCGTCGTTAAAGGAAACATTAAAGGTGTTTATTTCAAATACTTGCACATTTGCACCACATAGTTAAAAAAAAACACACACACACACACAAAATAGTTTCTAGAGCACTTAAAAGAAATGTTTGCTTAAACTAATCTAGGAAAGACGGTATGCAAAATATTAGTGGTGCATGCAACATTTAAAAGAGAAACATTTATCTTAGTTGCTAGACCTGGGTTTAAAATAAACGAATAAAAGGAGCGGCTAAGTTGAAGTTTATGCAGTTTTCATAATGCCAAACCACTAAGAAACAAACGTTAATTTTTTTACCTGCCATAAATTAACTACAATCTTTATAAACATGCATCATACATTAGCCTATATTGTGATTAATGTTATAGTAGTACTTTTTGTATTCAGACCTATAAATGCACTTACAACATTACATATAACATGAAAAGCTGGATTTCTAAATCTTAAGTTAACAATAACACTGTTTTATAAAGATCTCATGATTGCATTCATGATGAAACATTCATTATCTGCTATCAATAGAGCGACGTTTTCAGACATCTTTTTTTTTTACAAGGAAACCAACATAAAATGAATGTTGTCATTTTAAAATCTTTGTAAATGACCAAAATTACTTTGTTTAGGCTTGCAATAGCAGCCATTTTTGTTAAACAACCAATGTGCCGGCTCACGCAGTGTCTTAAATGCACATGCTCTGAAGTGTGTCAGAAAAGCAACACTTGTGAAAAAGACCTAGAACAGTGAACTTCAGAAAATTGTGATTTATTTTTTTTACTTTAAACGTTTTAAGATGCAGCTAAAACCCTAAAGAACGTCGCCCTCCTCACCTGCTGGCTGTGTTCTGTCTGGCTCCTGCAATGGGACCCATGAGCGAGGTGGTGGCTGTTCTATAGATACTGGATAGAGAAAGAGAACATTTAAAAAGGGAACATTTAAAAGGTAATTACCTTCACAATTTTTGAAAATTATTTAAAAGAAGCATTCAATCTGACAAAGTAGCTATGACTCATTTATTGCACATTAATTACTCGGCTCTAAAAGTGAGGAAAATACCAAATGCTTTCTATATACCAACACACATGCAGAACAGCTATGCTCTGGTTTACTCACCACGTTTGGTGCCTGCAAGATTGTCAAGCAGGTAGTTGAGGAGCCGACGAGTACCATCGGGCTCTTGATAGAGGTTCATGATGTCTTGTGCAAGAGGGTTTCCTAAAGAAAAAGAAGGAATGAAGTTTGAAAATGTCGGAGTTCAGAAACAGTACAAGACAATTACCATTATAGACACAATACAGTCTATAACGTCCACCAAACTAACTTCCAAGTGAATCAAAGGAATGCCCTCAAATGAATTTTGGTACAGTTAGCCAGACCACTTGACTTGAACCACTAACACTTCAAATTGGATTTTGTTCTAAATATAATCATTCTTCTGAATGCAACTATTTTTTAGAGTTTACATACAATTAAAAACAGTTTATGTAAAATGCCCTTGCTTTAAACTACAAGACAAGAAACACAAAGTAAGCGAAAGCGGTAATTAAACATCTGCTTGATGTTAGGTTTGTTTCGACAGCAAGACAGAATCCCCAAATTAAACCACCATAAAGCAATTCACATCTATGAACTAATTTGCACTTATATGAATGAAAAGTATTTACCAAAATTACTTTTATCCGGGTATCGAGCTGAGATTAAAGAGATTATCATCTTTTTACCAGCATGACATTTTGTAAAGCTGTAATTGATCAGATTCCAAAATATCAACCATGGTCAAGAACAAAGAGTGGCCCAAGAAGGTTAGGGATAAGAATAAACTCAAACGAGGTAGAAATGTATTAAAAACCCACCACCAAGCAGCACTGGATGAAGGTGATAACATTTGGTTAGAGTACCACCCCACCCCCTCCAAAAAACTGACTGCCTCCCTTGGTCAGATGCTCTGAGGAAATCATACTGTAGATGTTTACAATGATCTTTGAGCAAGTCATCAAGCAAAGTCAAAAAGAAGGACTGAAATCTGTCTCTGAGCCCACAAGACCTCAAGTTCAAGAAAGCACAAGCCTGTCTTGGGTTTGACCAAAAAACAGATTTTAAAACCAAAATACAATGGTTCAAAATCACTCAACTCTATGGTGAGTTTTAAAGGAACTTTGTATACCAAGCAAAAAAAAAAAAAAAAAACTCAACAAATTGCACAACAATCCTAAAGCACAATACTTCCATGAGCAATAGCATCTCGAGTGGGAATCTCCTCTCAGCCAGGGAAAAGAAACTTATTATTGCCGGACCAAGCCAGACTCTAGCCATTTATCCCACAGAAATGAGGGGGAGTCAAAGGTTCAAGACGCATCGGCCTCAAAACCTTAACGACTTTGAGATAATCTGTGATGAGAAAGACACAATCCCTCCTGAAATAATCACAATCCTGATAGCCAACTTCAAGAAACGCCTGGTCTCTGCAACTGCCAAAATGCAATAAAACCCACCAATTCCACTCTAATAAGTGCAAATCACTTCAGAAATCACTTTTTTGTTTTTGTCTCTTGTTGTCAAACAAACATACTAATAAATGTATGAACCGATCATTTCTGTCTGTGCACAAGTGTTCAAACTAGGATAGGGTTATTATGTAAAACATAAATAGGCATAATGCTCAACAAACAATTAATATTTAGCAAATTGATCAAATTTCAAAGTTAACAGCAAAAATAAACCAATTACCTAAAATGTAGCGTTTGATAAACATTTGCTTTATCTTTTAACTAGCACTTGACACAGAACAAATTGACATGTTACAATGTTTTCCAAGTTAAACTTTAATCTGACCAAATCTACAATACCCCAAAAGCAACACTGAAAGGTCACCCCAGTGATCTGACCCCATCTGAACCAGGAAAATACTTTCTGGGTTATAAAAGGAAAAAGTACCTTTCAAACCCAGCGTTTGTAACTGAAAGAGTTTTCCAAGCTCAAAAGGCAGAACTCGTAACTGGTTGTTATTTAAAAGCAGTTCCCTGTAAAACACACACAACATTGCATTCCATAAGCACAAAGACAGTCAACAAAGCACACAAAGCATACAGGATGTTCAGAAGAGAACACAAAGATATAAAACCAAATATTAACAGGCCCTTGGTACAGCACAAAACTTACTGTAGCCAATACATTTAAGAACAAGATTTATTTAAGAACCATCCAAAGAAACAGTAGTCAGAATAGCAGTGAAGTGGTAATATAATTAAGACTAATAAAATTCAGCAAGGCACTGTT
Organism: Danionella cerebrum; assembly: GCA_007224835.1. Taxonomy (NCBI): domain Eukaryota; kingdom Metazoa; phylum Chordata; class Actinopteri; order Cypriniformes; family Danionidae; genus Danionella; species Danionella cerebrum. The sequence goes on from SRMA01025170.1 coordinate 93,621, forward strand.
GTCATGAATCAGGTACAAATAATAAAGCCGCTGAAGGAAGCCAACATCACCTCTGAAGAATATTGTACTTAATCAACAAACCCCGGGGGCTAAACGATGTAAGTGCCAGTGCAAAGGGTAACAAACACAGTCGTTTTTATGGTTTCATAACCTTAACAAGCAACGCAACTAACACCATACTAAGAAGTCTCACCTGAGAGATACCATGTTGCCAAGCTCAGCGGGCAAGCTCCTGATCTTATTGGACGAGAGGTCCAAGTATACCAAGTTTTGCAGTTTGGCAATATCGGGAGGGATTCGCGAAAGGGAGTTATCACTGATATAAAGAGCAGTGAGGTGTGTAAGGGACCATAAAGAAGAACTCAAACTCTTCACTTTGCCTAAAAAAAAAAAACAAGAGACAAGATGTGACAGGTTAGTGTATACAGAAGTTATTAATTAAAAGGGAAGTTTGAGGGTTTATATTATTATGATTGGCAGAAATATGTGTCTGGAGGGTTGGCGAAAAAACAAGTTTGTGTGAGTGATTTTTGATCTTTATCAACAGGAAAACAGTCAACAGTCAGGTGACCCCACTCCATTTCCTTGAAACATTTTACTACCAAGCCATGCAGCCTTCATTCAAAAATCTCTTGTAATATGTGAGCATATTTACAGTACAAAACACGTTAATGAGATAAATATGGTAAAAATATACAAATAATAGTTTATTAATTGTAATGAAGTAAAATGTTCAATTATTCTATTTTTTTAGGACAAAATCACATCAACACACAATAAACAAAAAAAAAATAATCTAAAGATTTCAACTAGTCAAAAAACTTAGACACACTTTAGATGTAAAAAAAAAAAAATCTAAATCACAACTTACCAACTATCTCTAGCTCTGCCCAATATGACTTCTTCCCATTAGCCGCCTCCTCACTGGACATTATTGTGTACATCCGCCTTGGGTCAGGCGGATCATATTTTTCCTTGGGCATTCCTGTAACACTGAAACACAAGCAACAATTATAACCACAACTGACCACTTTAACAAGGCACGCACAGGAAATACACTTCTAACACAAACGCCCTGCACAGGAAACAGAAGTTGAAAGCAGAACTGTTAACAACAAAGAAAAAAGGAAAGAAGTCTCTATAAGAACAGGCACAGGAGCAATTCCAGGACAAACTGCCAAGCCAAGGGGAAGCTTCCATTATCTGCCTAACAACTAGAGACCAACTCAATGGTACCATAATTCCCAAAGTTACATAATGTAGCTTCCAAAAAATTAGTATCGATGCAAGATAATAAGCAAAAAGTGCACCAATCAAATAACTTATTGTTATTTTTTATTTTGTTATTTTTGTATGAATCAGAGCTCAGGTTTGCTTGCATGACATTTAAACATTTTCTAGCTGCACTGAAAGTTTTCACTTGGCAAATCAAAGTAACCAAGCTGGTTTGAGCTCACTGGAAATGCATAATTATTCAAACAAAAGGGTAATTTATCAACTTTCCAGTATCTATTAGATTTCATCTGTATTTATTAATTGTGTTGGTACTGCAAATATCCAAGCTGTAAATACTGAGATCACAATTTAACCCAACAGTAACAGAAGGTTGTAATTAAATGCTGCCATACAAAAACACCCTGAAACTTTCATAAACCTGAAAGCAGCATTAATTATTGTATTATGTTTAATTATAAACCGTTGATAATGACTGGGTCTCAGAATAGTGTTATTTAGAATAAAGAGAGCATCTCTAAAGTTCACCATGAACCAGTAATTAAAGTTAGCACAACTAATCACCCTCGAGGTTCAACCACACGTTAAAAGTTTAGTCATTTGCGAATTAGTCGAAAGAAAGATTGAAGTGCAGAATATTAACGAGCCATTGCAAAACCTGAAAGAGAAATAGGCTCATATTACAAATCCCAGCAAACAAAGCTGCAGCTGAAGGGAAGGGCAGCACTACAAATAACCAGAGCGTCAGTATATTTCCATTACATAACTCGAGCAGTAATCGCTAACTAATCGGTTAACCTGTGGACAGATGCGGGTCATTTTCTCTTTTATCATTGATGTACAACGCACCCAAACAAAAACTTCTCCCCATCGCTACCTCGTGTTTATTTCTTGGAGCCACGTTTCATCACTGGGGCTGCTAACATTAACTGTTAGCTTTGGAGAATAAATCGAAACAATCCAAACAATTTGGCTACAACATTAATTAGGCAAAACAGCTGCGTCTTTCTGTAGTAACTTGAAAACATCACAAATGTGTTTAAAACGTAGCGTGCCATAAGCAGTGAAGTAACTTAAAATCGGTTTAATAGGTCCCCCTTAAAGTGAAAGTTGACCATATCACAGGTGGAAATGACTAACGTTAACGGACCAACGTTCGCAATTCATAGGGTCGTATTTAGCTAAAAAACGCTTAAAATCAGAGGTAAATGTTCATTAATTTACAATGCAACAGTACGTTAGCGCTAATGTTATAACGTTAGCTTCCCTTCGTAAATAGTAGGCTGCTTAAGTTATATAACCAAAACATAGATCTTGACATTCAGAAACGTCTCTCATGAAATCGATAATAGTTTGTAAAAATCCCGAACATATGTAAATAATTAAAACTAAAGAATTACTCATAAGTTGGTCGTTGACTGCCCAGTTGTTTACATTGATAAAATTAGCTTCTATGCTAGCATGCTAGAATACGATTATCCCTTTGTAAACTAGACAAAAGCAAATCTAAAGCAAATCATATTAAATCTTGTTTTGTGCTTTAAGTATCTCGATATATGAACAGAACTGAATCAAGCGTGAATTTGGTTTACCTGTAAGCTCATACCACTTCACAAAGAAGAGAGCGCGTTTTCTTTGTTTCTGATCCTCTGCTCTTTCTCACTGAACGCAAACAAGCATCATGGCGTCCGTGTGAGTTTCAGGGCGCGATAAGAAGGACTCCACTCATTGGCTGTGAATAAAAGGAGTGATCTGATTGGCCCGTCAAGTTGCCCGACGCCTCCACATTGTTTACGCCAGCGAGGCAGGCCAAAAACTTAAGCATCAAAAATAGGTCAATTTTGTGTATGCTGACGAAACAGGTAAAATGGCAATATTTGTAATTATACAATTTTCAAACAATATTTTAGGACTTTAATTTCTATCAAGTTACAATACAATACAATACAATACAATACAATACAATACAATACAATACAATACAATACAATACTGTTATTTTAACAGTTGAACGGGTTTCTTGTTTTGTTTTTTTTTTTACTTTTTTTTGTACAGTTTTTGTACAGCCTGTAACTAAGTGAGTAAATTGGGTGCAGTACATCTTACGAACACTGGATAGAGTTATTGCTCTACATTTGCACTATTTGTCTCATTTCTTGTATTTAGCAAAATCTTTCTTAAGCGTTTTTATTTATTTATTTATTTTTTTTAGTTTTGATTCATGTTAGAATTTTTTTGAATGAAAATTCTAAACCAGAACCTGCAGACGGCTTTCCGAATTCAGAAAAGCAGTGCAGTGGACTTTTGCAGTGGACGTGATAAACTTCTTTTTGTTCCAAATATTATCATTTATTTGTCAGCAAGTACAGTCACGAATTTCAACTTCAAGGATTGTCATATATTAGAGGTCCCTAATACTTGTGTCATGGACTGCCATGTAAAGGAAAAACTGTTATGTAAGAATGATGGATGGATGTACTGTATATCAAAAACCTAGCAAAACACAGGAATAACCAGAGTCTTATTTGAGCTGGTAAATCTTATAGAGTAATATCAAAACTGGCATGTGTAAGCAAAGCAGCTTAAATGTGTCTGAAATGCTGGATGTAAAGGTTTGGTCACACTGAACACTGAAACTGTCAAGTGATAATCCTGCCATAAACGCAGACACACTCCCACCCCCCGAGGGCTAAATATAGTTCCATCCCTGACATCTTCAGCTCACAAAACATGTTTATGAAACCTGGGATAAACCTTTCATTTGTGCACATCAATGTCTAAGGTCAAACAGAGGCCTTGGAAATGCACAGACGTAAAATGTTGCAGCTCGTGAAATTACATACAGGATACTAAAGAGAGCGAAGCGCATCTGGAACCACTTGAATATGCACAAAACCAAAGCCTTCTCAGTACTTTTATGTAAATCTTGGAGATCTTGATTAGATCAAGCATTACACATTTCATATTCAATCCCAAACAATTAGAAAAAGTGCAAAGATGTGGATAAAATTTAAGTGCATACAGGTTCTAGTCTTAAAATTAAATATCATGTTTTTTTTTGTTTCAGTAATTCCATTCAAAAGGTAACAACTATTGAAATGTTTGCTGACCAAATGTTTGTTTGCCCTGGAAGTGTGACGGTTCTTAATGCACTCCCTCCATCTGCTGACCACTCTGTGAATATCCCCAACATTTTTGAATGGGTTTTGTTTCACAATCCTCTCCAGGGTGTAGTTATCTCTATTGCTTGTAAATTTTTTTCTACCACATCTTTTCATTCCTTTCGCCCCTATAATAATGTGCTCGGACACAGAGCTCTGTGAATAGCCAGTGTCTTTTAGATTGACCTATTTTATCTTGCCCACCTTATGCAAGGTGTCAATGGTCATCTTTTGGGAGTATATCAGTCTGTGCGGAATGAATAAACATTATACAATTTTCACAATAATAAATAAATAAACCTTTTTCACAATATTATTATTATTCTAGGACCTGCATCTGTATTTAAGGGTCCTCGTTCAAGGTGGGATATACAAATAAAAGTATGACAGGCAGAAAGAATATTTTGTACCACAATATATCAAACCCTGCAAATACACATGCTTTAATTACCATTTTTAAAAATGTGTATTGTCCTTACACTATGATTTAAATGAAACTAAGCAGAACTCCCAGTATAAATAAACTAATGAATCTCTGGTAAAAAAAAATGTGTATTTTTTAATACTGTTTTTTTTTCTTCTGAAAAGTGAATAGTAATTAAGTTAAATAATTTAGTTTAACCCCAGTAAGTCACTCTAGAGTACTGCAGATGGTTGTGTTTGAGATCAGTTAGCTTTGTGAATATTAAATTATTGCGCAATGATTTAGGCACTACAGGCAAACGTTTTTATCTAAAAATGTAATAAGTTACACATTCTGGAATAAAAGGGTCAGCCTGATGTCCTTTAGATTAAAAGTACATTCTGAGTTACAGAAGACCTACCATTTACTTGCATACAGTGTTTATTGGTCCCATACTAAACAACAAACTACATTAAAATAACTCTATAGACTTTAGTATCTTACCAAGTAATAAAAAACAAAGATGCCCAGATTTATCTCCACCTGCCAGCTTTACCTCCAGGGGGCGTCCTAACTCGATACTTGCACTACACTTCAACTGGGTCTGGAGAACCGAGAGCTCCACTTGGATGACCGAGATTGAGCCATTTTTCATATCCATTTACATTTAAAAGTCAGAGAAGCCAAGTATGTATAAATACAAAACACTATAAAAGTTTCTATGGCTAGACTTTTTTCTTATTAAATTACATCTTATGCGAGTGCGCCTCACAATTTTACAACTGTATTTCATAAGTCTTTCTAAGCCCGCATGCTTCCAGCTCTTTAACTCAAAAGAACTCAGAGATGTAAACATTCCACTTTCCCCACACGTGCCCCACTCAATCCAGATCATCCAATTAGCACCCACATACATTCAATGTGTCAGCTTAAGTAGCATCTCCATCTAACAGCACGCTCATTGAAATCCGACAGATCTTTCGGTTATCTGAGCCTTGCAAGCGTTGCGATGTTCTATCATCCAACTCCCACTTCCGCTGACTGCACAGATGTGTGTCAGAAAGCTCTCCAATGCTATGACTTAATTCTTTGAACTGGAGGGTTCATTGCAATGATGGAGACATCCCAGCCAAAAGCCTTTGAATGGCTTTCAATAGCATTCAAGTGCCAACGGTATTAGTTGGGAGAAATCGAACGCGCCCGGTTGTATAAATCAAACACCTGATAATTAACTGTAAAGGGAGTCTTGTAATGTCATCATTTCCCATCTGTGATAAATGAGCACGGAAGGTCAAGAGAAAAGAGATCTTTCATCCTGTGCTTGCTATTTGGAGAGATTGGGGTTTATAGCTGCTGAAATCAAATTTCTTGGCCATGATTTGTATTTATTGAGGCGCTGGACAACCAAATTAATCCAGAAAAACAAGAGCCATATACAGAGTAAGGTTTAATAATCAAATGTAGCAAATTAAATCCATTTGAAGAGGGTTTACTAATGTTATTTGCTAGCAGGGTTTAGCCCAAAGGCTAAAGAGAGCATCAGCAGAAGGAGTGAGAGTTGAGGCATATCAACGAATCTGACAATGAAAGACCTGAAACTGGTGAAGGATGACATTGACACAGACTTGAGACTCCATATATATATATACAATAACATTGTGATGTGTAAATAACTCCAACAGTGCAAGGAGTTTAAACCAGGGGTGTTGAGATTCTGAACCACTCATAGAAACTGCTTTGTGTTGCAAAGGTGCTAAAGCGATTACGGTTAGCGTGTGATTGCATTAATTCAACAATCGTGTCAGTCTTTGAAGGATCACTTTGACTCTGAGAAACACCATAATTGGTCACGTGGTCTCTCGAACATGCTGTCTGATTTACATTTTAACTAGATCCTCCCGTGAGAGTGCACTTGGATCGGGATGATATTTAGGAAAAGAGTGAGAAGAGCTTGTTGCTGGTCGTCCATGACAAAGTCCGTGGTCTGGAAGGTTTAGAACCCTTCAGATCATGTAGCCTCTTTGCTACGTAACTTACTATTTGTTAATAAATTGAGATTTTCACTCTTGTCACTGGTTACTTTCTAATCCCTTTCTGCCATAATGTTAAATCCTGAGAACTAAAGTACCACATTATGTTGCAAAGGTTTAAAGGGTTAATTATGAAAAGTAAGTGTATTTCTAGAATTATTAACAATAACCAATGCATATGCAGATAAGAGTTATATTTAATATTCAAAATTCACGCAAGCTTTGGAAGACAGAACACAGGTGAAACCTTCATCCATGGCTGAAACCCATTTTTGGATCAACTTTGGACCCTTTTTCCAAATGTCATCAAAAGATGGGTCACATGGGAGTAGAGAGAGAACTTCTGTGTCTGATCCTACTGGCCCAGAATGCAGAAACATGTGGAACACTTTGAAAACAACTAGCCCGGAGAAGAAGTGCACTGTGGACCCCTATCCACACCACACACCCAACCGGGATGGTCTCAATTGACTTTGTGTTTCGATACATTCTACTGGTGATTTACCATTCGCTCAAGCATACGCCACAAAAGACAAGTCTGTGAAAACGGTGGTGGAGAAATCGTTCAATGATTTTGTCCCAAAGTTTGGGTTCCCCTGCAAGATCCACCACAACATGGGTAAAGAGTTCGATAACAAGCTGTTGAGAGGATGAAAGCATTATGTGTGATGTCTTTTTTATCAAAACCTAAAGCATTGGTATTCTTTCTAAGATACGGTAAAATTACAGCAATGATTCCGGTGTCATTAATAATGATGCAGACAATATTTAGACTTTGTGTGACTTTAAGATTGAAGAACATGTCCATCCAAATCTGAGGCGATCTTGTGGCAGAGTTCAAGTATCTGGGGGTCTTGTTCGCGAGTAAGGGGACTATGGAATGAGAGATCAAGGGACGGATTGATGCAGCCTCTGCAGTAATGCGGTCGATGTACCAATCCGTGAGGCAAAGCTCTCAAATTATCGGTCAATCTACATTCCGTACCCTCAAAAAAATTAAATCACGAATACAGCCGGCTGAAATAAGTTTCCTCCGCACGGTGGAAGGGCGCTCTGTTAGAGATAAGGTGAGGAGCTCAGTCAGAGTATAGCCACTGATCCTCCATATTAAGAGAAGCCAGCATAAGTGGGGCTGGGATTTATTTAGCATCCCTCCAGGATGCCTCCCTGGGGAGGTGTTCCGGGTATGTCCCTCTTGGTAGAGGCCCCGGGGAAGGACACGCTGGAGAGTCTATGTCTCTCAATTGGCCTGGGAACCCCTCGGTGACCCTCATAGATGAACTGGAGGAGGTTTCTGGGGATATGGATGTCTGGGCTTAGACTGCTCTCCGGAGAAGCAGAAGAAGTTAGTAAGTAAGTACCGTATTTTTTGCCGTATAAGACGCACCGGCATATAAAACGCACTCAATTTTAAATGAGGAAGATCTAGAAAAAAAGATTCTGAACCAAATACTGTAGTAAAATATTTTATATCAACTGTGTAAAAGTTAACAGCAGTTTAAGAACAATTATATGCCAAACATGTAACATGAACAGTCAGTAAAAGTAACAAAAAAAAAAGAGAGCCGGGAATGCCTGCATTATTTTGAGCTAATTTTACAGCAATGAATAGAAACATTAGCATCAAATTATGTTTTTATATTTTCATTTCATTACTAATATTTCAATATTTTCAACGTGGAACTACGAGTGAAATAGGAACTAAGAACCCTCACATGGATGCGAATCATGAGCGGGGAAGGCTCTAGGGTTTGCACTGAAGCCATGCACTCTGGGAATTTGTCAAAGGGGACATATTTTGACCTTTGAAGCAATCCAGATTCAAGATAAACAAGGCCATTTGTTGTTTCTCCCTGTTCAATTCTCACTTTAACACCCCCACATTCTCACCTCCAGAAAGAATGTTGCTTGCAATGAGAGCAATGAAATATATGCTTTTCCTCTTTATACACCATGTTGCATTACAAGCAATAGTGACCACATGATATAACGGCTAAATACACTATATTTTCCATCATTCATTCATCTTTTAACCTGATGAATACCATGGAGAGCTTGCAGATCTTTGCCAACTCACAAGACTTGGATGCTAAGGTGCAAAGGCTGCCATCACCATCTTCACGTGGTCTTCAGATTTACTCAAGAACAGTAGGTAGGGCTATAAATTGAGTATATAATTATAAAAAAACACTTTCATTAAAAAATATCTGAACAAAGAGCAAGCAACATTTGTTCATTTGTTTCATTTCCTGTTTTTGTATCCAGCATCTGCATTCCGATAGAACTCATACGCTGAATATCACAGCCACACTGCTCTTGATGAATGTTCTCTCAAAACTCCACAGCCTGGAAAATCTCAACCAGCACACACCATTACTCATGTGCCGGACCTTGTCGGCCAAATTGAGCGACAGAATGATACCAGTAAGACAGCACATAGAAAGACAGCTGATTAAACAGGTGCATTAAAGGCATTTTGAGGTTGCATATCTGGCATGGGTTTATATCATCTGGCACAATCACAAATGACCAAAACCTCAAATCACTGAGGAGACTGAACAGACATTTTGTTTCAACCCAGGTGTTCATAGACCAGCTCCTTCTTGAAATGTGTCTAGTCTTGGTATTTACACATTCTGTATATTCGAAAGTGCTGCGTCTATACCAACTGAGGTACCTAATCAATTAAAAAGTGCTAGGGAGGCCAAACACCACTTACTGCTCCTTAAAAAATAGTTGTGTTGTCTAAATGATCAATTGCGTTATATGCAATGTATATGGAGGCAAATATTTGCCAAAAACAAGAACGTGCATTGGAGGCAGGTGAGGCATTATGTCACTGTGATCCTTATGAAATTATTATAGCATTGTGTCATTTTGAAAAAAAAAAATGCTTACATTTATTCAGTAATGTGTAGAACGCTATTACTCTCTCTGTTTGTTGGTTGTTCAACCATGTATACAATATGAGCTGAATTTAGCTGATGTAAATGAACAACTCTGTGTGTTTCTTGTGCAGAGCAATCATAAAACGCCAGCGAAGAGAAACTAGGTGAGGATCCTGCCTCATGCTAGGGGGCGCTTATGATCTCAGAGATTATTGGCTATGGAATAATAGAATTAGCAAGTTACCATAAATAGTTATGGGACGATAACTCAAGAAATTTGACTAATTGAGGATATTATTAAAAGAAGACCATTGCCTGAGTGAGGTATGCTACAGGTCTGAGATAGAGAGAGACTTTTAAAACTGAAGAAAGAAATGGAACACTTCTACAAACAAGTTATCGATTCTTTTCATTAGAAGGAGGAGTGCATTGACTTCATTTCTAAGTATAGGGAGGTGGATATTAACAGGTTTGAAATGAAAAAAAATGTTGACAATGAAATAATCGAATAATGACTTTAGGGTTCATATGTTTGCAAATCTGACTGATGAAACGGTCCAAGGTGTACCTCCAAGGACCCCCAATGAAGAAATGGCAAAGCAAATTAATAAATTAGATTTAGTATTCTTTCATTTTCAGTGTCTCATTTGTATTATTATCATTTTTACTCTGTAACTGTACATGTCTGGCTACTACATAACCTTTTTTTTTTTTAAATAAAATGAATATTTACAAATGAACCAACACAGCACTTAACAGCAAACTGAAGAATAAACAAGTGTTTTGTCATGTTAACAAGCTGCAAGATGCTTTATTGAAGATTGAGATTAGCTGTGACTGCAGGTTTAGGGATTATGGGATATAAACGTCATGCCCTGTGATTTACAAAAGGATGCTGATCCAGCTGATCAATTACCATACACAAACTCCAGTGAAGTTTGAACTCTGCTTGATTTAACACAATAATGTTGTATACCTACAGTTCAACAACATAATATTAGTGTACCAACAAATCTAACTCTAGATGGCTAAAATTTGCACACAAACTTTGATGTTGATCTTTTAAACGTTGGCATATTCACAAAGACAGGTGTAACAAAAACCAACCCCCACGACTCTATGATTTTCATAAGCTGAGATAGAGATATGCCAAATTGGTTGCTAGGGTAAACAGTCTGGTTGCTATATAGGGTTAGTAAAATATTATAATGTTCCCCATGTCAATACGAGTAAAATAAAGTAACCCCAACGTTCCTTTGATTTTCCTACGTTAGAGATATGCCAAATTAGTTGCTAAGATAAACATTATGGTTACTATGGAGGGGTCAGTGACATACATAATGTTGCCTTTTTGACTATGTTATTTAAACCAACCCCCATTATTTTCTAAAGCTAAGATGGTCAATGGTGCCCCCTAGAGCCTAGGGTTTACAAACTTTAGCACAATGCTTGGTATGTTTGTGCACAGACAGATAACCTCCTGAGATTCTCAGTGGTAGTTCCAATTTGAGCTCATTCGAAGCCAATGAACATTTCCCAGCATTCTCTGCGATTTCTCAGAATTCCTTTAGCAGAACTAGTTTGAAAACTTTGGCAGTGGTTCCTTGAACAGTCTAGGAGGAGCTTGTAAAATTTGGTTCAAAAGAAGAAGACAGAATAATAATACGTTTAAAAACAATTACAATTTGTTGGTGTTGACAAGCCAACATCATTTTAAAAATATGGCAAAAGCCAAGTCAAACATGCCGGATAGCTAAATTCTGTTATGAGAAATAGTTAAATAGAACAAATGTGTCCAGTATTATTTAATATATGTTTTGTCCATGGTAACTTTGATGAGAAATATCCCTGTCCTCTTTGAAGTTAGAAAGACTGAAACTCATTAAGTGAAGGGCAAAGAGGATTGGAGAAAAAAAAACATTCGGGGCTATGTTTAAAAAAAAAAAATCTGACCAATTCTTTCTTGTCTGCATACTCACTGAGGGAGTTCAGCATCTCGTAGTTCACAAATCACCGCAACCCGCTGACAGTGGGGGTATTTCTGTTTGCTTATGAGATTGCTTGCATCTGCTCCAGATTCCAGACAATGAGTAAAAATGTCACAGATCCGAACTTGTCACAGGAAGTAGCCGCTGAGACTGAAACAAGAATAAATGAGCTCAGAGTTGGAAATATTCCTGTATCAACATGTGTTGTTGACCCTGGAACATTGTTTCTTTCTGATAAACGTAAAGAACCATCCCTATTCCCAATGAACAATTAATCCTAATGAACAAAATAGTCAAAGCTGTGACGTAAATTCATTCATTTTCCTTCCCGCTTCTTGCATTTTGGAGTCACTGGGGTCTGCTAATGCCTATCTCGCACATCAGAATATTCACTTAACCTGACGCATGTTTTTAGGATTGTTGGGGAAACCAAAAGCCGCTTCAAATTGTACAGAACTCGACTGATCTTCATGAAACCTAGGCGAGCTCACCTTCTCCTCATCGCTTTCCACTGGCTTCCCATTGAGGCTCACATCAGGTGCAAATCACTGATGCTTGCATACAGGACAGTCACAGGCTCTGCTCCATCATACCTCCAAAATCCTGTAGTCCTACGTCCCTTCCAAATGCCTCCATTCAGGAAATGAACAGTGTCTGGTGTTCCCATCTCACCAGAACTTTCCCCTTCACAGTTTCTGACTGGTGCAATTTTCAATCAGTAAAGCTGAGTCTCTTTAAACCTTTAAAAAGCATCTAGAAACTTTCGAGAGCACTTACTAACTTAACTAAAAAAACCTCTGAAGCACTGAACCTATTTTCTGTATCAGCTCAAACTTCTTTTATGTGCACGTCTTATGATTAACATGGCTCATGTTTGCCCACGAACTGGATAAGCGTCTGCTAAATACATAAATGTAAATATGTCATAATGAAACAAAAAAACTATTTCATCCTTTATATTTTTTCTGGATCAGAAATGGATGTGTTACATTGACTTTCCCTTAATTACAGTGAAAAGGATTCAGCCGAGTTTAGAATTGCCTCTATCAGCACCTTGAAGCTATAACATCTTCCCCACAAGAGTCATGAAGAAACAGAGGTTAATAAACCAGTGGACACTTTCATATTAAAGCGGGTCTCAGAGCATCAGATCAGATCAGCTTGATTTTATATTGTTCAATTAACAGAAGTTACTTTAATAAAGTACCACAGGTTTTGAAATGAAATTATCTTAATAATGCAAGCATATGCAAGCACCTACTATGGCTTCAACAGATTTAAAAACACATTTTGTTATATTTACACGGAAAACCAAATGAATTAAAAAATCTCTGCTATCAAAAAAGATGACTGAACATGATTTAGGGTGCACAGTGGTGCAGGGGGAAGCACTGTGCCTTTTCAGTAAGAACGTCACTGGTTCGAAGCCTTCCTGAGAGGAATTTGCATGCTCTCGCTCGTGCTTGTGTGATTACATTATTTATCAATTATTGAAATGTATTTGTTTGGCTTTTGTAGAAATGGAACTATTTGAAACTATTTTTTCTGACGTTTACATATAAATGAAACATATCAGCGAACTCTTCGGATCATTTCTCAGTTGCAGAATGCTAGAAACACTTACAGAACTTAGCTCAGTATTACTTACAAATGCATTTTTGCTCTCTCTCGGTGGAAACATCTGACCTGAAAACAAAACTCAGAGACTGCGCTGAACCTCTGGGATTCACTGTTGAAATCTATACAGGCGGATGTTGAAATATTGTGTCATAAAAATAGAAAAATGTTCAATAGTCTGCTGTTTCTTGGCCATAAAAGTCTGATAAAAGCATAGTTGTACAAAACTTTGAATGAAAGAAAACAAAAGAATCTCAGTATAATTTGCATAACAGAATAGCTCTCTTTTCGTCGCTTCAAGCAGTTTATTAATACAAGAATTTAAATGTTAAAACAATGCCAAGGAAATGATAAGAAAAGGTTTTTGTCTGGCTCCATTAGAGATTTACACTGTTGGAACAGGTTCCCACAAAAACAGAAAAGATTCTCGTGAAATTTCAAAACCACACCTGCATTCCCGCACGTTACAGCAGACGTTTTTCTGTTTATGTTTGTGTCTAGGTTGTGAAAAACTCACCATTTTTAGTCTCAGTTTTACTGTTTTAGCAACAAAACAGCATGGTTAAAGCATTTTACTTGAATTGTGATCATCAAGACCATCATTATGTGGATACTGACATCTTTAATTGTGTTTAATTCAGTATTTTAACCAGCTCTCAATGAATCTTCTAGCACTTTGGATTACTATATTCACCGCATGAATGGCAGGCCTAATAACCCCACAGCAAGTTCGCGAGGATGGCTCTAAAAATACACCGGGAGACATAATGCTAAAGCTGTGGGGTACAAAGATGCATCCAAATACCCCCGAAATCCAAGCATCCAACATAATGAAGCATTTAGCAGTTCACACGAGGAATAGCACTGTAGGTAATTGACCTCAGCAGGAGCTCCCATGAGAAGAATACTGGCCATTCTTGAAAATGAAGGCATCCTAGTTAGTAAACTCCATCAATTCTAAAACTTTCTAAAACACTCAATGACATCTTCTCTCAAAGGCATTCTGTTCTCATCCAAATACAAGCTTTAATCTTTACATCTGGAACTGTTTTCATCTGTAAACAGAAAATATATTTTTAAATACAGTGAGGTTAATAAGTATTTGATCACCCTGTGCTTTTCTCCACTTTTATCAGAGAGAATTTGGAAATCTGGAAATCACGCTGCTTCATTTTTTAACAAATTGTTTGTAAATTACTGGGTCAAATAACTATTATCGAGTCATAATTTTTTTATATTTGATACAAAAGCCGTTGTTTGCAATTACAGATACCCTGCAGGATTTTGGCCCACTCCTTTGGCCCGATCTTCTCCAGATCTCTCAGGTTTCAGGCTGTTGCTAAGCAACACAGAGCATCAGCTCCTCCCAACAAATTTCTTTATGACTTAGGTCTGGAGACTGGCAAGGCCACTCCAGAATCTTCTTTGCTTCTTTTGAAGACTCTCCTTGGATTCTCTACCTGGGTTCTGTGGTACATTGTGCTCAAAATCTCACAATACATGGCCCCATTCATCCTCTCCTTAATGCGGTGCAGTCATCCGGTCCCCTGTGCACCCCCAGAGCTTGATGCTACCATCCCCTTGCTTCCCGATATAGGTACGATATTATTGGGATGATACTTATCATTCTTCTTCCCCCAAACACAGGAAAAATGTCTATTTTGGTCTCATCTGACTACAGGTTTTTTCCCACTGTCCCTCATCTAGATCAGAGGTTCTCTTTGGGTCATTTAGGGTGCTTCAGGTCTGGGTCTCTCTGAGCAGGGTTGGAAGTAAACTCTACAGGGCTTTACCAGATGGTTCTTGGCTAACTTCAGATGGACATGGTCTGACTTAGCCAGCTTAAGCAGGGGTCTTTATTAGAGCTAAAGACCTCAAACAGGAGCTACTCAATTAGAATCATGAGTGTATAGCTCGACTTTTAAAAAGCAAAATAGTGTGTCTTTTTCACATATTTCTGGTCCAACAAGTGTATTTATCATCTGAGGTCATGATTATGAGACAAACGGTGAACAAAAATGTTTCTGTTTTGTGAATTGTAAAGAACTATATTTGATAAAAAAAAAAAGATTTTACCATCTTTTTTTATCTGTTGTTTTAATACTGTCTGCTAAATTATCAATTGAAATACTTGGAATATTTTAGCCAGGCTTATATTTTATGGATAATCATAAATATATCATTCATGACACCCGGCCTCCTATGAATTTGTCATTGCTTTATTGTTAATTAATCACACGTTGAAAGATTGTTTGATCGCACTGTACTCATTCTCCAGAGAGAGGAGGAGGAGAGGAAGAGAGAGAGAGAGAGAGAGAGAGAGAGAGAGAGAGAGAGAGAGAGAGAGAGAGAGAGAGAGAGAGAGACAGAGAGAGGCTCGTGTATTATCGCAGCACGACACTCACTCAGTCAGAACAGAGGCAAGGACTCGAGCTGTGCGCCTCGCATTTCACGCTGGCTAACCCGCGCGCACGCTTCTGGAAACAAACATGTCCTGGTTTGGCGCGGTTCACTACTGCCTCACCAAAACGGCAGCCAAACCTGAACAAACACTCCCGAATTATCGAGGAGTTTTCAAAGTTAGTGGACCACCATCTTTGGTATGAAACGACCTGCGCGGAAAGCGTGGCGGATCGGATGCCATAAGTTTGGAGGATGTGAATACGGCTGGAAATGGGGCATCAGCGCAAAGGGAACGCAGAATGGATTTAAGCACAGTCACCCTCTCACCAAACTCCTCTGCGGATACCAACGACACGACCGCGCAGAGACCCCCGCCGCATTCCCAGTCCGCCATGGTGCTCATCATTCTCGTGGTTACCGTCATTATTTTGGTGACCATAGTGGGGAACGTGTTGGTCGTGGTGGCCGTTTTAACCAGCCGCGCTCTGCGTGCGCCGCAAAACCTCTTTTTGGTGTCTTTGGCTTCTGCGGATATTTTGGTGGCCACTTTGGTCATTCCATTTTCCTTGGCCAATGAGGTGATGGGATACTGGTACTTTGGGAGCACCTGGTGTGCCTTCTACCTGGCTCTGGACGTGCTTTTCTGCACGTCCTCCATTGTCCACCTCTGCGCCATAAGTTTGGACAGGTACTGGTCGGTCACCAAAGCGGTCAGCTACAATCTAAAGCGAACTCCGCGGAGGATTAAGATCATGATCACGGTTGTTTGGGTGATTTCAGCGGTGATTTCCTTCCCGCCGCTTCTCATGACCAAACACGACGAGTTGGAGTGCCTGCTGAACAACGAGACCTGGTACATCCTCTCCTCCTGCATGGTGTCCTTTTTTGCGCCCGGTCTCATCATGATTTTGGTGTACTGCAGGATATACAGGGTGGCCAAACAGCGCGCGTCCACTGTCTTCGTGGCGAAGAACGGGATGGAGCGACAGCCATCGCAATCCGAGACCTGTTTCGTGCGTAAAGGCAAGTCCGAGGTGGAGAGCCCGAGCAGCCACAGCTCCGGCAGCCGCGAGCGCAAAGGCGAGCTCGACGACATCGACCTGGAGGAAAGCAGCGTCTCCAACAGACACAGGAACTCGCGCTTCGCCAAGAGCAGAAAAGTCGAAGGCGCACACACGTGCCCGAAAGCGAACGGGCGGCTCTCGTGGGCATGTAGCCGCGCGCCGCAGTTGGAGCAGGAGCCGAAAGCGCGCCAGCTGTCCCTTTCCAAGTCCAAACTAGCCCAGATGCGAGAGAAGCGCTTTACTTTTGTGCTGGCGGTGGTGATGGGGGTGTTCGTGCTCTGCTGGTTCCCTTTTTTCTTCACTTACAGCCTTCATGCCGTATGCCGAACGAGGTGCACAATTCCGGAGTCCCTGTTCAACCTCTTCTTCTGGATTGGTTACTGCAACAGTTCCGTGAACCCCATCATTTACACCATTTTCAACAGAGACTTCAGGAAAGCCTTCAAGAAGATCATGTGCCGGCATTCTACACGGATTTGAGCGCGCATTCGCTGTATATGTGGGTCAGTCACAAAGAAGAAGGGATAGAAACTCATAATATAATATAATATAATATAATATAATATAATATAATATAATATAATATAATATAATATAATATAATATAATATAATATAATATAATATATAATTTTTCATTATTATATATTACATTACTCATAACTTTTTGCAATAAAACCCATTTTCAATTTTTGAACTCTCCATCAGTTCAAATGATCAAAAATAAACATCATATTATAAAGAAGGGTCATTAAAATAATACTTCTCACAGAAAATAATGTTTTCATTTAAAAACCAAATCCATTGATCAGTGGTTTAAATAAAAGTAACTGATCGTGTTAAAAAAACTGAGGTGTTGGAGAAAGTAAAATAATATTTTTGGAATATTTTTACGACGATTAAATATGTGTTTGGACGCCTGCTGATTTTTAACATTTGCCCCAAGACAAAAAAATGATAGTCAATAATTATGTTTTTATGTTAGTTCCAGGAGAAAAATCACTGATATCCACTTGGTTTTGTGTGGGGGTTGAATTCTTGGGGAGAACTACGGCTCTTGGGTTTGCTGTCATCACAGAGGTCAGGTGAATTTTGTGTAGTTTTGCACACTTCCCTGGAGATATTTTCTTCAGCTCCTCTTGTTATCAACTATTCCAATACTTTCTTGTCGAGCCACTCTTTTGTTGCACTGGTCATGTGTTTTGGGTCATTGACATGCTTCCAAGTCATTTTCAATGCTTTGACCTGGGAGAAGGAGGTTTTCACCCAGAGATTTGATGACTTAATCCACTTTACCAATCCACCAGTCCCCTTGGCAGAGCATTCCTCTTCATTTGCAGCATTCCTCCTCCATCAGAAAACTGCCAAACAGCCCGACTTTTGTCTCTACTGAACACAAGACTTCCACCCAGTGCTCCTTTGCAGAAGATGGAGGATTAGGGACATTCTTTAACATTTAATTGATATGATTGAAAAGATTCTCCCATGAAGTTCTAGCTAGATCTAAATAATTGTCATGATCATTGAAACTCCATGAAGTAGAATCTTATGAGGAGCTCCACACCAAGAAAGATGGGAAGTTTTCATGTTTCTTCCATTGTTGCAACTTTCCACCAAATTGTTGTTACCTTCTTATGAAACTACTTGGCCTGAAACTCCTTTCAGTTTATACCGGCCTTGTGTGGGTCTACAATCTTGTCCTAGACATCTCCTGTTGATTTTGTTCATGGACAGGTAATATACTGGAAATGATATGATACTGCCTTTAGGACAAACTATTACCTGAATAAAAAAAAATGAGGTTAGAATTCGTTTTTGTCATTCTGTCTCCTGATGTTGAGTTAAAGGCATAGACTTGTCGTGTCTTTGTCATTGGGGAAATGTTCAGCAGGGGCGCCAACACTTTATTGTATCCCTCATCATTCTCTTTTTCTGCACGGGCCATCACAGGGCCCAACACTTCTAATGGGCATTCAGAGAAACCAGTAAACCCGAAGCATGTTATGTCAAGGAAACCCATGAAAGAACAAGGAGAACATGGAAATATCTGCCCCATCCAAAACATGCCCTCCATTTCACATTGTACGAAATTATAAAAAAAAAACCATTCAAAGCAATATTTACTTTCATATTAACAGATTAACATCAACTTCTGCATGTTTATCCATTTAAAAGTATTTGAATAAATATAGATCAGAAAAGACGTTCTTGTCATTGACCCATATATAAAACGCATGTGTGAGAATGGAAGGAAATGATTTATTCTTCTGTAAATAGTTGGGTTCACATTTTGCTCTGTATTGTGTTAAAATTGCCTCAAATAAACCTCCTAGTCCACCTGGTCAAAGAAATTCATGAGTCAATGTCTCAAAACTGGATAAAAGAGACTTAAACACAGTGTTCCCGTAAACAAAGGCATTGATGTGAGACTTTAATAAAGTTTTGACCAGAGTTTAGCACCTCAAATTGCTTTTAAATGTTCCAAATCTCCTACAGTTTGATGGTAACCTACCAGAATTTGATATCAGTTTTCTAATTAAAAGCATGTGTTTCAGTCTCATGAATCCAGCTGCTGTGTTCATGTGGTTTCAGTGGTCTGTGTTTAAGTCCACTGCTGAATTTATCATCTAAAGTACATGATGTACATGCCTGGTTCATTCCCCATGATGAGTAATTACCTAGATCAGTCATTGGCTGATGTATTACTGCGAGTTTAAAGTCGAAATTTGATTATACACTTTTAAATGCAATTTATATGTTAATGTAGCATAATCATGAAATGAGACGTCCAGAGCATTTACATCTCTGTTTCACTGAACAGATTACTCTTGTCTGTAGAATCTGACATTACATCCTAGATAGGTTAAGGCTGGGTGAAATTAGGATGATTCGTCTATTTTACTTTGTTCTATAGTCTATGTGCCGAGATGTTGTCTTGGCATTGTGTTAATAAACAGAACATTCTATTCAAAATGCTGTTTGGTCTAAGAATGTATTTTGAGGGTGTTACAGTATTGTTCTGGATGTTATTTAAGTTAAATTGTCCTAGTTTCGAGTATAAGAAAGTCTTCATTAAAAAAGAATGAATCACTTTGTTATTCATCCGATAACAGTAGAGGGGATATGTTAAAACACATCTGAGTTGGAGGAAGTGTGAAAATTATGCAAGTGACAAAAGTCGTTATTTGTTTTAAACAACACAAGTTCTTTGTTGGAATCACTGTCTGTGACACAAAGAGTTCTTTAAAGGGAAAAATGTATCTTCAGTTGAACAAAACTCCCCTTAATATCCTTTTTCAGTTAAAGCCTAACAAAACAAGATGATTCAGTTAGATAAAAACCGGGGGCCTTAAACTTAGAGACTAAAAGTGTTTTGGTACAGCCAACTTCATTTATGCAGGAAACGATTGGTAGACACCTTGTTATTTGGTACCAACCCCTTCAAGAATGATCATCTCTTGCAACGTAGAAAGTACAAAAGGTTACTGAGTCAACAGTGTCAGAACTTTATTATAAGCATTTAGAAGATATTTGTGAAGATTTTTGCTATGTGGTTACCATTGACTGAACTGAAGTCAAGTCTTGAAATGGACCCCTATATTTCCCCATGACCGTTCCTGGCCGTTTGAATCTATTCCAGTAGATTGTATTCTGCTTTCAATGTGTGGGGAAAAAAATAGATTCATGGTCTGACTATCGTGATCTTGTACTGACGGGTTAATCTGCTGTCCATTTCCACTTAAGCTGATAATTAATATTCAAAACTCTTGGCCAATTAGAGCAGGGAACACTGAATCCAAGTTCAGTTGCATTGAAACTAACTCGTAAAAAGATTAATAATATTTCACTTATTGGGGGATTGACATATAAGATGGAATTTTTTGAAAAAGCTGAGGAACTTTTCCTGATTTTGTGGTTAAAGTATATATTTTTTTTTTACCAATTTGCTTCACCTGTGTGTTAAAATGTCATATGGTGTCTCGTGAAATCTCACTTTATATTGCCATTGTCAAATAGAGTACATATTTTTTTCATACACAAACTAATTTCATCAAACCTTGTAAGAGAGTGGTATATTTCGTTTTATTTCTTCTTGTCATTATGCAAAGGAGGGCATCGCATTTCAAATATTTCAAAATATTTTTTGATAAACTCTCTTAAACCTTATGACAATAGTAAGATATTACTTGATATTTTTATGAAATACCACTAACGAAGCCGTCTTTTGTCACTTGTAAACATTACACGAAATGCTCTAAATATACCCACTATATCTATATTTATATCTTGTCAGAGACACAACATTTTACAATTGAGGGACATTTGTGTTATTAATCAACCACCAATCAACCACCTTATATACATCACATGATATAGCACAATTTTGATGGTCTGTCACATATTGATAAATATATATATATATATATATATATATATATATATATATATATATATATATATATATATGATATGTTAAATTATATTTTACTCACAAACCAAAGATAATAGAACAAAGAAAAAAATGGTTAAGGAGCCTTTAATTCTGCATAAAGTCTTACTAATCTCAAAAACTTTCCACATAGTAAACAAGAAAGAAGTAATCTGATGCGACAGGCACATGGTCTAACGCTCATTCTTTCATCCCTCAATGCGATTTTACCATGAGACGGAGGCTTCAGTTGCTTAATTGTTTTTGTTTTATAGATCATGAAACTCAGTCTACAGTGAGTTCAAGCTGTTATTGCTATAAAGCAGCGGTGTCAAACTCATTTTAGAACAGGGACTACAATCTGTGTCAGCTAGACCACACAATGACCTTTTAATCATTAACATTCCACATACTTTTATAATTGGAAACAAGCACAAAAACATCTCTGACTGTACACTTTTAATTAACTACTTACAAATTTGCCACAGCAAAGCACATTATGTCTCATGTTAACAATTTCTAGGTACACATTTCACCGTAAATTAAATAAAAGGGAATCCATTGTGCTCTTTTGGTCACTTTTGTAATGGTTTGAATTGGATCATTTTGGGACAACGCAACGTCTTTGAATAAATGATAAAATCTTAATTTTAATCTGATACTTAAATGATAAATTTACAATCAGGGGACTTTCTTTGTTTACACACTAAGCAAAATAATCCTACAGGGATTGGACTCGCTAGTGGGCAATATGTTTGACACCTTTGCTGCAGACTTAAAAGCTGAATTTCAGATATTGCAAAGTTACATTTTCTTTTTAGAACATAGAGGTTCAGAAAAAGTAAAGTTGTATTGTAGAAGTCTGCAGTGTATCAGCAGGACAATGGTTTGATGTCATCTGAGTGGAGTTTGCATGTTCAACCCTGGGTTTTCTTCTGAAATTTCAGTTTCGACAAAGTCTGCGATGGACTGGAGACATGTCCAGGGTTTACTCCTACCTCTCACCCGAAGTTAGTTGGCACCCCTGTGACCCAGAACTGGATAAGGCGAGTTAGAAGATGAACGGACGAATGAATGAGTTTCCCTAAAGTCAAAACTTTTCTTGGGGTGTTTTGAAGGCTCTAAATGTGAGTTTCCAGGGTATGCCCTGCATTTCGGCTAATGTTAGCTGGAGTAGAGCCCCGTGACTCCTGTATTTGGTACTGTGTAGTATGGACTGCTTTGATTTACTAGTTCCCTACTTCTCTAACTGTCTGTCTCAGTGAGATGAAGAAAATAAAATGATGAGATAGTCTACATTACATAGTGGGCTCCAGCTGAGCTATAAAGCAGGGCAAGTGACCCGAGGGAGACTATGGCGCCATTCACAAATTCAGCCCTGTTCCCTTTATAAGAGAACAGAAAGCTAAGGCGATCTTGCTCATTTATCAAAATAGTACACTTAAAACACAAAGAATTACCAGAAACAAAGAGAATAGACTGAATTCCATAAAAGGACACCAGACTCTTTTCTAATGAAAACAGCCCCAGTCACGAGCACCATGCTAAACTCTAAAAACCCCAATGCAGAGGGCAGCAACTGTGATATGTTGTGAAATTTGGTGGCAGCATGGTTTACAAGCTATTAAACTGCAATGAAAGATTTTCCTGTCAGTTTTAGAGAGTTCAATCATCAAAACATAAGTAATATCTTGCCTCGGGCTCATGCTTGGAAAGTGTATTTGGCAGAGCTCCCCATTAGGACTCAGGAGAGAAGCTAAATACATTTTTCAGAGAAACATAATTGCTGTCGGTTGTTTGTCCAGTCTGACAAAAACACACTCAAAAAAGCTCATGCCGAAATGATTAAAGGCAGACAAGCATGCGCTCTGCCAGAACATTGATGAAGGTTTGGAAAATAAGAGACTGAGAAATCACATGAGAGTCCTGATTTGCCTGTGAGAGCTGGAACGGGGTCAGATCAGTGGAAGCCGGGGTGGGCGGCTGCTAATCTGATGAGGGCAGCATTGTGTATGGAAGCGCTGAGGGAAACCATGAGAAGATGAAGCTTTCGGTTCTCACTGGAATGTGTGCATCCTCTGAGCCAAACAACTTGTAGAGTTACAGTTAAGTTTTACAGCAAGAAAAAGATGCTTTAGTTGGATCATCACATGACAATGTGTGCCTCAAGGCAATACAGCATCTCTCTCTGTCTCACTCTTAAGATTTTTCTTCTCCAGTAGGATGTAATAAATAAAACCAGAGTTATGTTAGGGATATTTTGTTTTTTCTCTGCATAAAAAAATAAATAATAATATAAATATGTGGAATTACAACAAAAAATTTTGTAAGATTTTCCACATATTAAGGGAATAAAAAAATTATATAATATAAAAAGTTCCAGTTAGAAGGTTACAGGTTTGAGGCTCACCGGTGATCTTGCTGGAAGAAGTTTGCATGTTCTCCGTGTGCTTGCGTGGGTTTCCTCTGGGTACTCCGGTTTCCCCCACAATCCCCAAAAACACGCGGTTAGGTTAATTGAATAATCTAAATTCCCATTAGGTGTGAATGTGTGAGTGAATTTTGCCCTGCGATGGACTGGTTACTACCCCTGCCTCTCACCCAATCTGTGCTGGAGACCCCTGTGACCCCAGAGGGAATAAGCAGGTTGGAAAATTAATGAATATGTTTATACATACACATTTATGGAATTTCAACTAAAATTTTGTAAGATTTCACACAAATTAACCGTATTACCTATAAATTTTCCTCATGTTTCACAAATTGTTTCACATTTATTGTCTCCATCAGTTCCATGTGATAAAAAAAAGTGTAAAACTGATTACATTAGTTCTGACATAATTCCAATCATGTGGAGCTGATAATTTGGTTCCGTGGCATTTGGCCTGTGACTACACTCACCAGAGTATAGTAGCTTTTTCTTGTGGCTCGGTCAATGGGACGTACATCATTGATCACCATACTGAACTATACCAGGATATATTTAATGAGACCCTGTTTATCCTGATTTTGGTTCTGGGTCCCACTGAGAACCATTATGCTTACAGCTACTGGATGGATCAAGAAAAACGTTTCTCTGGGTGTATCTGTTTACTTGTGTAGCTGCAGCAACATGCTGCACATATTCAGATGCGCAGTGACTCAGACGAAGACTGCTCATCCCTATTCACTAATCCCTTCGAAGGGTTTAGCCATGATATTAACCACTTTTAAAGCATCATCGGTGAAGGGGCCACTAAAATATCTAGGAGTGGTTCTGGGGATGATTTTAACACAGAAAATAATTAGGAATTATCTTCAAGACCAATTGCCAGAGTGATACAAGTAATTCTCTCTTGGTTGGTGCAAGTATTTTTAAAAGGCCCACAGGTACACAAAGATTATAAAAAAAGAAGTCTGGAACAGGTATCAAACAAAAAAAAAAAAGACAATAATGGAGGCTACCTAAATCTCAACTCCTTGTTCCTCACGCTCAGTGTTCCTCACTTTTAGTTCTACGGTTCATGCCCTCTGGCTCTCCATGACCACTTCCTGTTTTCTTGGATCTCCTAAGCTTCTTGCTGTGTCACTTCTGGGTTCTCCGTTTCTCCATCTGTTCCTGTTCACTACTCCTGTGGATTATTCTCAGCTTCTACTCACCATCATTCCTGTCACTGCCTCTGAATATGCTTCCAGGGACTGCTTCCTGCTGATGACTTCCTGCTGAATGCTGAGTTTCAATCCCTTCAAAGGAATGTGTTAATTTCTGTACTGCATATTGTGTGTAGGAAATTAAAAGGAGAAGATAAACTACCTCCTGATTCCTCTTCATCCTTGTAGCAGTGACAGATAAAGTGCAAGTTTATACAGGCTGTATAGGAGACCAGTAATAAGAAATGGAGGAACAAGTGAGATTATCAACAGAGCACCGATGAAAGCAGTGTGGCTGAAATGGAGAATATGCAGTGGATTATGGGAAGTACACAGTGGTGTTAAAAGTATTGGATAAACTGACTTTAGACCAGGGGAACTCAAAGGTGGGCTTTGATTCTTTGCCAATTGAGGTCAACTACATTGTTATTTGTGCAATTCACTTAAATGTGCAAAGTAGCCATAGTTATAACTTAAAACGAGTTTTGCAATCAGGCATGTCCATTACCACGACAACGTGACATAACTAACATGTTCACGATGAAGTTGGCGTTCACAGCATGTTCTTTGATGGTAAAACAACACACTTAGATCTAGCTTAATATGCTTGGATACAGCCATGCCTTAACAACAAGCTCTTGTGCAGCATAAGTGAGCAGATAGCACAGTTTGCTATAAAAATGGAACATTTATGTTTCTCTATTGGCATAACGGTGAGAACTCAAAGTTTTGCAAGTTTTCACAGTTGCTTGATTTACTACTGATAAACAGCTTTGCTTTATGAGTAACTCAAATTACTGCAGGATACGCGTTTCAAATTCAGAGTAATAAATTCTGTTATTTTTTTTAAAAATCTTCAAAATTAAGAACGAAAAGTTTTTATGTTTTATAACAAAAATCAAAGTCTTAGTGTTAAGACTAAATAAAAAGCCAAAGTCAAGTTCAAAACAAAGTGGAAATTGGTTCAAAGCACTACATGAACCTTTTCTTAATCTTATCCACTGTTCCAAGCACTTTTTGTGACAGAACTTTGAAAAACACAAGCCACATCACAGGTCTTGTACTTCAAAAGGTTATCCCTTTTTTTCACCACTAGATGGTACCAATGATTAGTAGTCTGTAAAATTAAACTGAAAGATGCTCACGTATTTTCTCACATTTCAATTCAAATGGTGTTTTTCTTACATTTTGTATTCTGATAGTCAATAACATTTGCTATAATGATTTAGAAAGATTTTGAATGCACCCATAAGAAAAATTGAGAAATAGAACCTCAAAGCACTATAATTAAGTTTTTTTGTTTCTCATGAGCAAATAGGATAATTGTGCCCCCCTCTAGCAGTTGGTGACCTGTGCAGATTGCGTACTTTGGGTGTTTACAGTGTCACACCCATCCAATCGCAGAAAAGTATCCCTTAACCTGCCTTTAGAATTTCATTCTCGAAATGGGAACTAAAAAAAAAAAAGTACTGTTAAAGGGTACAGAATGCATGTCAAGTTGAGCCGAGAAGGGCCATGCAGTTACAAAACAGCTATGGCACTGACCAGTAAGCAAGTGTGCTATTGCAATTGGGTCAAGGAACATTTTAAAAGCCTTACACAAATGTATTTGTGTTTATTACAACAAGCAAAGCAATTAAATAAGCATTCAGGTTAAAGTATGCCAACATTGTTAACAACATGACCGCAAATACTGAAGAACAGGTGCAAGGCATTTCTTACAATAGTTGTGTTGTGTTGACTGAGCATGTTCCTTATGAACTTTCATTTGTTTAGAAAGGAGTACATGAGTGAAGTGTGCCCAATTAAGTCAAAATTGGCAGTCTCCTCAGGCATCTCTATAGAGCAATCACCAGCCTCAATGAGTTTGATGTTTGAATCTCTCAGGAGTGAAATTAAAAATCACTTTATGTAGATCTGCATTCGTTCATTTACAGCATGATTGTCTTTGTAGAGACCCCTGGAGTGCCTCATCACAGGTGTTTGAAAGAGAGGTAAACAGCCTTAGCGCTGAGAGTACCCTGAAACATCAAAAATGCCTCATAGGAAGCAGCTAAATACACAGACAAATGTGTTTAATTTGTTTCAGTCTCAAAGGGGATTTTTATTAAAACTCCAAACTCTTGCAAACACTGTTACTTAACTAAAGGATCTCGAAGAAGTGAGAAAACATGGAAACACTGATTCCATTTTTTCCTGCAGCATATATTTCACATTCTGTTCCCTAGTAATAAGGGATTGTGGGTAGCAGAGGAAGCTTCTGAAGTCTCAGAGCTGTTCTCAGCCTCAGATCCATCACTGGGGAATGAGTTAGGTGAAAAAATACCATCTGCTGGAAAGAATCTATGCAGAGACAAACCGGAAACCTTTTTAAAATAGAGAATTCCTTTCATAGAGCTGAAGTTAACCTATTGGGACAAACTGAAAGCTTATTAGGGAGATTCTTTTTCTTCTGGCCTTATTCCTCTGTTCTTGTCAATTATGGTTCCCGATGATGGTTCCGCACGTCAAGATCAGACTGGAGTGTCTCTGATATCCTTAAGCTTTGAGACACAGATGTAAGGAGTGAATGGGACGACTGCCGAGTGATGCAAGAGGGTGCAATGTATGCACAGGAAGCGACTGGATTATTAGTGCAGCTTCACAATGATTCCTACAAGCAAGTCTTAATTTTAGAGCATTGAGGCTCGGTTCGTCATTTGAAGTCCTGTGAAAGGCAGAGTGTTTGGAGGGGGGCAGTGAGTTCCTGGTAATTTAAGACCAAGAATTGAAGACTTTCCACCTAAATATTCACATAATATCTAGTTACATTTATGCAAAACATTTCATAAAATATTTTTCACAGCTTTAACTTGTGCTGTAATGATTCCATGTCCTCATTTGACAGCCTTGCTCCTCAACATCATTGTTTTTCTCTGATGCCAAACCAGTATTGTCCTCAATGCTGGTCACTAAACTACAATAAATTGGCTGATGAACCAGTTGTGACAGGGATTGTTTTCTCAATCACCAACCACTACAGAACTCCAATCTTTGGAGGGTTTTAGATCAGGGTGCAGTGTGTATAGACCTTCATTTAATTGGTTTCCATGGACAGGCAATTGCATCCAAGCCATACATCACTGTATCCAATGGTGTAAAGCACTGGATTCTTTAGCAGTGCAGACATGTTCTCTGGAGTGATGAGTCCGGCTCATCCATTTAGATATTTGATGGAGTTCAACTCTGTACATTCGACAAATCACATGCTCCTAACTTTGTGGGAACAGTTTGATAATGGCCACTTGCTGTTTCAACACGACAGCCCACACGTGCACAAAGCTAGATCCTATGGATGAGGGAGTTTCGCTTGGAGAAACTTGACTGGGTACTGGACACAAATCAGGCAAAATACAATCTGCTGTATTGGTCTCTGCAATGATCAGAATCACATGAAGTCATTACGTCATCCTCCAATCACTTTTACCGCTCCTATGAAAATTCCTACAATGTCCATCGTCAATGTTGTTCCCCTATGGTTACTTCCTGGACCCCCTCGCTGGGTTTTTTACCATCTGCTTTGTGAGTTACTAATTTCTGCCTACTTACCTCTGCTGTACTTACCTTTCAGACCCGAGTGGTTTCTTCTCGAGTGTTACTTTTGGGGCGGGAGTTTCACAGTCGACTTCTTGTTTTGCAAAGAAAGTTTTTTGAGCGAGGGAAATCTTTGTTTTTTCATGTGAGCGCATCAAGGTTCTGTTCACTGCTCTCTCTCTCTCAACGTGCTTAAAACATATGTACCATCATTCCAGCCAATCAGAAACGAGGACTCTAGATTCTGATTGGCTGACTTGATAATGGAACGTTTTTACACAAAGATGAAAATAATTTATTTTACAGCTAACCGTTTCTGTTAAGTGCAAAGTGAATCTCTATTTTTATATAATAAACATTAAAATAGGAAACAGATATTTGCCAGTTGTATCCTTACATTTGAGAATACTGCATTTTGTCAACAAAAGGAAAAGTTGAACCAAATATAATTATATAATTGTAAATAGAATAATATATTTTCAAAACACAGCTCAGCAAGATTTCCAATAAATTAACAAAAAAACTAGTTTATACTATATTTATCTTGCATTTTTCCTCGTCTGTTATTTCAGGGGGGTATTGTGCTTGGTTGTCAAGCCAGCCAATCAGAAGATAGAAGACTCTTGTCTGATTGGCTTGAAGTTTGGGACGTTGACATGTGTTTAGAGAGGGCAGTAAAGAGAACCTTTTTGCCCTCACATAAAAATAGATTCTTATTGTGGAATATTTGTGTCTGTGTGGTGAAATTATGATTTTAGCATATAACCTGTGGCAGAAAAGTAATCCCATGAAGCCAGCTTTAAACTAATCTTTCAGAACTTGATGAAAGACGGAGAGTCAAACATTCTTCTCTAGCATCAGTGTGAACCTCAGAAGTATTTCTGGAAGAATGTATTTCTTCTATAACTGCTTTGTTTCGATTGGACATGATTTAAAACCTATGAATTTAGAATGGAATGCCACTTAAGGTTAAATCTATTGAGTGAAAGGCAGATAATAAAAGGAGCATGTCATCTTTATCTTTTTTAGCTTTACTGGTGTTCCTTGATCTCTATTAAAATGTTACAGAATTCTATCTGAGTATGACTGTATACCCAGAGTGCACAAACTAGAGAGATGAGAAAATAACACATGATCTGGAGGTAATCCCCACTGGTCGCCATTCAAATCATATTTTGGGACACAGCTGCCATGTTGAGGAAATCACTACAGCTCAGTGGGACGTGATTGCAGAGCCAAAGTGGTAGATGAGAACAATAAGAATGCCACACACTCCAGAATTCTAAAAGAAAGACAACATACTGAGAAAAAAAAAAACGATTTCTAAAAATCAAAAGTAAGGCTTTCTGATGAAAAGGTTGCTTCATGTCTCAGCAGGATGTTGGGTGAAATGTTTTATTGAATGATTTGCATCCATCTATAGTGCAGGTAATCTCACAAAGCATGAAATGAAAAACAAAGTGAATGCTAAAGTGAATTTAATTGTATTAAAAGAAAAAATCAACTGTCAAGGGATTTCTTCCAAAATATGTATAATTTACGTATCTATGAGCAAATACAGTCAGAGAGTGATTTCATTGAAACCCAATCTGCGAATTTACTGAAGAGGTGAAGTGTTTTTAATGATTCGTT
Source organism: Danionella cerebrum (assembly GCA_007224835.1). NCBI lineage: Eukaryota > Metazoa > Chordata > Actinopteri > Cypriniformes > Danionidae > Danionella > Danionella cerebrum. The sequence goes on from SRMA01025170.1 coordinate 123,671, forward strand.
GACAGGTTATGGTGAAATTTCTTGCTAGGAACCGGAGACAGATACGGTAAATTCAGACATTCATCCGTGACAGTAAACCACAAAAATGCTGAGGCAGAAGCAGGGGGGAAGCAAAACAGGTCGCGTAACTAAGACAAGGCACAAAGGTGGTTGAAGGTTCCAGACAGGGAGTGGGATGAGTATCCGTGAATGAGGCCAAACATAGCAACTCTTAAGGGGCAGTGCTTTTAAAGGGCGTGAAGTACTGGAATGTTTCAAGGCAGGTGATTCAATTAGTTGTTATGACTGTGAATGAGGCTGCAGGGATATTGGAGTTAAACTACAGAATACAATACATACATGTCATTGTTTCTTTTTTTATCAGTAAGCAAAAAGCAGCTTAAGTGGATAAAAAAATAATTACTTTAATTCAATTAGTATAAAAACAGTGGATTTTAGCTTTAATAAAGTCTTAGAAGTTATCACCAACAGACACCCAGATGAGACACAGAAGGCAATTCACGATCACACCTGCACAACCAACCAATCAGAGCACTCAATCCCTCTCCTTTAGCTAAAAGGATCCTCCATGCACTTCCACAGTTGGCTGATCTACAGTTCACACCCCCTGACTTTCCAAAGTCTCCTTCTGTCTTCTGGATTGGCCTGCGTGGTTTGCTGCTTCTTTAAAGGGTTTACTACACTCCATCTGCTACTAGAGTGTTTTCAATTCAATTCACTTCAAGAGACATCCGATTACTCTACCGGTTGTATACAGTTTACCTTATAGTTTAATTACAGTCTACCTACCCACCCATCCACCAACTTACTTACCTACCTACCCACGGGTCTAGATATTTACCTACCTACCCACTTACTTACCTCCATAACAAACAAACAACCTACCAAACCACGGGTCTAGATATGTATCTACCTACCTACCTACCAAACAACCTACCTACCCACTCACCTACTTACTTACCTACCTACCAACCATCCTACCTACCCATATGTCTAGATATCTACATACCTACTTACCCACTTACCTACAAACCAACCTACCTACCCATCCACCCACTTACATGTCTAGATACCTTACTACCCACTCACTTACTTACCTACCTACACACTCACCCACTTTTCCTACCTACCGATCCATCCCCCCACTTACTTACCTACCTACCCACGGGTCTAGATATCTACCTACCTACCTACCCACTTACTTACCTACCTATCAAACAAACAACCTACCTAACCACGGGTCTAGATATCTATCTACCTACCTACCCACTTACTTACCTACCTATCAAACAAACAACCTACCTAACCACGGGTCTAGATATCTATCTACCTACCTACCAACCAACCTATCTACCCACTCACCTACATACTTACCTACCTACCAACCATCCTACCTACCCATCCACCTATATGTCTAGATATCTACCTACATACCCATCCACTTACTTACCTACCTACCTATGCACTCACCCACTTTTCCTACCTACCGATCCATCCCCCCACTTACTTACCTACCTACCTAAACATCCATCCACCCACCCACTTACTTACCTACCTACCTAAACATCCATCCACCCACCCACTTACTTACCTACCTACCTAAACATCCATCCACCCACCCACTTACTTACCTACCTACGCACTCACCCACTTTCCTACCTACCTACCAACCGACCTAAATATCCATCCACCCACCCACTTACTTACCTACCTTCCTACCATCTACATTCCTAACAATACCCCCTCCCACACACCTACCTATCTACCTACCAACCCACATACTTATCTATATAAAGAAATACCTACCTACCCACTTACTGACCCACCCACCTACTGACGTACCTGCCCACAAACCTACCCATACAACCCACTTAATTATCTACCTAGCTACATACCCACCTACTTACTTATCTACCTACCTACCTACTGAATTAGCTACTTACATACCAACCTACCCATGCATCCACTTATTTAACTACATACCTACCTACCGAACTAGCTACTCACTTAAATACCAACCTACCGATGCATCCACCCACCCAACCATCAATTTAATTAACTACCAACCTACCTACTGAATTAGCTACTTCCATACCTACATTCTTACTTGGTGGCAAAAAATCTTATTGGGGAGAGGAGCTGGAATGAGCAGGTATATGAAATATACCAGACTAGACAAGATGAGACTAGATGGGACATGATGTGAGTGTGGTAGATAATACCTTGCAAAGACCAGTAGATGCAGAAAATTCAAGTAACAGCACGATTAAAGTGAAATGGCCACAAGCGTGCATCTAATGTGCACAAACCACATGGAAAAAGCACGAGGAAGAAAAAGATACAGAGACTTAAGAATTGTGTTTTTAATCTGAAAACCTTTTGAGCATGTGCGTACAATAATAATAAAATAGGTCAAAGCCGTATTTCTATTTTTGATCAAATTTTCTTACCACTCATATCATTTGAAACAGAGATCGAACCTGTAATATTTAGTATGAGTATCTACTGAATCATCTCCACAAGAATATATTTCCCTTGAGCCCCAGATATTAATTTCAGTGAGGCTGTCTCTGTAGACGGAACAGAGGAACAAAACACGTGTGTGAAGAAAGAGAAGAATTTAAAATAATAAATATTTGAAAGAATATGAAGCACTGCCTCCAAGAGTCAGGAAATCTCAAAAGAAATGTTGATAAAACATTAGTTTTGCAGCACAACACATCTCTGAATGCTAAACTTGCTCACGATAAATAGAATAAGTGCTTTGTAGGCATCTTTTCACCAATGTGCACTCAAGAACACTCTGTGTCTGGTCTATCGTTCATCACAGCTACTGAGTTGAAGCTCTTCACTCATTTACATACACACTCGAGGATAAACTCTTGGACCCTTCTGAAGTAGACAAACCTGCTGGATCTCAACAGTGAATTCTCACCTCTGATTTGCTCCCTGGTTCGTGATGAAGTCTAATTTGGTTCACCCCTGTGTGTCCCCACCACTACTGCTGCTCTTTCTGCTACCGTTTCCTGTTGCAGATTTGCTCTGATTTGAGCTTGTGATCTGTTGAAACAAGACATGTGAGTAATGAGGAAAAAATTAACAATGTTCTTATCTGAATTGCATGCTGGGATACTTTAATACTTTGTTTGTGTTTTCCCTGTAGCCTATAGGCAGCTGTGTCTGGTCACCAAGAAAACAATTGGTAACACATTATATGCTGCTTGGGAGTAGCTAACCATATATAGTCATCATATATACAACACTACCATATATAAGCACAATTGACTACCAAACCAGACATTGACGTTCCACCCAGATCGCTACACAAAAAGGAGAGTCCTTATGGTTCCATGGGGTTGGGGGGGGTTCACACATCCAGAAACTGCTCTTCACAGTTCACCTAGTATGCTTTAAAAATAATAGTACCTGGTTTGCATAAGTGAAGCTGTGAAAGTCACCCCGTTAAAGAGGTCAGGGGTATCTTAGGTTAGCGAATGAACATCTGAATGATTCAGAGAAGAACTGGGTGCAAGTGTAGTTGTAAGATGAGAGCTAAACCAAACTTTTTGCTATAAACTTACTATGTTTGTAGAAGGAGGAAAGATGACATTACAGATAACTGTTCCACGTCAAAGGGACAATGAAGAAGGCATGTATATTTTCTTCTTCTTCTTTTCCTTTCGGCTGTTCCCAGTTTAGGGGTCGCCACAGCGAATCATCTGTTTCCACCTAACTTTGTCCTCAGTATCCTCTACTCTTGCACCAACTAACTTCATGTCCTCTTTCAGCACATCTATATATCTTGTCTTTGGTCTTCCTCTTGACCTCTTACCTGGCATCTCCATCTCTAACATCCTTCTACCAATATAACCACTATCCCTCCTCTGCACATGTCCAAACCATCTCAACCTGGCCTCTCTGACTTTGTCTCCAAAACAACCAACCTGAGCTGTCCCTCTGATGTGCTCGTTCCTAATCTTGTCCATCCTCGTCACTCCTAAACTGAACCTCAACATCCTCATCTCTGCTACTTCCATCTCTGTCTCTTGTCTCTTCCTCACTGCTACAGTCTCCAACCCATACATCATAGCTGGTCTCACTACTGTTCTGTACACCTTTCCTTTGATTCTTGCTGACACTCTTCTGTCACACAACACCCCTGACACTTTTCTCCACCCACTCCAACCTGCCTGCACTCGTCTCTTCACCTCTTTTCCACACTCCCCGTCACACTGGACTGTTGACCCCAAATGCCTAAACTCCTGCACCTTCTTGACCTCAGCCCCCTGTAACCTCACTGTTCTATTTCCCTCCCTCTCGTTCAAACGTGGGATATATTAGGAGAAAACCTCCTTCCCTAAGAACAGAGCTAAAGCAACTCTTAGCATCATAGAAAATGTTTTTTTTCCATCACATTCTGACCAACACCATAGAAAGTTTTGTAAATAATATATGCTTTAGTTTGTATTCGAACATGGACTCTTTCCTTGTGATTGTGCCTCTGTAAAATAATGCACAAGTTATCCATCTGGAGCTACACAGCTCTCCTTTTATAACTCTCTATTATTTAGAATTACAACAGTGGCCTGGAGTAGAGCCGAGAGAAGAGCACCCCGATGACACTTCTGTCAAATAAAAACAGAAAACTGAGGCTCCATTTTACACAAAGTACATTATAAAAAAAGACAACAGGGTCAGAATGTGACAGTAACAACACATTATTATTTATAGAGCGTTCATTTAATAGTCAGGCTGAAGACACTCTCTAGCCACATGTGCTTTGGGTCCCATAGTTCAAATCCCCCCCAGCGTCATAATGTTAAATCTGCCACACATTTAGCAAACATATCAACATGAACCTGGTATCACATTTGTGATGGATTATGGTAAAAAACTAAAGCAATATGTTCGTTCTTAAAGCTAACAGGATATTGAAGAGCACTGATAACAGCCAACAGACTCAGCAGGGAGCCATATTACAAACGTACACCCCTCCCAGTCAGTCAGGTCAGAGGTGCTTGTGGATCTTTGATGGGGTCAGAAAGAAAAGAAAGGTTCATCTCTCTGGGAAAATTGAATTGTGTTTTCTACAATGACCAATCGGATCAGAAACATTTTGGTGAGGTCTAACTTATTGCATCTTCTCTTAACCACATCGTTAAACATGACTATGTCTAATCAGTTTGCATCAGCAACCCCCTCTCTGCTATTTTTAGTCAAGTAATGTTCCAGATTAAACAATTCCTGAGAAATCTTCTAAAAAAAAAAAAAAAAGTTAGAGATGTTTAATTAGTAAAATCATAGCTTGAGGGGAACGGTTTAGTCTTAATTACAAATCTGCAGTTTCTGAGGGTGTTTTAATTTTGATGCTGAGTCATTCGGAGCGAAACGAGACCAGCTCTCTGTGTTCTCTCATGAGCCAACGTGACAAAGAACAGAGTATTGCTGCTTTTAGGCAAGGTGCTGTCAGTGCAGGCCACTTAGAGACCTGTAAATGCAAACAGGTCAGATATATATATTTCTTTAACACCAAAGTGGGTCGTAACAATATATATATATATATATTTGGGGTGTAACGGTTCACGGGAATGTATTGAAACGTTTGTGGCCTGTTCGGTTCGGTACACTTGCGTACCGTTTCGGTATATTTTTTTAATTAAATAATATAAATTTATTATTAGCGCGATATTAAGCGCAGCGGAACATTGTTCCTAGGCGAGTTTCTGCACGGACGCTATTGAGTGACGCACAGTAGAGCTGCACGGGTAACTGAGAAATGGCAACAACGAAAGAGAAGCAAGAGCTTGAAGACCCTCCCACCTCACTACGGTCTCCTGTTTGGGAACACTTTGGCTTCTCTGTTAAAATACATAACGGGGATAGACGAGTGGATAAATTTAAAGTTGTATGCCGACATTGTTCCACGGAGATCGGGCAGGCAACACATCTAACATTTTCTACTGCTGGAGATATTGTCACTGCAACCAGATCTGTGCTCTCTTCAGAAAATGTGGATAGGTTAATCTTTTTAGCCTAAAACTTAAAACTTGAATAGTTAGATTTGTTGATATATAAGCTGAAGCTGTTGCTAGTGTTAAAAGTTTTCAGGTCCTAACTAGTTGCAGTATTTAATTTTTTATTTTAAAAATGTGTATTTCTTTATAAAGAGTGCAATTTATTTAAAATATCACCCAAATGTGTCACTTTTATTTATTTTATGTAAGAATTCTACTGTGTATTGGCAGCTTTTCAAAATAAAGATTTTGTAAGTTCTTATTGTTTTGTACCGAAAATTAACCGAACCGAGCTCTCCAAGACACTGTACCGAACCGAATACGATTTTAGCGTACCGTTACACCCCTAATATACATACATACGTACATATATATGTATATAGGTGTATATATATTGTCAAACTCAAATGTCTATTGTTGTTTTTTGAAAACATAAACCAAAGTAGGGAAAACTAATTTTAAGTTGCAAATAGTCCACAATGCTAAACATTGCCTTGAAATTGTTATTTTTCTGACGTTTTTTCAAAAAAAAAATGTCTGGATCCCTTTATTTAGTCACAAATAGCATGTAATAAAAATGAGAATATGAAGGGAAAATCCACTTATTTCAATTATTAGTTTCAAAGTTTGTTCACAACTGAAATATGTTTTAAGTCACAACACACCGTTCCCCCAGAACTGACAATAAAATTCAACTTTGTCAAATACCCAGTCATTTATTTCAAGCGCTGAGAAGACCTCTGACACTTTCGTGGAGTACAAAGGTGCTCAGGTACAATATTAATGAGCAAAAATCAATGTGTCCACAGCTTGAATCCATGATTGCTGACCTTTCTCGAAGTTCATAATCTACTTTCCTCCAATGGTAACAACCTCAACAGATTCATAACCCTTATTTCTGACAGCTTTTAGGTCTGGCAATTCTCCCACAAAGGTTCTCGACTCCCGAGATCAACCAAAGAATAGCTTCCAGTCGCATGAAATATTAATGGCTGGATTTGGCATCTGTCATCTTGGTTCTCACGGCCCTTCAGATGCAAGTTTTGAGTTTATTATTCACAAAAAAAAAACAAAAACACAGGGCTTTGAGAACCTCTCGATTTATAGATAAGCTACAATTCCAGACTCGTCCATGTAATTATTTTAAATTCAAAGAAAAGGTCTTCCAGGTAAGATCTCCCAAACATTTTCTGTCTGCACTGGTTTACTGGATTCAAAAGATTCGTACAGCTTTCAGCTTGACCAATCTGAGAGACCACACAGAATGACAAACTGCCTCAAGAGGGTTTATGGAGGTTATTAATATTGTCATGACAGCGTCACACACTGCCTGCTGATTTGTCAGCTACATATCCTCTTTTCTTCAGCATCTTAAACCGATTTATTTCTTTGATATGATATGTTTAAAAACTGTAAACCTGAACAAGTTGACAATGCTATACCACTTTGTTAAATTACAATAAAACACTTGAGTTCTTGAACACTACTTTAAGGTTAAACAATCTGTTTAACATTAAAATAATGTTTTCCATAGAGACTTGTTTAAACAGAATTGTGAGCTAACTCTTTGAAGAACCATCAGCGTGTCTTGATTCCTGGCTATACAGCAAATTCTTTTGTTTCGGCTTCACCCAGTATTATTTGAATTTCTGTTGTGATTATTAAGAGGAAAAAAAGACCCAGGCACCACCGGAGGAAGCATGGAGAGAACAAACTAAGTCATTACTCAAACATTTTGCCTGGAGGCTTTATATACAATATAAAGTTTTATTCATCCTTTGACGTCCCGCTGGCATTGTGTACTAGTAAAATATAAGAGCAAACTATGTACAGTCACTTGAAAGAAAGTAAAAAGCAGAGCATTGTCTGAATATAACCCAGGAAAGATGAGGTTAAAGGTGCTGAATAGTTTTTATTGGGATATGTTCTTCAAACGTACAACCTTTTTTTCATATTTTAACCCTAAAATTCTGAAAACTATGAACCAATAACAAATGATAACGTCGGTTTTTTGTTTGGCAGAGCTTTGTAGAGTATGCTAAAAAAAAATCTAACATTCTAAATTCTCAAAAATTCTAAAATCTAAATTCTATCTAACATATTAAGTTAAAGTAAATTATGTGAGTAAATGGTGAGTGTTTGCAGGGCCTTTTCAGCGGGTTTTTATAAATGTTTGCATATATTTCTATTTTTAGAGGGTTTCTCTGTTTGCATCTTGTTCTCCTTTTGCTTCAAATTCCTAAATTGGCCTGTTTTTGTCTAGTTTGCAGTCTGTATGTCGAGCATGTTTCTCTATTTTCATCTGTTCGTCCATTCACATCTTTTTTCTTTTGCAATGTTTCTCCATTTGCATCTTTTTTGCCTATTCACATCTTTTTTCTATTTGCAGCACGTTTCTCTATTTGCATGTTTTTAGCCTATTCACATCTTTTTTCTATTTGCAGTGTTTCTCTAGTCGCATCTTTTTTCTTTTTGCAGCACGTTTCTCTATTTGCATGTTTTTTGCCTATTCACATCTTTTTTCTATTTGCAGTGTTTCTCTATTTGCAGCACGTTTCTCTATTTGCATGTTTTTTGCCTATTCACATCTTTTTTCTATTTGCAGTGTTTCTCTATTTGCATCATTTTTTATCTATTACCATCTTTTCTCTATTTGCAGCATGTTTTTCTGTTTGCAGCACATTTCTCTATCTGCTCAAACTTTTTGTCTATTGGGTACAGAAAACACTTGTTAACTTCAGTCATGTTTTCACACAAGGCAAGAAGCAGCGATACCACATTGGTAAAGAAAACCACTCATATAAATAAAGTCAAATAAAGCATACTCTGACCCTGTTGTAGGAGACTCCGTTAACATATGCGCAGCAGATGCACACTGTGAAAGCAGACCTACCCTCTGTAGCTCTGCATATGCAACACATTCTACCCATATGAAACAGGTGTGAAACATGCTCTAAACTACTGCGTTGATATGTTTGAAATGCATTAATCATAACACTGGTAACTAACAGGATTTTAAAGAATCCATGAAACTGCTAATAAAAGGGGTTTGTCAGTTTTATCATCCCTCATCCTCCTGGGCTACTGAGTTTGAAGATAAGCAGAGCATCTTTGCCCACTCTTTATGCTTTAATCCAGCGAGAAGCTGTATAAGTATATGAGCTAATGAGTATTTAATGTGATCTGACAACACACAATTAATGGCTCTCTTTTATTCATACAGTTGAACTGTAGACGTTCACCATTCTTCCTCTAAATATTCATTAAAGGGTCTAATAAACATTTGCATTAGTCAAAGAGCAAAGTGTAAATACAGGGCAGAGGCTAGATGTCTGCATTTGCCGGTAAATTAATTCTGGAATAATTTGACTGTTTGAGAGCCCATTAAAGCAGAGAAATCATTGAAGCCGATCACAAACATCAGTGAGCAGAGCTCAGTAAGAACATCTGATCTAAATGCATATTTGAGCGAGAATGTTCTATCTGTTGTGTGCATGTCTGCACATGAAAATGAACAGTTAGTAAAAGGTGGCATTTTGACATTGAAGTGAAGTGAGAAAGTGGGAATTTGAGGATTAATCTTGTAGTTTCTGACAAACGAGTGGGGCATACAAATGTTCTGTTGCCTATGGATAACAAAGGAATATTATCTTTTGCACAGATAGAAAAGTGGAAGCTTGATAACACAGACTAAAAGTGTTGCTTGTACAGGGGATTCATTAAGACACACAAGAGACTCTCGGAAAGCCTGTTCATGAGCGAGAGACTGAATCACAATGAGAAACTCACTAACACACTTACAAGAGAAGAATGCTGATCGAAGGCTCCATCAAAAGAATCCATTGGCAGCATCGGGATTTCATTTGTTTCTCTAAAAGATCTCGATCAAACGAAACTCTATAATTTTCTTTTTATTTGTTTGCGCTGTTTAAAACCAGGCATTTGCTTCAATCAAAGGCCTTGTCTCTCTGTTGAATGTCAATGGATTTCCATTATCCGATCTTGTGTTCAACAGACATAAAACATAGAGTAAAAGCATTATTTGTTTCATAATATTAGTTCTGCTCTTGACAAACTGTCAAGTGATACACTAGAATATAGTCAGTATCTATGATTTCAATATATAGACGAGTAAAATGTGTAATATCCTCTTGTTTAAATTGACTTTTTTGTTGTTTTTTTACTGCGAGGGCTGTCATTGTTCATTCTTTAATTGATTGATATGTACAGAAAATGACATACTTAGAGATACAACCCATGGTCAGTGGTGTAAAGTAACTAATTACTATGATTGAGTAGTTTTTTTTTTCTTCATTATTATTATTATTTATTTTTTCAGAAATTGTTCTGTAGTCAGTAGATTTCAAAATATTTACTTTTATTCTTTCTAGTTCATTCCTAGTTCTGTATTTGTAATTTTACTGTACATGAAATTCTTTAAAGACAAAAAAAAAATCCAATTTATTTAATGTCAACAAACCCAGAACTTTCTCTTTTATTGTTCCTGGCTGTTGGAATTTTTCCACTCCTAATCTGAATAGAAACAAATTTAAGCTGAGATCAGAAACATATTCAAAGTTCACCAGCTTTCATGCAATACACTTTTTATGTTGAGAACACTTTTTGTTTGCAAAGGGAACTAAATATGGACTTCAAACACTTTGTTTTCCACTCAACTATAGAAGAGATGTGTTTGTGACATTTAGTTAACAAGTTTCGGGAGGAATTATCAAAACTAGTTACATCATCATCTATTTAAACCCAAGCAACTGAGAACATTGACGTTGTTCAAGCTACCCCATCTTCCACCCCTTTAGAGGGTTTTGGTTCTCACATCATTTTCAGTTCCTGGAGCCATTAATCAGACAGCACACCTAATACTTTATATGCCTTGCTACCACTCTTGTGATATTAGATAAGACCAGATCATTCATTCATTCATTCATTTTCAAACCTTCTTATTCCCTTTTGGAGTCACGGGGGTCTGTCAGTGCCCATCTCCAGCGTACATTGGGCGATAGGCAAGGGTACACCCCGGACAGGTCGCCAGTCCATCGCAGAAGATCAGATAATAAACTTGTGAAAACATGTGAGGTTCAATCAGTTGTTGCGGTCAGGACCTGAAGGCAGGAAGCTGATGACATAGGGAGAAGGGATTGATCAGCTTATAAAGGCATGAGGAAATAGAATAATAGAAGGGCGGTCACGTCCTGACCACGCCTCCCAAACATGTTTAATTAATTAAACAATCTTTATTATCCACTGATTTCATTACATTTTGTAAAAGTAACAAAATGTAAAAGTCTTTTATCAAAAATATAGCAAAGTAAAAGTAGTAAGAATTTAAAATACTCAATATATGTAAATATGTAAGTACAGCACTTAACTCCTTTAACAGTGACCAGACTCTAAAAATTGGATTAATAACAACAATGTCTTTAATTGGAGAGCAGACAATGTCTGAGGTTTTGGCAAATGTCTGCACGTCTGGGCTCTTTTTTATTCTCTGAAAGAAAACAGACACTGTATGAAAAAAAATGCTTGGCTTGTTTTCAATTTCCTCTTGGCAGATATAGATTCTTGTCTCTGAAGCAAATTAGCTTTCAGCAGTCTTTTAACACAGATTTATTTTTATCAGTCGATGTAAACGTCCACGTTAAAGACATCAGCCTGGAGGAGAAAGGACCAAGGCAGACGCAACTTAATTCTATTCAATAGATGTCTATAATGGTGTCTCTGTGGTATAGAGGGTCCATCTATAAGACTAGACAGAAAATCAACACAAACTTCATCCTGTTTTCCGAGCTGCTCTGCTTTATGAATCGTGTCGATCAAGACTTTATCAGGCCACTGATCGCATCTGGAATCTAGCGAATATCCCCCAGTCCAGTCAATGATATCATGTTGATTATTATGTCTATATATTGATAACCTATAATTGCTAAACATGTTTCAAATATTGAGACATTATTGAACTCAACAAACGTTTAGCGATTTTGCCAAAACACAAGTTTGCTTCTTGTTGAGTGTGTTAAAAAAATAAAATAATATATATAAAAAAAAAATCACTGCATTTATAAAAATTATTGTATTCAATCAATGTCATATTTTCTCAATCAATATTTAAATATACTTAAGGACAAAAATCCCTAATTTAAACTACACTGATAACATTTATTCCTATTCTAAATGTACTAAGTTATTAAATTAGTCCGGTACCACTCTGACTTCACAATGACACACTCTCACTCTGGGAGACTGTAATCCACTAAAAATCTGTTTAATTTCCAGCCTAAATATGAACAGTGGGCAAACCCTTATGAATCTCAACAAACCCTCGTTCAAATTTCATTCCCCACAATCCTCAGCCACTTCCCACAAAACACTCATCAGTTGCAAAAAAAAAAAACAACTAAACTGTACATTTCATAGTAAAAGAACAGCAGATGTGCTCGTCAGAACTTTACAGTAAAATGTACGATAACAGAGCAATTGCTTTTATGGGATTGTACTGTAAATCGTGCAGATTTTGTCAAAACCTTTTATACCAGTCAAAATCAGGGATTTTAATTTTGATCATTTTGGGTAAAAGATTACTATCTCTCTTATAGTTCAGAACTGTCTAATTTAAAGAGTTGTTTTGTAATAATAATGGATAAAATCATACATTTTATGGAATTAAAAATTCTAAATGTTGTTAACTTTACAGTCAATTATATAGTATGTTATGTTTTACAGGATTGTATTGCACATTTACTTTATATATACACAATTTTTTTTAATTGACATTTTTTGTTGCTATAAAAAGATTTCAGCCAGTCAAATTTAAAGGGTTTAAATTATGGTTCAATACCATCTTTTTTACAATTCAGAACTGTGTGGTTTAAAGGTATGTTTTGTACTATCCTTTCATTTTTCTGCCCGCTTATTCCCTTTCGGTGTCACTGGGGTCTGCTGGTATTACATTGGGCGAGAGGCAGGTACACCATGGACAGGTCGCCAGTTCATTACAGAGTAACACATTCACACCTAAGGGGAATTTGGATTATTCAAATAACTTGACATATATTTTTGGGATTGTGGGGGAAACCGGAGTACCTGGAGGAAACCCACGCAAGCACAGGGAGAACATACAAACCCCTTCCTCTTAACTGGAAGGGCACAGTGCTACCCACTGCGCCACCATGCCGCCCAGTTATGTAATAATTAAGGTTAATTATACAGCAACACTGTTATTTGTTTTTATGAGATTATACGCCATTCTTTACCATTACAATTTTTTTTATAGCTGTCTGACACATTTTTGGTGCTATAAGAACATTTTATACCAGTAATATTCAATTATTTAAATTGTAATATTTACGGCTAATTAGAAACTTTTATGCGGTATATTTCTATAAATATCCCGTTGCATCATTATTGGTTTTACAGGATTGTACTGTACATATTACCAATTGAAACAGTGACGTGCGGTAAGGTTAATGGCTGGTGAGGAACTGACATCATCAGTCAGATTTACAAACAGGTTGAAATGACCAGTGAAGTTTGGGATGCCGTCTTAACGAGGAAAAACTCAAACTCCACCAACTTCCACTTCTTAACCCATGATGCAATCTGGGAGGAATTGGATGCCACTGACTGAGGTTAGTCAGATGATGGTGATAATAGTTGACAGTATTTTCATACTGAGAGCAACTTTAGAATAAGAATAAGTTTGGAATCAAAAACAAATACCCAATACAAAAAAAACGCAGTTTTGAGTGGATGATTACGAACTGGTTCAGTTTTAAGGTTTAATTGATGTATACCTCTGACCTGAACAAACACAACAAAGTGGAAAAAAAGGTATTTTCAAACCAAAAAAACTCAATTTTCACAATAACCTTTTTACTCTGACTACAAACGACAAAGTCCATAACTCACAAGCTGGGAGTCCAAATGTTCTGAGCAGAGCTAAAGAACATCACAAAATGAGAAAAGGAATCAGTCAGCATGATGGAGATCCAGCATAATTCATGGGTGAGTTACCGGCAAGTTTAGCACCGCTTTATACCATGTTTCCACCAGAACGGACCACTCACAGGTAAGCTCAGCACTTAAATAAACCATAATCACAAATTTGGTCAATCATAAAGTTTACAAATGCAAACATGAACATATTTAACTGAACACAGAATACATAAGACACAAAATATACACCTGCCACCACTCAAACTAGCTAGGATGAGACCGCAGCTAGCAGTAAATCTTCCCTGCGACTCATGGAATGGCTTCACCCAATTTTCTTAAAGGGAAATACCTCCAAAAATACTCTCTTACATAACATTTTTATCCAGACACCAATTGTTTCTGGTTTCTTCCTAAAAAAAACATCATCTAATTTAGAATGTGTCTAGAGAGGTAGATTATAGATGGTGCGGGCTTGACTTCATCACAGACACTAGTGTTTATGTTTAGCTTAGCCACATCCTGAGCCAATCTTGATGCATGTTTATTGCTACCCAGGTCCTCTGTAGCGTTATAGGTTTTTGTAAAGGTTTTTAAATACAAAAAATGAGTACATTTTTATGTCAAGCTGTCAATTATTTTCTAAATTTCTGTATGCTCTTAACTTTCTAAGAAGCATTTTGAACGAACATTGTGTATCACTTTCATACACAATGGTCATTCAAAATGCTTCTTAGAAATATATAAATAACCCGGCCTTGAGACTGCTTCACTATTGGTCATTAAGTTCGAATTTACAGGGTTTAACCTGTTTGCCTCTGAACAAATCTTACAAATCTTGAAGTAAAACAGTTTTACACCAAAATAAAATATATGTAAAAAAAACCCCACTATGTTATGTTTTCTTTTCGTATGGATACTATATTATAGATTTAATTTGGTATGTAGACATATTTCACAAGTATATTTTGTTAAAATATAAAAAAGTGAAATACATTTAAATACATATATTTAAATTTTTTTACAATGAATTATGTACCCATTACTCATACACAAAAAAATTTAAGTTAAACATCAATTTAACAAATGTTTTACCAAACAAAGTTTTATGATTTAACTGTCTTATAATGATGGTACTAAATCTTTCGCCGGAAACAGTTCCTAGTTGGAAAAACAACCCTCAAACTCTGAAAAAAAAAAGTTAAATGACCAAAACTCTTTTTATTTCAAATAAACTGAGCTTCTTTTTTGTGATTTTCTTATTCTGATGAATTTTCAGTTGTATCCATCAGATGTTTGCATCCGTTTTACTCTTAATACATCATAACAGTATTGTTGATATTCCATTATTTATATTCCATAAAAAAAAAAAACACTTTTTAAAGGAAAGTCAAACGTTCTACTGAGCCAGTTAGCTCATAAAAATGCAAATAGTAGTCAAATCAGTAAAATACCATTTTGTGCAGAACCTCAATATTGTCTGCAAATATAAACACACATCTTAAAATGCCATTTCCGGCAGCCGTTAAAACAATACCACACACTCTTCAAACAAGAAGCAAATCCGGTTTTTTCACAGAGCTGTCGTGCTGTCAGGGCGAGCTGAGCAGCGGAACACGAGGCTAATTCCCTGGACGCCTCTCACATGCTGCAGTTATAGATAATTCATGTCAGTGCTCTGCATTGCTTGCCACTCTAATTACTGCTCCACAATGTGTTATGTCAAGATTGTTCAATTAAGGTGAGAACTACCCCTTGTTTCCGGCTCCATGGCATCGTTTTACCTACCTAACTCACTTTGAGTGAGGAGTAGGTTCACATTCAGAAATAAAGTGGCGGCATACCTACGTTCAAGGGGACTATTTTTTTATGTTCTTTCGACAAATCAAAGGCAAAATATAAACTTATTCAAAAACTCAAACAAGATCAGTTTGAAACTGCTTGCAGTAAGTATTGGGTCATATAAGGTCAACAAAGGAATGCACCAAAGGACATAAAAGATACTATACTTAGATGGAACTTTATGATATTATGAACTAAATATTCACAACCATGAAACAAGCTGCACAAAGAGGGGAGACATAGGAAATGACAGAGAAATAGATCAGTACAGCTGATAAGACCCGCGCTTCATTTTTTGCAGAACTTCAATAAACCTCTTTTGGAAGAATTTGATGGAAGCTCATCAATATATTTTCAAAGATTAAATTCCACCAAATCCCAAGTTCCTATTTACCCATGTTTCCCAAATAAAATGTCTCTTCATGTCAGTCTGAGCCAGTGTTTTTCAAACTTTTATGAAGTTGGTTGATTTAATTTGCGATGTGGTGTCAAACACTATCCAATGGGAATGTGTTTTAAAAAGTTGTAATATGTAAAACTAACTTACTTTTTCTTTTTTGCCCTTGAAAGCAATACAGACAGTGGTGAGGGTACAATGGTCACGCACCAAGCACATGCGCATTCATAACCATTTTAAACCAGACAATTTAGACCTTATTGAAAAGAGTTTCTGTGTTTATTTGTTTACCAATTGGCTTTGTATCTGTGACCTGAAGGAAGCAAGAAAAAAATCAGTAAAAATGGATAGGTGTCATATGAAATAATTTGTTGACCCTTCCTGTGGTCACGCTCTGTTTATAGATTTATGATATAAATCTCAAGTCAGTTCCCAACCCATTACACATTGCCACAATACCCCACCTCTTGTTCCTATTTTCATGGTCAGATTGCTCTAGCAACCAACTGAAAAACATAAGTTCAACTACAGATACCATCATGCCACACAACTATCTTGAAATTCCTGAGTTTACCTAAAGAAGTGAAGAGCAGTTATGACTTTTCGTCAATTAGAATTAAAAGTGAAATTTAAAAAAATTCAGGATTCTGTATCTTCCCTCAATCTGGAGTACCATGTGTGGAAATACCTACAAAAAGCCAACATGGCGACACATACATAAACCTATTCTAAACCTATTTCTACAGCAGTGGTATTAAGATGCACTAAATGTCATCGCCAAGACATCTCGAAGATTGAATCCCATCCCTCTTGAAGAGAAACAGAGCGTATCATAGTGTACAACGGACAGTAAGATGGATTCTCGTCGGAACCTATCCATTTAGATGTGCATTTTGATAGGTCACGGGAATGTCTGGAATGCCAAAATGATCTGCGCAGATGATAAGTACTTTACCAGAAGCTCAACTACTGCTTCACCTGGTCTCTTGCATTCATATTTCACAACTATATGAAATAGACGTATGAATCAACAGAGGTGTCCAGTTCAGAGAAAAAATGTCCTGTTTGCAGACAGGATGGATTGGGCAGCATTTCTGGTGGATGTGATTCCACTGGTGACCATGGAAACTGCTGATCCATTCTGGGTCTCAGCCTGCTTTCAGATCAGAGAGCAGCTGCTTTTACATACATCAAGGTTTTAACTTAATGAATGAAAGCTATGTTCATATATAAAGTCTTTCAGAGCTGAAAGTGGTATCGATCTTCTGTGGAGAAGTGTAAGGGATTCACCAGTGTCCACAACCTCAGTGCACCACAGGGCTTTGTGCTCAATTCTGATTTGTTGCCTAAAATGACATTTTTTTCACTTATCTGCTTTTCGCGACCCATGTGTGCCATTTGCTTGTTTTCAACATTTCTTGTTTACTTGATTTCAAAACAGATTCCAATAGCAAACATACTTATTAATCCAAATGATTATTGGTCCATCTTAAGTAAATTATTTAAATGCTTTATTCGAACACCGGGTGCCATTTTCCCTTGTTATTAACCCTCTTGTTATTCTTTATATAAGTAGGAATGAAAATACCAGGACTGAGATTTTAGAAAGTTCATCCAAAATAGCCACATGGTGGACATGATTATTAAACCAGAAAATTCTGCCCTAACCCTAGCCCTAACCCTAACCCCAAGATATCATCACAAAATCTTGTAAATATGTAAATAAGAAATTTAGAGAATTTATCTATGTTCTTTATCTTCCCATGGCCTTTTAAATATACAAGTGATTTAACGTCCTGCTAAAAAAAAAATTTTCAGGAACACTGCAAAAAATAAATTCTTGACAAGCCAAAAAATCTTGAAATTAGGCAAAAATTCCTGTTTTTTTTTCTTCCAAGATAAATTAACTAGCCTAGAATTGAGAGTGAAAGATTATTTTACTTGTTTCAAGAAAATACGACTTGAATTTTCTTGCTTAGAAAAAATGCTAATTCTGAGGATATTTTACATTGAATTAAGTAATTTATTAAAGTGACCATTACATTTTAACACAGTACTTCCTGAAACAAGAAATATCAAGTCATATTTCCTTATTTTAAGAATACAATGATTCTTATTTTAAGGATTCTATTTTATTTTATTATAATAATATAAATTATTAATTTTAAAAAATATTATTTTCATTTGACATTTCTTTTGAATCAAATGAGAACAAGAACTGCTAATCATTAAAGCAGAACCTTTTATTTCATGCTGGCAGGCAAATTATTGTTCACCAAAAAGTATTCACAGTAAGTCCAAAATTGGACATGTATATTTTCCTTAACAGTAGCCAAGAATACATCAAATTAAATATGATTTTGGATCATTTAACAAATAAAAAGAGATTTTGTCGTTCCTCTTTTTTTCACTTATCAGCTTATTTTTAGCACTAGAATGCCTATATTAAACTGAAACATTTTCTTAGAATGAGCTTGAAACACTTAGAATGTTTAAATATATTCTTATATCAAGATATTCTTACCAAGAGTATTTAAGATAACTAAAGATAAAAATGCTAGATTTGACAATTTTTATGTTGTTTTTAAGACCTATGTCTTGCTTGAATCTAGTTTAATTATCTAAATTTACTTATATTTTTCTTGTTTTAAGACAGTCAGAACCTTCTATGTAAGAAGACTTTTTTTCTTGTTTCAAGACATCTTACCAAGTAAAATTTTCTCACCCCATTGGCAGATAATTTTGCTTGATTTAAGTTTTATTTACTTATTTTGTTGTTTTTTTTCTTATTTTTGCGTGTGCATTTTTTGCAGTGAAGGGATCAGTTGGGGTAGCATGACTAAAATGTTTTTTTTTTTAAATACTCTAAGAAATTGTAGATATTTGTGTAAATAAATTTATTTGAAACAAACACTTTATATGGAGGTACATATTGTGACGGAATGTGGGACTCCAATCATCGTTGCCAAGTGCCGCTCATCAAGGTGCATGCTTTTTAAATGGAGTCCGGAGAGCGAGAGTCCCTCCTTCAGCGCTCAGAGAGCAGGATGATCTATTGCAGGAACCAGGAACAGCAGCAGGGACATCGTGGAGAAGAGCCCCTAAAGCTCGAAGTCTGGGGATCGAAGAGGAGACCGGCCACCAAGAGACCCCACACCTCCGACCTGGGAGAAAACGCACCACTGGAATGAGCGGGGTGAGGATACCCTGGAACTACCTCATGCACATAACCCGGAGCGCGCGCTCGCCCTGCCTGCCTACCACCCCATCTTCCGGAGCACTGAGTGACAAATTTATTAATTGGTTGCACCGTTTTAAAAGTGGAGTTCATGGGTGTCCGTGTCTCTCACTACCCGCTACAATATCAATGCAAAAAAAGATTATTTTAAAAAGATCGTAATCATTATATTTTAAGGGGAAGTGTAACATCAAGCAATAAATGCTTATTTTTTTCATATTTAAAGCCCCTGTGGAATGGCTCGTGTCTGACGTGAGTGTTTAAACTAGCAACACACAGTAGCCTTGATGGATGATCCCTAAATAATCGTAATGATTTTGATGCAGAGAAGAAGAAAATGGGCCATTTATGCAGCCTGTGCATATGCTTCCCTCAACCAATCAGAAGAACGGCTCGATGTCTGAGATATCTCAGGATTGGTGGGAGCATATTGTAGCAGGCTTTACCTAGGAGCAATGCATCCAACGGTTTAAAAAGTGCATGACAGCTTCCCAAGTGATCTCATTAAACCACTGCAAACGTCATCAAACGTCAACGGTTGAAAATGGAGGAGGAGATGACCTCTTTCCTTCTCAAAATCATGTGGTTACATAACTTTAATGAATTTTGCTCACAGTGAAGAGCTATCATTTGACATGCATCCATCTTTTTTCATTACTACAATATTCTAGCGACTTGTGCATGTTACTATGGGAAGTGTAAAAACAAAAATCTGATCCGGGTCGCATTTGAAAAAAAAAAACAGGTAAAGAGAAGATAAAAAAAAAATCAGATATAGGGTTGGTGTGGAGTGTATACAAGACCAAAAGGTTCTCCTGGTCTACAGTGTCCTATAAAATGAAGTAACTTTGATTTAACACTCAATGGAATTAAAGACTTGTTCCTAAACTCTTAAAAGGCGTATAAAATGAAATATTGTTGAATAGCCAGCAGAAGTAAGGCCGACCGTTGGAACGCTCGGAGGGTTTATGACCATTCCAGGATTTACCCCTTTATTCCACTAAGTGTGACGTGGAGCTGAACCATCATCTAGGCTTTTTAAACTTGTATTCCCATGAAGGAGGTTTCCAAAATATCGATTGGCATTATTTTGCAAAGGAAGGCTTAAATGTTAGAAGTGAATCAATAAATATTGTTCAATGTTATACAAAGCTACAATTGACGTAACACGAGCTATCTGGAAAATAATATAATACCTCTATAATTAAGAAAAACCCACAAATGGAAGCTACTGGTAATTATAGCTTTGCAGAATTAAACTGTTTTACATAAGAGGTCTCTGTCATCTAGAGTCTCGGCATGTGAGCCTCTTTTGAAGGTTTTATTAGCAGTTATGGTATTTTAACTATGATTAGCAAGACTGGAGCGGTACAGGCAATGACATTGTACAACTCTTGGCAACAGACGAGAGAATATAGTCCTCCTAAGGAAGTGTTTAGTGGCTACTGGGAGCAAGAAAGGGTCTGGGGGTCAGTGTCCAAAAAAAAAGTGATGACGTCTCTTGCTAGCAGAGCCAAGCCGAGAACAAGGAGGACTGAGGAACTCAACATCTTTGAAGAGGACTGTGATGAGCTTTGGGGAGTAGCTGGAAAGAGAAAGAACTGTCCACTGGGGATGTTATATTTACACTGTTCTGAAACAACATGGTCTTTGTCATGCAAAGCATTTTCAGGGTAATCTACTTCGAGTGTTAAAGAGACATATCTTAAATTGAAATATAGGTAAACAATATACTTAAGAAAAAGCTTTATCAATGAATTTTCCTCGTTCAAAACGACAGCAAGATGAAATGAATAGGTATAAAAGGTTTCTGTTGAAAGATAACGAAATATTTGTCCAATTTGGCAATAAATAAAATTTAAAAAGAAATAAAATGTACTTTATTGAATATTGATACATCTTTGGCTGCATTTACAGCTTGAGGTATTTTTAATATTTGATGCCACAAGCTTGGGACACCTATTTTTAAAGACTTTCAACAACTCCTCCATGAAGCATCCTCTCCCACTCCATCTGGTTGAATGGGCAGTGTTGGAAGCAGCCGATTTTAGATCTCACTAACTCTAGTGTTTGGGGTCATTGTCCTTCTGAACAATTATCTATTTTAAATTTTTTGTTTATCCATTTTTTGTCCTTCTGAACAATTATTTAACAATTGCCTCAAGAGGGCACTGGGACAGGTTTTTAACTAAGAATCCCTAGTCCCACAGTTCATGCTGCTGAAAAAACCCAAACATCATGATGCTTCCACCACCATGCATCACTACTAATCTTTTACTAAACTCAAGCATATCGCAAAGTCAAATTTATTAAGGATGTATTCAATCCTTTGATAGATATTTGCTCACATAAGTTTACAAATAGTATTGAAAAGCTGTAAAATTATGGAGCAGGTACCTATTTGGTTTGATCACAAATTCCCCTTTAAAAGTAACACTACATCTAAACTAACATAAATCTTATACTCTGACAAACAATTTGTATTTTTGGCTGTAGAAAGGGAGTAATGTAGGTTTTGTTTTTAAATAAATCATCAGTACCTTTTTTAAAGACTATTCCATCAGAAAATGATATTTTGTGTTGTAAAAGTGCTCACGGCTAAGATAAATAGCAAACTGGGATTCAGCAATTTAGAAGAAGTCAGCGTGAGCCATAGACACTTGGGACAATCTTCATCACACATCGTCCTACAAGTGCTTTATTTACATAGTTTCCAGAATTTTTTCTGACTCTTTTTAATTATCTGGATTACAAGGAGATTAATTATCCTGCCTATAACACAAGACTCACAAGAGTCCTCCAAGTGTTGTTCTGCATGCAATGGATAATTATGCTTCTTATATTTCATCAGGAACTGCTGATTAATGTGTTCATGGAAAAGATCTTATAGAATATATAAAAGCTAAAAATGGATCATATACAGCGGGGAAAATAAGTATTGAACACGTCAACATTTCTCTCAAAAAACATATTTCTAATCGAGCTATTGACATGAAATTTTCACCAGATCTCTGCATCAACCCTAGTAATGCACACATAGAAAGAAATCCAAACATTTATGTCCACAGATGAAGTTATGTGTAATTAAGTGAAATGGACAGGGAATAAGTATTGAACACGCGTACTGAAAATTATTCAATACTTAGTGCAAAAACATTTGTTGTTGATTACAGCTTCAAGATGCCTCCTGTATGGAGAAACCAGTCGAACACATTGCTCAGGTGTGATTTTGGCCCATTCATCCACACAAACTGCCTTCAAATCTTCAAGGTTCCGGGGGTCTCTTCTGTGAACACGGATCTTCAGTTCTTTCCAAAGATTTTCAATTGGATTCAAGTCTGGTGATTGACTGGGCCGTTCTAGCAGCTTTATTTTCTGTTTCTTCAACCAGTTGAGTGTTACCTTGGCTGTGTGCTTGGGATCATTGTCTTGCTGAAAGATCCACCCTCTTTTCAACTTCAGCAGCCTGGCAGATGACAGCAGATGACGATCAAGAATGTATTTATACTTTTCTACCAGTCTACCAGTACCACTTGCTGAAAAACAGCCCCACGCCATGATGCTCCCACCTCCAAACTTGACTGTTGGTATGGTGTTTTGGGGGTGATGTGCGGTGCCATTTTTCCTCCAAACATGTTGTGTCTTATGACATCTGAAGAGTTCAATTTTGGTCTCATCTGACCAGAGTGTCTTCTCCCAGAATGTCATGGGTTTTTCCAAATGTTGTGTTGCAAACTCCAAATGAGCTTCAACATGTCTTGCGTCTTGCGTGGTGTGCGTGCATGGAGGCCATGGCGGTTGAGTGCATTACTTATTTTTTTCTTTGAAACAACGGTACCTGCTGATTCCAGGTCCTTCTGAAGCTCACCACGAGAGGTTCTAGGCTGTTGGAAAACCCTTCTGATGATTGTTCTGACACCTCTGTCTGAAATCTTTCGAGGAGCACCTGCCGTGGCTGGTTTATGGTAATGCCGTGTTCTTTCCACTTCCGGATGATGGCCCCAATGGTACTCACTGGAACTTTCAGAAGTTTGGAAATGTGCCTGTAACCAATGCCTTCAGTGTGTTTTGCAACAATAAGGTTGTGGAGGTCTTTGGAACATCATGCAATGCTTCTTGTCTAACACCTTGCTGGTGAGAAACCTTTTTAAAAGGCATCAATCAGGACTATACCAGCTGATATTACTTTGCACTAATAGGGGGCAGGTTAACCTTCTGAATACTGACAAACTCCAGCTGCTTTCTTGGCTTGCCAGACCTTTTTACCTGTTCTTCATGTGTTCAATACCTATTCCCTGCGCCATTTCACCTAATTACACATAACTTCATCTATGGACATAAATGTTTGGATTTCTTTCTATGTGCGCATTACTAGGGTTGATGCCGACATCTGGTAAAAATTTCATGTCAATAGCTCAATTAGAAATGTTCAATACTTGTTTTCCCCGCTGTATTTTGCATTCATGTGCAAGTGTAATTTTAATGTTAATATCCAAGCAACATCGAGTGCTCTTAGTGAAGGACCAGGTGCATTTTCTTTGAAGAGAGAAAATCTCCTGGTTTCGCTGAGTGAATTAATGGCTTAGCATTTTAAAAGAAGAGGGCACACTTCATTTAATATTTTATGTCGTTCCAGTGTGAAAGTATTCTCTAATGATGAACCTTCTGCAGAACAAAACCGCTTATGCCTCTTGTAGTGCTAAACTGTGGCTCTTAACTCATCCATTTGCACAACAGAACGAAATGTCAAATCATATAGTTTAATTAGGAGAAATGCATTAGTTTGCTAAATTGATGCGAATAGTGTAAAGACATTAAAATCTCTGAAAGAGTGATCTGCGTTATAAAACATCAATAAATAATGTAGATTTGGCAAGCACCCTAGCAACTAGAATATATATATATATATATATATATATATATATATAATAACTACGCTAGCAACTGTAAAGCTAAAAGAAAAATATATACTACAAATGAAATTAAGGATATTTTACTAAAGCATGTGAAAGATCAAAATGGTCTTGAAATTCGAAATCCCTCAGTGTATAAAGCTAGTTTCAGACCATCTAGCTTAAAATTAATCATTTTATTGGTTTTCGCTCACTAAACTTTTTAAGCTTCTATGTCAGGGAAATTATAGTGGGAATAGACCTGAATCTGTGGAGTAGCCTGAGGGATTACGGACCATAGTATATGGATTTATTGATCATTTGATGAAACTATATATATATGCAGCTAAGAAACCCAACGAGGATAAAAGTAACATTCCTAAACTGTGGACCTTAAGGGATCAATCTTGTCTGGAAAACATTGTCTGTCCAAGATAGATCTGTCTGAAAAGATTGCCTAATTCAGTTAGGTCTGTCTGGAAAACTGTCTAGCCTTCTTTCTAGAAAATTGTCTAGTCCAGTTAGAAAGACCTTAGAAAGATTGCCTGTGTAGAAAACATTGGTCATCTAGGATAGATCTGTCTGGAAAAATTGTTTAGCTCAGTAAGTTCTGTCTGGGAAGATTGTTTAGCTCAGTTAGATATGTCTAGAAAGATTACCTAGCTCAATTAGTTCTGTCTGGAAAGATTGTCTAGCTCAATTAGTTCTCTCTGGAAAAATTGTCTAGCTCAATTAGTTCTGTCTGGAAAGATTACCTAGCTCAATTAGTTCTGTCTGGAAAGATTGTCTAGTTCAATTAGTTCTGTCTGGAAAGATTGTCTAGCTCAATAGTTCTGTCTGGAAAGATTGTCTAGTTCAATTAGTTCTGTCTGGAAAGATTGTCTAGCTCAATTAGTTCTGTCTGGAAAGATTGTCTAGCTCAATTAGTTCTGTCTGGAAAGATTGTCTAGGAAAGATTGTCTAGCTCAATTAGTTCTGTCTGGAAAGATTGTCTAGCTCAATAATTTCTGTCTGGAAAGATTGTCTAGTTCAATTAGTTCTGTCTGGAAAGATTGTCTAGTTCAATTAGTTCTGTCTGGAAAGATTGTCTAGTTCAATTAGTTCTGTCTGGAAAGATTGTCTAGCTCAATTAGTTCTATCTGGAAAGATTGTCTAGTTCAATTAGTTTTGTCTGGAAAGGTTGTCTAGTCTAGTTAGATCTGGAACCATTTGTGCACACTTTTACCTGTAACCTTGGAATAAAGCTGCATATCAGAGGAAGGAAAGTAATCACCTTCTTGTCAGTTTAACTATGTAATTAAACAAACCAGTCATTTATGGAGTTCAAATTCTTCAACAACAGGATTCTCTTTCAAGTTTGCTTATCAAGAATGATTCCATAACTCATCATGTGACCAAACATCGCTTTAACTAAAGTTTGCAACAATCAATAAACTGTCAGCTGTACGTTTTGTTATGTTGCTTGTCACCTGGCACACTAAAAAGTGATCATTTAGCTGCCACTATGAGCAACACCATCATTAAGCTGTCAAATTCAAAGCTACGAACGACGACACAATCATAATGAGAGGTGACAACATGTTCTTTGAGTTGAATTGAGACTCGGTGTCTGCTCATCAGGTGTAGTGATGAGTGGGAAATTAACCAAGCATGTCTGAGGCTTGGAGTCTCTCATACCGAAGAAGAGTCTCTATGGAGAAGCTGACCCCTCATGCTCTTCCTGTGAGAGATGTGTGGGAAGCACACTGGGAACATAAGGTTTCTCATAAAATGTAACCAACACAGTTACCCGCAAAAAAAAAGAAAAATGCATACATTAACAAGAAGGAATATTAAAAAAACTCTCTCTTTGCAATCTCTTTTCTTCTTGGCAATGTTCTATCAGGCTACTTTTTATATCGCATCTGATGGAAACTATCACAAGGACCAACCATTTATCCATAAAACCATATGAGTTAAGAATGTGGTGTCACTCAAGATCGAAAGGAGCTAAAGATGCACAAACTAAATCTTTTGGCAAAAAGATCTTGTCATTACAGTAAACCTATTTTGCCCCTAAGCTTGCTAATCAGTTTTTATTTTACACAAATTTCAAAATACTTTCAAATGCATCATGTGGAAGCTTTGAGACGTGTCTGATACATAGGAAGAGATTCAACATCAGCTACTTCTAGGAAGAATGGCTTACCAAATAGTAACAGAGAGTAAATTAATATCTGTGTTAGGTATCCACCATGACTCCATCCGGCACAAAGATAAGGATTCTAAATACCTGTGTATACCCATCATCATATGCCAACCATCCCTCCACTCTTTTCACCCAGTACTTACCTGCACTCCTCTTCTCGTATCAGTTTCTTTGTCCTCTTCTCTTAAGTCCTCTACACACTTGATTCAAATTGAGATTTGCAAGCATCTTCGAATGGCTTCTCAGCAGGGTTTTCTTATAAAATAAATAAAGAAACAAATCTTAGTTACAGTTTCCCTTTAAGAAATTATTTTAAAGACCTCACATATCCCAGAACAAGTAATCTTTGGACATTCTCAAACATGTGAATAATTCAGTGTAACAAATAAAAGTCTCAATCACAATTCTGTTCATTAACATTATCACCCCATGTGCCTGCAAATCCCTTTTGGTGTGTTTCAGTGATGATTTGATGATAATGGCTTTGTGGACTATCCGTGTACACCTGTGTGCATTAGATATGAGGTTTCTATCAGTCTGTGGAAGGTTGGTTTGTGCATCACACAGAGCAGATTTCTCTTGTGTCCGGGTTTGAAACAAGCCTGAGGTCTTCCTCGGGCTTGGAAGGAATAGAAATGAACAATAGACACTATTTCAAACCCTAGACATAATACCACGTAGAAATTGCTCCAGTATACATCTGAAAGTGAAGTTATTTATGTCATTCATAAGAATTTCTCTGGAATTGAGGTTAAACGTTGAAATACTTGGAAAACGTGGTAAGAGTGCTCCTTAAGCATCTAAGCTGGGAGGGTGTGTGATGTGGATTAGTTTGTTGCTTTCCCTTTGGGCCTGCTGCTAACATGCTCATCAGTGTAGGTGGATGCATGGAATACATTCTGCACTTTACAGAAAAGTGAGGGGGAGCGAAAAGGAGTGCAGCTTGTTTAACTGTGTAGGTGATGCCTTTGCTGAATTCCGTTCTGAAAAGCAGAATCACATTCTTACAGCATTACATTTACATTACATTTAACAGGATCTTCATTGAAAAACATCAAGTGTGAAAACAAAATTGCACTTTATGGATTTAAAGGTGAATGAAGTAAAATTTATTCTCAAGAGCTTCTTGCTGATTTATGTTAAGATCAGATTGAGCTCAAGGCAGATCAACTGTTGTTTTAACAAATCTACTAAATCAAGTAAAAGAAGTTTTCATTTTTCATTTTCAATTAATTATTTTATTCATACGAGTTTACATGTTAACATGGCCCCCAAGTCAACTGCAGGGCAAACGGAAACTCTGTTTGGAATATGGTAAACAAACAAAAAAGATTGCGTTGTTCTTTTAAAATAATAATAAAAACTAGACCAGGCCAAGTTGGTTGCTATCGTAAATAGCCTGGTTGCTACGAAAGCATCATTGACATGTTTAGTAAGTTTCTATGAGTGAAAAAAACCTACTCCAGTGTATCTTTTATCCTATATTTCTACAAAGTGTTTTTTCTATTAAAAAAATAATTAAGGCATATATAAGACAGGTTTTAATTATTATAATCTTATATTTGTTTCACCTACCATTGTTGGCAATAATAAAGGTACCAACGTTCTCTTTCTTTATTATTGGTTCTGTGGTCCACTCGGCTCTTTTTCCTTACAGTGTGCCGATTGTACTTTTGCTCTATACTTATTGTTGATTATTATTATTATTAGGCACATCTAAAACTGACACAACATCTCTGAGGCGGCTGAAACTAACACCAGAGCAACATATAATAACATATAATACAGAGCAACGAAATATTGATTGATAGGTTATAGGGTCAAGATCAGAATCAGCGAAACCCTTTAGAGCTACATGATCGGGTCAAAGATCACCTCCTGGGCAGCACGGGCAAAGATTAGAAAGAGTCTCAGCAGATAAAGGCATGGCCACACTAAAAGAGAGCCTCCAAGGACTACAGGGCAAGTGTAGATGAACCTGGTATGGGCCTATGGAGGAGATGGTTTCAGTGGAGCTGGCTGTGAAGTGACAGTGGAGAACTGTCCTAGTTTGTTGATGTTTTATTTCAAATTATGGCAATTTTTCACGTTTGTTGCATTGTTACAGAAGCAGAATAGAGGGAATTGGTTTTGTTGTGTTCGTAGATGACAAAGAATACCCAATTATCCCAATGAAAGTGTAGACTTACCATTTTTTGTTCCCTCTTCCATCAGGTAAATTTCCCTTAGTGATTAGTAGGAGTAAAAGTCAATTGCAATCATCTTGTTGTTGAGGCTCTGGGTTTTCTTTCTTGTCTACAGCCACCTAGCAATCAGCATTTGAAAGACACATTGAAGTCTTCAATCACACTCCCACAAAGTAGATTAAAAGGTTTTAAAAGAAGTGGGTATTCCTCAAAAAACATGCTGTTCCTGGAATCAACACTGAAGGAGGTCTGTTGGAGATATACAAGGCCACATCTTTAGCTTGTGAAGCGTTATCAATGTAAACATTCGTGGAGATGCTGGATGTGTCTGATCGTACAGTACAGAGTCTGCTCAGTGAAAAGTCCGTCAGTAGAGTTTCTTGTGAAAAAGGCCATTACCGTTTAAATCACATAAATTAATCTGCCATTTATGAGCTTGACTATGCGTGTCATTGCTTCTGAGGACTGAATCAGAGGATTTCGAAATTGACTTGTCAGTAAAAGCCATAGGGGCCACTCAAGTAAATCGTTTTAAGAGTTCAGAGTCTTAAAGGGAAAAAAAGACGCTTCACAAATGTATGACAGGCCTTTTATTTCAGCCTTATTCATATTTCTGGGAAAATACTACTCTTCGTGGTGTTAAGTTTTTGTGTAATCACCAGCCCCAAACTAAAACCATTGAGCATGATTCCGTTCCCTTTGTCGTGGTAAACAATATTTTATTTGATTTTAGGTTTTTTTATTATTTAAATGGGAGGACATTTTAAAAGTAATAAGACACCACATTTTATGAACATTCTGCATTTCTAACAAATCTATGTTTTCAAGTGGCTGCTGCTGTTGACGTTAAAATGACAATTACAAGACAAACAGCAAACTAGTGGACTAATGGGTGGCCGGCTTTCGATACTTCGGGGGGCCTTTCTGAGTGCGGTTTTTACAATCTCTCCATGTTTCTGAGGGTTTCCGTCACACATTTGAATGTATTTCAACAAGCAGAAAACAGACTGCCTGGTGAGGATATCAGGAACCAGAACCTCCAGTCACAAGAACCCCTTCAATGAACACTGACCACACCTAAAAACAGTTCTCTGATCCTAAATCCGTATCCACCAGGCTTCTAATCACAAGCCACTCCCTCCACTTTTAGCTGTAGTGTTCTAAGAGTCTTACCCAGCACTTCTGCTTCTCTTGCTCTTTCACTCCTGCTTTCTTTTTCTCCTCAAACTCCGCTTATTCCAAAGTTTCTGCTACCAGCTCCTTTTGCTCCAAGGTCCAATCCTGAGTGCAGCTGATAGTTCTTAATCCTTAGAAGTCTCAGCACGAATCGGACTGCGTGCCGATCACATTGGCTGTTTTGAAGGTTATTCATTTTTATATTTTTGGTTTTAAATTAAGAGTTCAAATGTGAGAAATGCGCAATCATCTTTCTGTTTCATTTTACAGTCAACAAATTAGTGCCATCTAGTGGTGAAAAGAAAGGATAGCGCTTGGAAATACAATACCTTTGATATGGGTTGTGTTCAAAGTTCCGGCTAAAAGTTTTTTTATTCAATTTTAACATTGTTTTGACTTTGTTTTTGCTTTTTAAATAGGGATTTATTTTTTTATTGTCTCAATACGTTTTTTGTTATAAAACATAATAACAGTTCTTTCTTCTGCTCAGATTTTTGTTGTGAAATAATTTCAGAATTCTTGTGGAATTATTGTGAAATGTAATAAAAAAAAATTGTAAAAAAAAAAGAAGAAGCTGGGGTTGTAAAATAAATTATAACAAGCATTGCCACAAAAATAATTTATTGCAACAAATTTTAAAGAAGTAAAAAATGCTCAAGAAGGGTTAAGGAATGTGACAATTCTGTACAAACCAGTTCTGTGAAAAACTTTATTATATTTTTCTTATCATCTACATCTTTATCTCACTTTTAGCCTGAAAATTACCCAATGAAAATGGACTGACTAGTCCGGTGTAATTCATTCTGTAAACCACACATTTAAAATCCTTTGGATCTCCTTTGAATTTCGATTATACCGTAGAACCTAACCACATCTTTTTGGGATTGTTGGGAAAACCGGAGTACCCAGAGGGGAAGGAAGTGGAAATCAATTTCTATGCAGTATGAGCTGTGGGCAGATTACTCTACGTGTTACTCTGCATTACTTGAATTATCTGACCATTCTGAGCCCACTTGCTGAAAGTTACTTTTGCTCTTGTTGGGCGCTTGCAATGAATGACTGTCTTTCGTATAAAAGAAACCTGCTTCTTTAAACCTAAACGATCTCACAATCAGATCAATTATGTTAATTAAGTTATTGATTTGTTCCCTATTATCGTGTCATTTGTTCAATTCAGTTTCTATACTGGTGTCCTCCATTAATCGTTTCCAATTACTATGTTTTTGGTTCACCTTTTTCCATTATCAGAAGGATGTACCCAGTACCTGATTTTCAATTGTACTTCACACACATAATGTTGTTAGAAACGGAAGCTAGAAACATCATATATACTTATAGAGAGAGAGTCAAGATCCAACAACAAATTGCAATAAACTTCAGAGTCTGGAAATGGAACAGATTCTTAGAGTTTCGAGTGACACAGAGTCTTGTAATGGCTCAAAGTTTTGGAGTGGCTCAGAACCCTGACTTGGGGGAATGTCTTGGAACAGCGCAGATTCTTTAAGAAGCACAAAATCATGGAGAGTCTTGAGTAGGAGCAGAGTCTTGAAAAAGTGCAGAGGCACTGACTTCAGGAGATGTTCAGACCTGTGCTGCCTGCTGGATGGGGGTCAGAATTCGAGAAGGCACCATTTTATAGGGCGACATGAAACTGGGGTAATAACAAAAGACGAGTAGGAGGAAACTTTAGGTAAGTTACTGATGATAGAAAGAGACAGGTTCACATAAGAACAGAAAATAGACCTCGAAAGAATGAAAAACTACAAGCAAAAACAAGTCATAAAGAGAGTGCATCAAAAAGAATTCCATTTCAACCAGTGGACTCAAGACAAGACAAGTACATGGTTGTTTAAAACCCATCAACAGAAAACCGAGAGCATTAACAAGTACCAGGATCCAAACATCCAATACATAAACAATACAAAAAAAAGATGGTGACCATGTGTCAGGGTTCTTCCTCATAATTAGGAATAAACAAGGCAAGAGGTGACAGCACTCTGGCAGAATGTCATTGTTTGGTAAATGAGGAAGTCTCTGTGATTACTAAGGAAAGCTGGAGTAATTGTTTCACCACAGAGCAACTGAAAATATTTTGAGTACTTCAATATTCAATTACACACTATAAATGGTATGGGTATTAAAATTACCAGGGCATATTTTTTTAAAGATACCATTAAAATATGAAAAACTCCAAAACCTAAGCCAGTCTGAGTATTGTGAAATGGCCAGCTATGGTTGATGGTGAGCTTATCAAGTTGTAAAGAAGGCTACTTTATTGAACCAGGGGTCAAAGGGGAAGCCCAATCAATACTGATCACACCAAAACCTGAAAGCACAATCAACTAGAGCGCCACTAGAGTTACTAATGAGACCTAGTCCAGTCTTGTGAAAAGCAAATTAGATGAACACGTATGACCACAATGGAACTGGGATTTAGCACATGGGGATAAATTGGTTCCTTAAGGAACATTTAATGTCATTAATGTCTCCATGGTGCAGCCCGGGCTAGACTGCTGTGAATAATGAGTCAGTATAAAATGACATCAAGGGCATTTTGCCGCCACTTGGGGGATTTTTAATGCTAATCCTAGATTTCAGCTTTTCTAGGTCTTTAAGTGAAGGAAGGATTCAAATGAAATGTGAATATTATCTTTTTACATCATTTAATATTCACTAGACTGTAATCTGCAAGAACTGTGGAGGGACCTGTAGGTCCGAGTTCCCATACATCAGCCATAATAAAACATTTTATTTCTTTGCATTAGAAAGACTCCTAACAAGTAAGACAAGCACAACAAATAAAACTATAAAGTAGGGAAAAAAACACATTACAGAGCTGAAAATACCACCAAACACAAGAGGAGCCAAAACATGAATAGGGCTGTCTGAAAAGTTGTCTTCCAGTTGGTTTTGATGGCAGTTAAAGTTTCGAGACGTTTCTTCCGTAATGACATGAGGAGGATCTTCAGAGAGTTGATTGCCAACAGGGGTTATGCCACCAATTAAGGAATTTATCAAAGGGCCAATTACCAAGGAGTAACCACCAAAATAAACTTTGACAAAACTTGATATCAGCCATATATTCTGTGAAGGAAAACTGTAAGAATGATGTGACTTGCTTCCTGTGTGAGCTTTTGTTCTCTCTTGGACCAGTACCCTCAGGGGATCGAGGTGACTGAAATGGTTTTCGGTTTATCTTAATGCATCAATAAACTGTTTTCCTTTCTGTACATTAAAAATCTGTCTCTCGAGGGTAACGTAATATTTTGCTAACAATTTCTGCTCTTTTTTTTGTTTAAATTTACCAAAGTGTGACAAGAGCCAGCTCCTACTCAGAGCAAAAACAGCACGAAACCATTCAAACCAATACATGACACAGTTTACGATCACATGATTCATGGCAATACACATTCAATTAACACATCTGTACAGTTTCAGTCCTTTTTAGTGATATAAAAGTATTAATTTTAATGTAAACCTGTGCTTGCTTTGTCTGTGAGGAGGAAGCAAAAGCCATATTAAAAAGAGAAGAAATTTAAGTGCTGGAAAGATACCAGTGACTCTCTGCTGCTTACCAAAGAGAAATATTGGTGTTATGTTTGGGACTTGCCAAAAGTATAAAACACTTTTTTTTTACTTTGTATTGGGTCATGGATATGTGTTCGTTCAATAAATAGTTTAAAGCAAATATACATTTAATGTATTACATAGATTTTTTTTTTTTTTTCAGAAAAAAAACCCTTTCTTTGGATTTTGAACTCTTTGCATATTTTTACATTATTAAATGCAGTCGTCTTTCCCAAGATGGTAAATGGGGAAGGAGGATGAACTCAAATGCACACACACAAAAACTCAGTTTATTAATAAACAGAAATAAACATAAACACCTGTGGTGGGGCAAAAAAAAGCTAACAAACAAAAAAAAACAGGGAAAACCATTAAACACAAAAAGCAACATAAGATTGCTACCAGCCAGCTGATGGGGAACTTAACAACGTATAAAGAGAGCTACAAAAAGACAAAAAAATCAGTATAAGCTTACCGTAACAGAACATGATTTCCTCTTCTTCTTCTTCTTCTTCTTCTTCTTCTTCTTCTTCTTCTTCTTCTTCTTCTTCTTCTAGTGATGTTTTTTGCCAGTCTTCAAGCCTTTGCAACATGAGTTCCACACAAGAATCTCAAATAATGAACCCACACAGAATGGCGGGAGCACGGGCCATAAGGAGGGAGCGGGGAATAACAAAAGTGGAGCAGGTGGAACAGATTGGGGCTAATTAACAAAGACACAGAAGAAAGACACACACAAGAGAAGTGGCCAGAATAAAAGGAACAAGAGGGGAGACCCAGACAATGAGGAAGGTGCAGACAGGAAGGGCCAGAATATAAGAGGAAGGCTACAAATTAAAAGACAAAAAGGAAGGACAAAATAAAAGGAACAGACTAGAGGAACAACCTAACATGTTTCTATTCTCAGATTTGAATTTTTTTTGTCTTTGTACAGACATTGAAAAAAACAAAACTAAAACTAAAACTTATCAAAATAAAAAAGTTAATCTGGAATTAACATCAATCTTTTTAGTTTTTAATCACTTAACCCTGGGGCCTTTTTAAGCATTTTTTTACTACTTTATAATTCGCTCTATGTTTGATTTCATTTTTTGTACAAATGTTATATATTTTTTATTATTTTTATTATTATGTATTTTAAGTATGCAATAATTCCATAACAGCTTTTATGTTTTATACAGATGTTATAAAATGTGTTTTATAACTTTGTGTTGATAACAAAAATTAATAATCCCCCAACAAAGAAAACCCTATGCACTGTAACAAGCACTTTCTGGCAGAACTTTGAGAAACACAAGCCATCTCATGGGTATTGTACTTCTAAGGGCTGTCCCTTCTTTTCATCACTAGATGGCACTGACGGCACCAATTTAAGGTCTTGTTCTGTTTGTTGAAAACCAAAAATACCTACACAATTATATTTGAAATCAAAATGAAGCAATAGGTGGGTTGCATCGGTCCTGCTTTATTTAAAACAGCCGGTGTGATGAGCGCACACACAGAGACTCCTAAGGGTTAACCTCATCAGATGTGTAAAGTATTTACATTCAAGCGTTTGATGCTTTTAAGCAACTTACATTTCCAGAAATACACATTTTTTTCCAGTTCTTCCATTCCCAGGGAATTACGTTGTAAGCGCTGTGCTAAAGTCAAAAGTAGAGAGTAAAAAGACTTTTGCCTTTAAAAACGATTAAAAATAATATTTGAAAATATGGCCAGCCAAATTGGGTCTTACGTGTCAGCTTTAAAGCTGCTTAGTGCTTACTTCAGCTGTGTAATTAGGATGCTGGGGATCCATAATCTAGCTGTCATGGCTGACTACAAAGCCTAATCAGAGTGTGGCTAATTATAATAAATCCAGGAGCAATGTCCAACCATCAGAAGACCAGGTGGATTAAACAACCCTGAACTCAGCATCTCTTATCTCCCTCTGTTTCTCTCTCACTTCAATTCATTCCTCTTACCAACGCTCATATTTGCGGATGCACAAAGTATGTCTGTCATTTCGCGGGGAAATGGAGTGCATGACTTACTGCATTGAGTGAAACCTTCACATTATTCAGAAGCCTGAACAGAGCATTGATTCCCAGAGCACAAAGCTCATAGACTAGTGAATTTAAATGAGTGCAAGTCAACAGTAAATCCTGTGACAGCGGAAGACGAACTCCTCCGAGGCTCAATGGTGTCTAAATGCAAATATTAGTGCATTACCCTGAGGTGTTCTGAGGCGTAATTAATTTCTCGAATCATTTCAGGGCACAGATGAATTAAACAAAACAAGTTCCAAAACTCTCATGACACTCTTGCACAACGGAATGTTTTCATGTAATGCATAGGAACAATATTTGTCTGTAGAGACCATTTTCGTTTAAAAAAAAAGATACAAACACAGTTGTGATGCGAAAAAGAATAGAATGCCTCAAAGCTACATCTGTCTTTCCCATAAGCCACAGCGTGAATTTTGGTTCTTTATTTCAATAAACATGATGGATTTTATGAGTTTGGTTCTGAGGTATTATGATTCCATGAAGGTTACATTAATTTTAAAAAATTTATTTCTAATATATTACAACATCAAAAATCTGCATTTTGATTTAATAATTTTATTAATAAGACAATTATTGTATTTCAGCAAAATTCTATAATCCCTTCCCCCAAATGCCATATATTCATTCCATTATAATAAAGTAATTTTTTTTAAGCAAAATAACAAAAATACATAACAGAAAAAAGACATTTTTGCTTCAAATATTTTGTACCCGAAATTGCTTAACATAAGGCTACATTCATCTTGTGGTATATTCTAAATTCAAAAACTTTTTTTATTAAATTTAAATTATTAAAACTTTTTTTTACCAATTATTCCATTAACCCATGTCCTTTTAAGCTGATCCTACCCATCTCCCATTGGCTTGGTCTGATCAACTTTCATTCTTCTACCTTCCTCCCCTGTTCACTGCCAAGGAGGTCAACTCGGATGCATCCAAGAAAGACTAAAGTTTAGTAAAAAAAAAAATAATCGATATTATGTCTACGATACGATATGTATCACAATATTTTACAACACTATTTTAAACTATTGAAACTCTATATATACTATGTATTGTTTGTATAACGAAACATCAATGAAAAAAATGGAATTTAAAATGTTTTGAGACCACAAATCTAAAAAGGATCTCGTTGATTTGTATGAGAGTATTTGATACCATCCTTCCACTAGGGGGCAGTGTTAATGTTTGCATTAAGTCATGTTTTTTACTTGGAGTGAGCTAATTTTATAATCTTTCTCTTTAAAATGTGGGTTAAAAATAATTGTTTCCTAGTAAATACTACATAATACAAGAAGACAGAGTAAAGAAGTTTCAGAAGTGACTAGAATCACAATGACTCCAAGAAGCAAATACACTTCAACTCCTAGAGGATATCTCCCAGTAGCTCCACGATACGCATTGTGACAATTTTGTTTTGTATTGCGATATATTGTGCCACGATGTAACGTTACACCCCTAGTCACTACCATATGCATTAAGGTGTGGCATATAGCAAACAGACCTGAGTGAGACTGTATCAATGTAAATAATTTGCTAAGATTCTTTGAGCTCTCTTACCAACATCTAAAAGATCTAACAGCCCTTTTCTACCTTAAAGTGTGGAACTGTTTGAAAGCATTTGAGACTTAATTGTTAAAATGAACAATTTTATTGAGCTGTTTTACATATCTGTAAACACTTTTTATATTGATGCAAGTGTGTTCTATTGTAAACATTTAAAAATGTATTCAGAAGCATGTATATTGTTGCTCTAAATGTGACAATGACTCAAAATCAAAACACATTTCTTTTATTTTCAAACATGTGCAGTGTTTGGCACTGTTCGATGTGTGCTTTGGTGATTAAACAAGCATATGATTCATATGAGTTCACAAGATGTGCTATTTTTATATTTTTTTATTTGTCTGAAAGTGTTCAAATTGTTTTTACAAGTGAATCCTACATGCGCACACTCTTGTTTATGTTGAATGATGTTGGCCATATGAGGATTGTTCTGTTTGTGGAGCCCTTTATGTCAAGATCAGTGTGCCTCTTGAGTCTTTAAAAAGTGCAGTGATCCGCTGCTGCTGACAACGTTTTGTGTCTCTCAGTCCAGCTTTAGATGTAACTCATAAATCAAGCATTATTATTATTTTGCATAATAAATTATGGAATATGTTTATGAAAACACTAATCTAATCCCACACCCCTAGACAGTGCTGCCCAAATACCTTAAATATAATGGAAAAAATATATAATAATAATATAATGGAGTTGTGTGGGAAATTTAATTAACTTCCTATGCTTGTAAAGTTAGATCTCACTATAATGAGAATGAATGGCCTCGGAAAAGGGAAAGAGGACTACTTTGGGGGGGGGGGGGGAAACTGAACTATGATATTTGAGCTGAGAACAACAGAGAAGATTTAGAATCATCCTATGAACGGACTGGGAAGATTCTCCGGTGCACCGCATTGAGTAATACTTATTAAATCTACCTTTTTATTAATACATGTTTTCCTAAAATCATTTTGAACACGCAATGGACCCTCAAAAGTCCAACAGTTGCCATGGTTACCAATAAAGGCAGATATTAGTGAACAAACCGAACCAGACACCTGCCAGCCAATCAGGATCCAGCATTCAAATAAACCATGTCATATTTTCATCATGTGTTTTGATAAAATGTTCAACGATGTCTGTGAAGCAACGGTGTCTTTTAGGTCCTAGGTGACACCTCCCAGTAACCCGTTGTGGAGTTATGCTACTAGCACAGTTGAGTTATCACACTCTGCAGATCATTATTTGTAGACAAATTGAGATCAGCTCACAAGATCCAAGAATCGGGGTGCGAAACATTTTTCCATTTAAAAAGACAAACATGAAAGTGTCATTTTTAAAAAAATACCAATTAGTGAGAGACAGAAATGTACTGAAGGGCAAACAGCATGATGTTTAATTAGGCTACATGAGTTTTAACAAGCTCTGGAGCATTTAGCAAGAAAATAAATTGAGCAGTTTTCCTTTAATTTATAATGGCACCCAACTGAGAGCATGCATTAGGAAATAAATAAAATAAGATGTGATTAATAATCCTTGTTAAATTCCAAAATGTTGGTTGCCTCGATGTTTGATTGAGAGTATGCTTTGCTGTTAGAGCTCTGCTAAGAGTTTAAGGCCGTATAAGCATAAAAACACTCAACTTCCTTCTTCATGGACACTTCCTCTACCAGGTAATACAAATGGAATCTCAGAAAAGCCTAGAGACACAGGGCAGGTAGGCACTTTCTAAAAACACTAGAGTCAAATTAAGGAGTGCACCTTTCCAACCCCCCCCCCCCCCCACACACACACACACACACACACACCTCCTGGTCACGTCACATACTTAAATAATACCTCTCTCACCACATAAAGGTTTAAGAGATGTTTTTTTTCTGTATTGGAAACAAGAACAACCCCACAGCCTTCATATTAGCACATTAGGTCAGATTGAAATATGAGAAATGCTGTAATGCTGTGTGTCTCAAAGAGTAATTAATTCATGTAAGCAATGCAGAACCTTTTCCTTTTGTGCCACATGTTCCATCCATTCCTGCCCTACTTCTACAAGTGTTCT
This sequence comes from Danionella cerebrum, assembly GCA_007224835.1. Lineage (NCBI taxonomy): Eukaryota > Metazoa > Chordata > Actinopteri > Cypriniformes > Danionidae > Danionella > Danionella cerebrum. Next base: position 162,767 of record SRMA01025170.1, read on the forward strand.
TGTGAACAAGTCCTGGAAACTGAAAGGTTCTTATCAGACCAAAAAAAAGGGTCCTGTGTGAAATCCCAGTGTCCCCAAAGTCACCCCAGCCTGTCCAGTGTCTTCCCTTGGCTCCATTCCTGCCCGACATCTCCCGGTTAAGGTATCTAGCGTGTATCTAAAATAGATGCCTGAGTCGCCTCAGCAAGTTCCTCACAATGTAGAAGGGGGCGGCTCTGATGTAAGCTCCTCCCATGTGACAGAGCTCCTTAAACTATCTTAGGGAGGACACAATCAACCTATTATGGAAACTAAAGGCCTCTACGAAGCCGAAGTTTCATGCAACAACGTGCCCTTGATTGAAAACCATGAGCACCAACTGGAGCTCACATCTGACCAGACATGTGGTGGAACAAATCGTTTTTCACAAGGAGAATGACCAATAAAAGCTGGCTCTTTGGATGACGTAAAAGATCAGCTTGGTGGCGCTCACCCCACATTTTCATATCGACTTCACACAGGAAACAGGAAAGAAATAACGTGCCACAAATCCTCTTTTATCCCTGAGATCAGCCACCAACAGTATAAACCACTCAATGACGTCCATGACTATTTGGATGTGTTCTTTAAAAATAATGATTTTTTTTCCTCTTTCCTGTATCCCCGTGTGGCGTGGAGTGTATCTGTTGTACAGTAAAAGCCATCTTCTGGCAGGTATCATTGCATCAGTTCGACCCAGATGACGGGCACCCAAAATTGGAGAAGCCATCCGAAAATTTGTGTGAAATGTTTGCACTTTTTCCTTTTGGTCATGAAGCAAAGCTTAGTTCAAGTGTCCCTCATGATGAGAAAAAGAAAAAGCCTGATATGTCGCCATTCTAGAGCCAAGTCGGGGAGTTAGACCCAAAGGCAAGCACCTGGTAGCTTGGTCTTCAACCACAGAATCCAGTCGAACTCAGGTGTAATGTCTTATCCATTGAGATTTTGGTTGCAGAAGTGGTTCTTTCAGATAATGAATCTGCGCAAAACAAGAATCTTGAGGTAAAAGTGTCCACCCCATTGCACAGGTTCTGCATCTCTTCTTAGGTCTGGAATTAGCTTTTCTGTCAATTTGGCGAGAAACTCTGCAATGGCTAAAGAGCTCTTTGCCATTCACTGTGGTAATATTGCTGAAACTCAACCTGTGCCTCTGGCATGAGCATCAGCCATGTGAGGTCTTGTAGCACCTGCAACACCAACTCTGACAGCCAGTTACAACAGGCATGTGTTGTGCCCCCTGCAAAACCTCTGAAAACGACTAGAATGTGTCCTTGGAGAGATCCAGACTTTTTCTTGGTGGGAGAAGCTGTCAGAGTGTAGCACAGCATGTTCTCACACCACTCAAACTTCTCTCTCTCTCTCTCTCTCTCTCTCTCTCTCTCTCTCTCTCATGCCAGCATCAGCACTACTCTGTGATGGGGCATGACAGATGTGTCAAAGTTTAAGCCCTGATGATGATAATGCAGGAAATCAGAACCAGCACATCGATAGACATGAGTCAGAGTATCTAAAGATCATATTTGAGAAGGCATAATCCCTCAAGAGGTAGTCTTGAAGCTGTTAAGAAGGGGAAAAGGTCATTATAGAAAAAACAAGGTAATTGCGTGCGGAAAGAAAGCAGTATTCTTTAAACCTTAAAGGTCACAGGAATATCATTCAATACTATCATGCTTCTCGTGGTCTCCAAATGGCACATGTTCCAATTGCTCAATGTACATAGTGTATACACTGCCTGGCTAAAAAAAAGACCACCTTTAGCTTTGATTACGGCATGCATTCTCCATGGCGTTGTTTTGATAAGCTTCTAGAATTGCATTTTGTCACCAAGATCTTTCTTTGATTATGACAGTAGAGTCTGACCGGTGCACAAAGCTTTCTCCAGCACATCCCAAAGATTCTCAATGGGGTTACGGTCTGAATTCCGTGGTGGTCAATCCATGTGTGAAAATTATGTCTCACACTGCCTGTCATGACATAAAATGTTAAGCGTTTTAGTGGTTTTATAGCGATTTAGAAGAGTAGATAAAAACGTTCCAAAACAAAACGTTTGTTTCTTTGAAAAACTGGATTTATTCACACCATTGACGAAATCACACGAGTCAAAATGTTCCGTCAAGCCTGGACATGAAAGGCCAGATTTCCCTCCCCTGGAAGTGATGCGCTTTTCACAAAGCAACGGCTTCTCTTGTAATATGAGGAAACAAACGAAGGAAAGCAAATGTTTAGTGTCGATAAATGAATCAAGCTCCATCATTCAGTGTAACTGTGGTGAACAGGGACATTTCTTGGGCCTGAAAACATTCTGGGCTGAGCCTAAACCCTAATAAACAACTAGAAAGAGTTGATATGCCGTGAATATTTAGATATTAGGGCTCTTACCTAAGTATATGGCATTGATAGCTCAAACGGCTCAGTATTCAAGTTGCTCGTAATGAATCTCTCTAATCTCCCTCACATCTACCGTGAACGTCAGACTTTGCATACATGTCATGAATATGCAAAATCAGGTGAGTAACTGGGGAGAACCGGGCCTGGGCTAGAAAATGAAGAGATTGAATGTGATTTTTAGTAAGAAATAGACTTTTGAGTAATAGAATAATATTTCCCATACAATCAAGCCAATTTGAAGAACATTTTAATAAAAATAAAACAGAGAGCAAAAACACATTTTTAATTTGAATGATTAGGTTTAAACTTGTTTATAATTGTGACGAGGCAGCTGTGTTGATCATCATGTTGCGTACACTTAACCACGAAAGCAGCGAGGAGAGAAGGGAATCACACCGTTCAGTGTACGGGACAAGGGGGACTATTTCTCTTTGATGGGAGCAGTGATAGATCCCCCACCGACTATCGGCAATGGAGCCCAGGTGGTGCCCACTGACCGGGCCTACAGTGTCGCTGCCGGGCCAGTTGAGCATGCCGGGTGCTAGACCGCTCATATTCCGACAAAGAAGTTGATTACGGGGCATATGGATCCAGTTAACTTGGAGCCTGGAGCATACCGGATGCACCAGCACAGCGAGATCCTATACTTCTTGTCCAAAAACCCACGTACCACTGGACTAAGTGGGGTGAAGGCACCCTGGCACTACACAGAGCCGTGCTCGCCTAACCTGCTCACCACCATCCCTGCCAGAGTGCTGAGTGACTCATTTTAATTATTTATTGTGGTGCCATATTTGAATAGTGCAAGTGTGTCTGTGTCTCTTCAGCCACCCATTACAATATAAATAATATTTAAAAATCTATACAATAATGGAATTTATGTGTTCTGTTATGACGCAAGATGAACATGCTGGGCATCTCAACATTGGAAATAATAACTCTTTGAGTTCCTATCATTTCTGCCATCATTTTCTCACCATTTTAAACACTTTTGGATGGTGTATGCACTTTGGATTCTGTAAGTCATCTGGGAACTTTTTGCTGTGACTTAAAAAAAAATGACAGTACCATTTCCAATCCAGCCGGTGTCTAAAATAAATAAATATATTTAAAAGATAAATAAACCCTCCCTCATTCTTGTGCACTATTTTACTGGAAACCCATTGCTGCCACGTTGAACCATGGAACAAAATCAAAATGCTTGATCAGCAGGAAGGAATTATTAATCATTATACGTTGTCTCATGGTGTATAATTGGGGGCAGCTCAATACACAAAGGTACCAGTCCAAAAGAACTGCTTTTCAACAAACCTGCAATGCATATAGAGTTTTATAGGTTATAACAACTTTGATTTGTCGTAGATACTGCAATAACTTCCCATGGGATGGATTCATTGAGATGCTAGAGGCATTCTCCAGAGATTTTCATCCAAGTTGTCATGACAGCATCACACCATCTCTCTGGAACCGTCTGCACATCCGAGGTTTGATTTTTCCAGTTTCAACAAATACCAAAAGGGCTTTAAGTTGCATTGAAATCTGACCATTTGAGCATGGTATACTCACTGTCGTTCAAGAAACCAGCCGAGGTATAGCTTCAGCTGTGACATGCTGTGCTTTTCTAACTGGAGTATCCTGCAGAAGATGTTAAAGTGTTCATTGAACGAAGCTCATTGTTTCCTTTTGATTTCACAAGGATCATTAAGTATCTTACAAGTGTCAACATTAGAATGTTCCTTGTGAATGTCACGATAATCTAAATTAGCTTTAATTTCACCTCCCTTGGCGAGATCCAATTTCGTTTATCCAGAGGCGAGAAGATTGAATTCTCCTAATTAACAGTGTCATTCGGACCTCTCTGCTGTTAAACGCCTTTGAAAGAGAAAGAGTTTAATTTACTTTTCATTTTCTAACAGTTCTGAAGAGATTTGTGGCAATGCAATCAATTAAGAGTCTGCTTCTGAAGAGCTGTTATCTATGTCTAAGCTAACATGAAGACTCTGGATCGTTTTATAGTTTCCCTGCCTGCCATTTTATGTAAAACAATCACTTATGATTATAACAATTACGATTGATTTTAAAGCAATTAAACACAACAGATGATAATGGAAGAAGCAGCATGGTCAATATGCAGTGCACTGATGATGCACAGGAAAAAGTATTTTAGCCCCTGCTGGTTTTTAATGATCAGTCCTTTCTGAACATAATATTTATTTCAACAGTGAGACACAAACAACTAAATCAAGAAAACTAGTTTTTTTTTTTTTAAAGTAACCAGTTACCCCTTATATGTGTGAAATAAATATTTGACCAGCGATGGACTGGCGACCTGTCCAGGGTGTACCCACCTCTCACCCAATGTGTGCTGGAGATAGGCACCAGCAGACCCCCGTGATCCCAAAAAGGGAATAAATGGGTTGAATGAATGAATATTTGACGCATTCATAAAACATGACTTCTTATGTGGTAGTTTAGCTATTGTTGACAGTCACGGGGGTCAGATATTTCTTGAGTTGGACACCACATTATATGCAGTTTGATTCCCACTGTTTACAATGATCACCAGAGACCGCCATCAACAAAGATGAGAAGCATTTTCCGAAATCCTCCACTTCTATGCTGCTCTCTGAAGCACACACTGTCAAGCCCTATATATATATATATATATATATATATATATATATATATATACATATAGATGCCCCTCTCTCTACAAGTGGCACAAGTGGGGCCAACGAAAAAAAGAGTTTCGGAGAACCATATCAATTCCATTTTTCAGAACAACCAATGAAAGCTGGCTCTTTTGATGACATAAGTAGAACCAATGACCATTCACTACATGTGACTATTAAAATAGTAAAAATACTATTTTATCAATACAATTTGAATACAGTTTCTGGTAAAAATTTGGTAAAGTAAAAGAGCAAGAGAGGTTTGTCGCCTGTCAAACGCAATACCCTTGGGCCACTTATGCTTTTAAAAACATGTATATATAACAAATGTGGCTATTAATTGTTGCAATTTGCTCTTGTGACTAATAACACAATGTCATCTCTATGTGATGCTTAACTTTTTCAAAACAAAGACTGTAACATCGACAACATCAGAAAAAAATCTCAAATTTAAATGTATTATTATTAATAGCGGAAAATTAGTATTGGTAACATTAACTGCTTGGTTTTGGCATCTTTTCTCTGTCAGTTTGTCTTTCAAGTGGGCTCATTAACATATTTAAATGCATGCAAATAAGTTATTAGACTAGTGGGGTGTTGTGTGCTTGTATGTGCGCCGATATTCACATTGATTGGGATTCACAATGTGATCCAGCGTTTCATAAATCAGATTTTTTTTGGTTGTGTGTATTTGAAGCACATTTCTGTTTAAAGCTTTGTTCATTCACTGAAATGTAGTGTGATTTACACGCAAGTCGTTATGCACAAGGCCCTATTTTTAGCGTAAATAGGTTACCAGTGGAGATCTGATTTCTTATTTATATGGCTCCGAATGGTTTTCAGCTCCAGTTTACATAACCAGCTCTCATCACCACTGGTTCTTCTGAAAACCAGACTGGTTGTAGAAGAGCAAGTCTGAAGATGATTGGTGAAGGGGGTTTGCTCACACACCCAAACACTATTTACTCCTTGCCTTTCTGTTTCATACAGAATAAATGTGTACATTCACTTTTGACTGTATGCAATTGATGCTCCGTTTTTCCTAAAACTTTCAATCACCTGTTGTTCCAATTCCCTGCTTTGAGGGTTTTCAAAGCTCCAAACATCCAAATGTTGCCCAACTCCTCATCACCACTGAAATGAAAGCTGATTGTTTTCTTTGAATGTCACTGTGAGCACATTATTTTCTGGAACTCGAATTCTCTGCTCAGCCCGGGATATCAGGCCAACAATGGAGCCACAATATTAATGATCTGCCCTTGGTAATTTTCCCTGCCAAATAAGCAGAAATAATTTAGATTGGGAGCAGCTTCATGATGGGGGCCCATCGGCATCAGTTTGTCTCAGTCAGGGGACACTGGCTTGTTTTGTTAATTTGTGTGGTGTTTTGTGGTGAGAATCCCTTCTTAAATCACATCGTACAAGAGGAAGTGTTTCACTTGCCATTGTGTTTTTGAGTATTATACATCGTATTTGAGAAAATGCGCATCATGTGTTCGCTGGCACAAATCAGAGACATTTTTTTGCATTTTTATTACACAGCCTTGTTAAAAAATGCCAGAAATTAAAAAAATAAATAAAATACGCCACAGTTAAAAAATCCTTTACAATTTCTCAAAAGATCCATCAGATTTTCAGATCTCTCTGTCTATGCTCTGACCTAAGGTTTGTAAGCAAGATGACGATTAATCAAAGACAATGAAGAGAGAACTGTGAAAAGAAAACTGAAGTTGTGTTGCAACTTACACTGACATTTTTTAAAGATATATGTATATAATAGGAGTGTAACAAAGTATTGTGGCATAATGTGTCAAAATATGTATCGTGGAGCTACTGGGAGATTTCGTCTAGGATCTGAAGTGTATGGAGTCATGGATTCTAGTCACTTCTGAAACTTCTTTACCTTGTTTTTTGTAATATTTACTACGAGACAATTATCTTTTTTTTTTTTTACCTTGTCCTGTCCTGCTCAAAAGCCATCACATAGGAGAGTATATGCCTTGCTGAGTTGGACAGTTTTACTTTCTCCAGGGGAGTAAAACACCTTGTGGGGTGTTTTCTCCTCTCAATTGGAGCATTGAATGTATGCAAATATTTATTAGTTGTGTTTCCTACGAGCCAGTTTACATTAGTTGTGTCTGGACTGAAAGAGGGAGTGGACAAAGGGTTGGGGAAGGGTGAGGGGTGAAGGTACACGAGTGTAAAAGAAAGAAAGGAAGAGGAAAAGAGAGAGAGAGAAAAAAATAGAGAAATAATAATAATAGTAAAAATAGAAGAGAAAAAATAAAATAAATAAATACCTACCTGAACATAACGCTCAAGTCCTAGTTACAGTTCTTTTTGTCCATGTCCCTTTGTTTTAGTTCATTAAGAACAGTTCTTGCAGTTTGTATATCCAGGCACACATACACACATGTTTAAATATTCATACATACATAGCCAATGATTAATATGGGGTCATAATGGTGTTGTGCACTTTAAAATACAACTCAGCTACATGGGAACATACCAAAGATCACAAACAGCGAGCTGGACGAACCACACACACTGACCTGATCCGCAGATATCCAACAAACAAGCGATTGCAGACAATTATCTTTAACCCACGTTTTAAAGTGATGATTGTAAAATTGTGAGTGAGAAGTATTATAAAATTAGCTCTTTCCACCAGTTACAGTTAAAAACATGCCCCCTCGTGGATGGATGGTATCAAATGCTCTCATACAAACCAAACTAGACGTTAGCCTTCTTTAGCTTTTTGGTATAAAAAATGTTTTAATTCCATTTTTTCCAATGATGGTTCTTTTTATAAACAATTTCAATAGTTGGTTAGCAATGGTATCATATCGTAGATTTAATATCGGCATATGTATCGTATCATGAGCGGAGACCCCTAATACATTATTATGTGTTCTGTGAAACATGACAGTTGTAAGCTACAATTTTCCAGATGCACGTCACAGAACCAGCAAGTTTCTAACCCCAGCCCCTCTCCTCCCCCTCCTCCTCCTCCAGTACTGTATATGTATATAACTGTATATGATTAATATTTATATGAAAGTTCCACTTCTTGTTGCGAGTGTTTGTCCTCTTATTACTTAAGAACAAAGGGCTTTAAAAGTACAGGCAGTTTGTCTTTTTATGCTTCATAAATACTGCTGTACAAGTTGTTTTTCATTTCATAAAGATACAAAATTCTAACAGATATGTTCCCCTAGACAGATCAGGTGCAAATCAGGTGATTTAAGATGTTAAAGTACCCGTACGTACCTTGGTAAACACCTCAGTGACAAACCTTTGTACTTTTTCCTCTGAGAGTGTACAAGTTTTACATTTACATCGATTCTGACTAGTCTCCCAGTTCCTGCTGATAATCCCCACATCATGATGCTGCCACCACCATGCTTCACTCTGGGGATGGTATTTGCCAATTCATGCGAAGTGCCTGGTTTCCTCCAAAAATAGAGGCATTGTAGTTCAGTCTGTTTCAATTCTGTTCAGGTGCCTTTTATCAAGATGATTGACAGAGTGCTGCAAATTGTGACAGGTTTTGGTCAACCGCCCCGATTGCGCGGTTTAGATGGGCAGCCAAATGACTTATATATACTCACCGGCCAGTTTATTAGGTACAGCTGTCCTGCTGCAAATTTATAATCGGCTAATTGCAGGGCAGCTACTACATGCATTTAGGCATGTAGACATGGTCAAGACAATCAAGCCGATTGTCAAACCGAGCATCAGAGTGGAGAAAAAAGGTGATTTACATGACTCAGTCTTACTGGTCTTAGCATTTCAGCTGATCTACTGGGATTTCCATACACAACCTTCTCTATATTTATACGCTAAAGTGGTAAAAAGCCTCATTCAAATGAAATACATACACGCACACGCGCACAACACATTGGTATTTAACATTTATTTCACAAAGGTAGACACATAGAAATTCAATAAGCTATGACGCTATTTATGCATTTCATCAAGCCTCAAGAAATTAAACCGAAATCAAGTTTCCATCAATTCCAAGTTGATCTGCCTGCCTCTGGCATGTGGTTTAAGTAGTCACTTGATGTCCTCAGATGAGCCACTGAGTTCTGCGGTCTCCTATAAGATATGAAACAGAAAGTGATGGAGCTCATCAGACATAAACACTAACATGACGCTAACAATAAACCAGATCCGACAGCACTGACGAAACTGTGATTGTGTTCGTTTCTGAGTCAAATGCTAAAGCCCTGCTTAATCTGTCACTTTAGGTTTACCTCGAGTCGCTCAGTCTCGGGTTTAGCCGGAAGAGATTTTTGTGGAGTGTGAAAGGCCTATGGCAAACAGCAGAGAGTTAGGAAAGAAGGTAAAGGGATTCTAAACACACGAATAATCCGTTAAGATTCGATTTGCTTTACAAAATTATTATAAAAACAAACATTCTGTTTTCAATGAATGGTAGTAGCGCTACATGTTTTCCATATCAAAGATTCTCAAATATTCACGTAGCGAGTATTTTTTATTCAAATATTACAAATATACATCTATATTATATAGAAGATGCTGAAAATGAGAAACTCACTACGCTTTTGAGGGTAAAAACATTATTCGAACGCATCACTAGATGGTGCTGGGCAGCTGCTGAATCTTTACTGAGTGACACACTGTTTCAACAAGACACATGCTTCCCTTGTGCTCGGTCAGTGAATAAGAGACAGTGGTGTCCATAAATAGCTTTTAAATGTGCACTTGACAAAAGAAAGAAGCCATTACCTTTTTAGCCTGCTGCACTTCATCTATAGACTTGGACCTGTTTTTTACCGTCTGTTTTTGTGGAGAGATTGGCGACGCCTAGGGAAAATAACAAGCCAAAAAACAAATAACTTAAATAAAATAATGTACTATTCGGTTAGAAATCATTAAAAGGTTCTGTTTAATATTGAAGAAAATAAATCAAAGAAAGAAATATTAACAGTCAAATATGAGGTAAAAATACACAAAAATAACCAGCCAAAAAAAAATAAATAAAATAATGTACTATTCGGTTAGAAATCATTAAAAGGTTCTGTTTAATATTGAAGAAAATAAATCAAAGAAAGAAATATTAACAGTCAAATATGAGGTAAAAATACACAAAAATAACCAGCCAAAAAAAAATAAATAAAATAATGTACTATTCGGTTAGAAATCATTAAAAGGTTCTGTTTAATATTGAAGAAAATAAATCAAAGAAAGAAATATTAACAGTCAAATATGAGGTAAAAATACACAAAAATAACCAGCCAAAAAAAAATAAATAAAATAATGTACTATTCGGTTAGAAATCATTAAAAGGTTCTGTTTAATATTGAAGAAAATAAATCAAAGAAAGAAATATTAACAGTCAAATATGAGGTAAAAATACACAAAAATAACCAGCCAAAAAAAAATAAATAAAATAATGTACTATTCGGTTAGAAATCATTAAAAGGTTCTGTTTAATATTGAAGAAAATAAATCAAAGAAAGAAATATTAACAGTCAAATATGAGGTAAAAATACACAAAAATAACCAGCCAAAAAAAAATAAATAAAATAATGTACTATTCGGTTAGAAATCATTAAAAGGTTCTGTTTAATATTGAAGAAAATAAATCAAAGAAAGAAATATTAAGTCAAATATGAGGTAAAAATACACAAAAATAACCAGCCAAAAAAAAACACATGTGCTTTAAAGGTTTTAACTTTAGGTTTTGACTAAAGGTTGTGACTTCAGTGTGGAGAAAACTGATGGAAAAGGTGCAGGAGTCTCACATACTAACAAAACTGAGGGTATTAAAATGTCCACAGGAGAATGCCACTGCAGGAGAGTGGTTTGAATCAGCGTTAAGCTCATAAATGGTTTGTCCAAAATGCTTGGAAGTGTAAGAATTTTAGAAAAAGCATTTAAAATGTCATAAATATGCCAGCGGTAGCAAAAATACTTGCATGTTCCTCCATGAGTTGCTTAATTTGATGCATATTTGAAGCATAATTGAGTTGAAAAGCTCAAAGGTTGTGCTATAACAACAATAAAAAGCCCACCTAAGCTAAATTTTACTTTTATAGAAAATTTCTTAGAGAAAAATCTATTTATAGAATTTTAATTTTAGGTAAATGTAAAATAATTATATTCAGTTAGAAATTAAAGGTTCCTGTTAAACATGGAGAAAACACATTGAAGGGATTTCAAATTTTAATATTCATTGAAAGTTAATGATTTTTTTATTTATTGTTCATTAGCTTCATAATTCAAAACAATGCTCTACAGAAGAAGAAGAAACTCAAATTAAGTGTGAAATCTTTGGAGGAAAACATTTTAGTCTCCACTTACTTTATTGCTTGCACTTTCCATGTCTCCACTAAGGGGGTGATCAGCTCTTGGTATAAATTCAACACTTTTGGTGATCTGCAAATCAAAAAGGAGAATATTAATGATTATAGTTCACAAAGAAAAATGTACCATTTCTTTTGGTTGGAAGAAATACTGTACTCTCAAATGTGCTTGTACTCTGTAGTGTACCCAAAAATCATTTAGCTGGGCCATTAAATTTTGTATGCCTCAGGTGGAGCTGGTACATTTGCAGTAGGTTGTTTTTTCTTGCACCTGACAATAGCCACCTGTCACCTGACAAGAGCTGTCAGCTTCCATTTTAAAAGACAGAATACAACAAACAAGCCTCAAATTATTATATGGTTAAAAAAACACCCACAATTGGGAAAATAAGTAATAACACTAAAAAGAAAGAAAAAAGCTGAAACACACAAGAAGAGTAAATAGAGAAATACCTAAATTAACAGGTAAATTAGCAAAGAAACAGAAAAGGAGAGTTATGGGGTCAAGAAGCAAAACAGAAGAGCAAGAAAAGCACATGAAAGTAAAACAAAAGCCCCACAGTCACACGAAACAAGAAAAGGTAATATAAAAACAGTGGAAACCTCTCACTTTGTTCCAGATGCATGATAGGAAATGACTGATGCTGCAGTTCATCGAGTGACCAGATTTCCATTGACACCCATGTTAAAAGTGTTCAACTTACTAGCAGAAAAAAAATGTGATAGACCAAAATTGGCCAACTGATGTATTTAAGGTTGACCTTAACCTTTAGAAGTAAGGGGCCTTTTTTACTACTTTACAATTTGCTGTAATAAATTACCTTTAAAACCATTTTTGTGGAAATGCTTGATATCATTGTTTTCTACAACACAAATATTTTACACGTTACATAATAATTCCACCACAAAACTGAAATACAACAGAAAAAAAATCCTTTTTTTTATCTGGAAAAAAAAATGAGCAAACAGTTTATGTTCAATATCGAAAATCAAAAGTGTTCACAAATCCTCCAAAAAAGCAAAGACAAGGTCAAAACAATGTAAAAAAATAGTGTCAAAAGCCTAATACACTGTTCCACAGCCTTTAAAAAGACAAGCCATCTCACAGATCTTGTACTTCCAAGGATTATCGCTTCTTTTCACCTCTAAATGGCACTCACAGCACCGACTTGAAGTAGAAACTGAAAAATAATCACGCATTTTCTTATATTTTGAAATGAATTTCCTTGCCAAGGATGCATCATAACTCTTGTAATGTTTGTTTAAAACCAAAAATATCAAACTAATAACCTTTTTGAAACCTACAAAAATTATATTTGAAATCAAAATTAAACAGTAGCTGTGTTGCGTCATTCCAACTTAGTTCGAAACAGCGGCTGTAACTGGCACACAAAGGAGCTAAATATAGCTATTATAATATATTTTACCAAATAAAAACACTACTGATTTGGTCCAAAATTGTGCTATAAAAGTAAGAATGGCACCCAACACCATTTAAAAAAAATAAGTGACAGATCACCTCTCAAAATGCTCATGTAGAAATATACAATCTTCTGAATCGATGGAATAAACTGGATGTTTGTGTAAGTTTGTTCAATTCTCTGTATAGCTATTGACGGCTTAGCACCTTGGGTTGAAAAAAAATGTTAAATAATGACAAGCTTCGGAGCTCCTTTCACTGATCTGACTCATTGACTCCTTTCTGAAGACAAAGTTTAACAATAAGTCAAAAGGAAAGCAGTTCAGCAGAGCTTACTTTCAAGGTAACTTTCCTACATATTTCAAAATATCCTTTTCTCAGGTCTAATAAGAACTTTAAATTGTTAAAAGTAAAGGCATCAGTGGAGGCATCTGAAAGAGATTCAGACATGGAAAAGATGCAGACACCTTTCAATGTGGCACATACAATATCCAAAGCAGACGGAGCTCTCTAAAAGAACGACTGAGCTAAAAAAAATATGGCAAGTTTTTTATTACACTGCTCAGTTTCAAGGTAAATTTGTCTTTTTAAAAGATTGCTCAATTGTAACCAAGTCTGCTCTCACGTGTGGCTGAGGTACGTTTGAGCTCTACAGGAAACAAGTGGTTCAAACCTTTTCAAACTCTTAAATGTGACCAACATAGAGCTCCCATTCCCAACTGTTGAGCTATGAGGAAATACGGAAAAATATGGAAAAATTAAATTAGCGTCTGGAAAATGTTTCGTAATGTTTGTTTTAAATAGGTTAAATTATCCAAATTCAACATTTGTATGAGGATCGTGGCAGGAAGCAGCCATTCAAAATCTCATATTTGAGATGGGGTAAATTAGGATTGTACAGTTTTCTGACTGCATCACCAGACTGTATTGCCATGGCAACAAGACAGTGCCAAGATCCTGGCACATGAAGGAATTAAAGAGATGGCAGCATCTTTCCAGGATGGCTTTAAATAACAGACCACAGTTAGAAAATATGATTCTTTTCATCTTGAGAAAATAAAAAATGAACATAGGTTATTCAAATGAGTATTTTATTTTTTACAAGAGCTGTGTAAAACATGGTCTCGGTTAAGGTGGCGCAGTGGGTAGCATTAAACTTATGCTGATTCGAGGCTGATCTGAGTTTGCAGGCACTCCGGGTTCCCCCCACATTCCCAAAAACATGTGTCAGGTTAATAAAATAACTGGCGACCTGTCCAGGATTTACCCCCGCCTCTCGCCTGTAATAAAACCCCGGGGACCCTGAAAGCGTGTAAGAAGACGAATCAAAGAATGTTCTTGTTTCACAAATTTCTTTTCCTCAGTAGGAAACAAGGGGGAGGTAATGTATTAAACACCCGGATTTAGGTTTACAATGGAACTGCAAAATCACAGCTTCTCTCTATAATAATTGTTTAAAGTGTGATAGATGTAGAATGTGACAATAGGTCTGATTCGAAAACAACATTATATTTATTTAATATACGTTTTAATATTTCCTGGATTGAGAAGTTTTGTTGTGAGCACATCAGCAGCAGCAGTGACTTTCTTCAGATATTTTTTTAATCAGACAAAGCTGTAGTGGTAGAGTTTGTATGAGAAGCTCCCAAAATAAAGTAATTGTTTAATTAATTGAGTATTTTGCACTATAAACAGTATATTTAGCTGTGTTTAACTGGTTAGCAGTACAGTATGTGGAGTAAAATCCTTAGAGTAAAATTAACTCTATTCTGGCAGTATTTAGAGTTAAACTAACTAACTAAAGAGTTATTTAATCATAAAGAGTTCATTTTTGTTAAAAAAAATTCTAAATTGTTTAGTTGTGTTTACCATTTGTTTCTGTATCATCACTAAACTAATTAAACTCTGCCATTGAGCTGTTTCAACTCTCTGACACAATGCTCTCGGAATAGAGTTAATTTTACTCTAAGGATTTTTTTGTTTACAAATGTATCAGTTTTCCACACGTTTAGGCAGAAATTGTGATAAAACGGTATATTCAATGGGAAATCATGTGCATTAATTATTGTTGAGAACACGTGCCTGTCACTATGAATATATCTATGTGTTAGCAAGAACGAGAGAATGGGGTTGCATCTTCATTTGTAGACATAAATTGAAAGGTAAATCTAGAAAGAAACATCCCTAAAGGGAAAACAAGGCATGCACGACCCTTTTTAGGTTGTTCTCACACAATGTTTTAAGAAGATGGCCACATCTCGAATTGAAAAGAGTGAAATTCTTGACATCAAATATTCATTCGATACTTAGCTTTTACTCGGATAATGTATTAGAAAGGTCTTACCTCAGAAAACCTGTTGTTATTTCAGTATATATTCAGTGATGGCAGACACACTGTTGGGCGGCACAGCTAGAAAATTGTACAAAATAGATCTTTACAAAGAGTTGAAGCAGTAAAACGTGTTTCCACATAAAGACACTCTCGGTGATGCAAGGCAGAATACTCACCTCGGAGATTTGGCTCCCTCTCTTCACTCCTCTCCCAGTCTCTCTACATCCACATCTCTTTCGCACCCCCCCCCCTCCCCTCCCCTGCTCTCAGTGTGAGCCTCAGATTTTGAAGCTGGTCATCTGAATGAGCCTGATTTCTTAACTACACGATTTCTATTGCGAGATTATGAATCTTGTGTCCCTGGCAAAGATGACAAAAGAGAAAACTGACTCTAGATTATTCGAGTCCACAGAAGCGGCAGAGTAAACTTTGTGCAGTGGTTTGTTCTCCTTTCCTGACTACATTTTATCCTCTTACTTCCTGTCACTCTCTATTTATTCACCCCAAGGCAGTTACTTGTCTTCTGAGGAAACAAATCAGATCAGCAAGTGAAGTGCAAAGAGAGCCGTGCTCTCTCTGAAACCCAGCCATCATCACATTCACACCGTGAAATCTATGGTGGTCAAAATCAAACTCGCCATTTCATTGCTCTGCTTTCACTAAGATCTACTAATAGGCTTTTTTAAATACAATTAAGACCTTGAAGTTGAGAAACATTCCACTTTTGTTTTGTTTTACCATTCTCCAGATCTGGTGATCTACATTTAGCATTAGCTTAGCATAGATCGTCGAATTCAGTGATTAACATCTCTATATAAATGTAATTTTGATGCAACAATGAAGAATCTTCCCTGGCAAAATACAATGGAAGGCTTAGGGATATAATGCAGTGAGGTAAATTCCTGTGACCGCCATTAACTTGTTATGCTTTGAGTTTACGATCTATGCTAAGCTAATGCTAAACATAGATCACCAGATCTGGAGAACAGTGTTGAAATTGTTATTTCTGATCATGTGGAGCCGATGTGCACCAGTGACGTGCAATCAGACAAGGCTTAAATAAATAAATAAATGAAATTATTATATTTATTAATGTGTACTTTACAGTTACTTTCCATTTAAATTCATCATTTTGGGTGGGTTTTTTTATTCAAAATGGCTGAATCTCACATTTATCATTCAGATGCAGATAAGAGATTTGCAGTGCAAGCAGCCCAGCTGCGCAAAACTGTTCAATAGGACAGTCATAATACAGGATTACATATCTAAACTCCATATATTAACCAAATTGGATTTTCAATCAAAGTAAGAGATACTTATTGAGACTATTAAAAATGACAAAAGAAAAGGAACACTTCCACAAACAAATGATCTGTTATTTTCTTTGGAAGGAGCGCCATATGGACTTTGTTTATAAGTAAATGCAAGTTAATAATAGTGTTCTTGTTCTTTTTTTAATGCTACAGTTAGTATATGGAAAATTACATTTTAAATAAACACTGGTGCCAATGAGCTGGTGAAAAAACTACTCTGTGGGGTTCTGTTTTATTTTATTTTTTTTAGATTAGCCGTAGCCTTTAATTGATTTTTATTTGAACTGAAAGGACGGTGGAAGGTGACAGGGAATAAAGAGGAGAGAGTATGGGGCGGACGGGAAAGACAACAGACTCGTGACTCGACTTTACGTACAGGAAAGGCAACCATGCATATGTGTTCTTTCGCGTTACCCACTATGGCATGCCGCAGGACGGGTTCTTTTTTTTAATTATTGGTTAATATATTTGTAAATCTGATGGATGAGGTGAACTTCACCGCACATAACCAGTGGACAATTAAATCAAGTTAATTCACAAAGTTTTTCCTTCCCCGATTTCACTTTCATTTTTCGCAATGTGCAAGGGAAACACATTCTAGGTGCTGTTGGAAGATAGTTAGGCCTGAATGGGTGTGGTTCCTAGCCAAATCCAATATTATAACACGTTAGACGGCTTTAGTTTGTACACAAACTTTGATGTTGGTTTGTAAGTACAAAAATATTTCCAAATAGTGACTGAGGTGAAATTGACATATGGCAAATTGGTTGCTATGGTAAGCATTCTGGTTGCCATGGAGGGATCAGTAACATTTCATATCAAGTCCCTTATGTTACTTAGAGTGAAAGAAATCAACCCCCAAGTCACTAAACTTTTCCTAAACTGAGTTATTTGCAATTGGTTGCTAGGGTTGCTAACAGTTTGGTTGCTAAGGAGGGTCATAACCAATGTACTGTAATAATCTTGAATAACATAAACAACCCCCCATTTCTCTATGATGTTTCGTCTTGAATACATTGGTGTACCTTTTCCCATTTATTAAAATGAAGTCAATGGTAAATATTTTACCCATTCTAGAGCCTGATAAGCTACAAAAGTGTGGTCAGTTTCAAGTTTCCATGAGCTTCTCAGTTTGAGTTACCGTATCACAAATGTTGACTCCATGTAAAGTCAACTGAAACGTGTCCAACATTCTCAGCAATTTCCCTGAATTCGTTTAGTGGTACCTGTCTGAAAAGAGTCAGACCAGTCTGGATGTCTTGGCAAAGTTTGACGGCTGTAGCTCGAACGGTCTTGGTTTGACTACTTTTAGAATCATTTGTCCGACACAAAAGATGAATAACAATATGTTGCCATTTACAAGTCAACAAAACTAGAAACAATGGGACTAGGAACTTACCGTATTCAATTGGAAATAGGTCACATACCGGTACATAAGATTTAAAATAGAAAAATATAGCAACATTGAAAGATTTGAAACTAGGGACCACAAGTAATACAAAAACAGGAAGTGTTCTTGAAATCCTTTACAGCTTTGATAAAATGGCCAAGTTTTTTACCAGAACTTGGGATTGATTTTACAAACATCTGATCACAAGACACTATGTATATCCATTGGTCCACAACTGCATTTATTGGAAAAGAATATTAGATATTTGGTGGGAGAGAAGAGGGACGTGTATGCCCCAGATAGAGTTTTCCCTTTTAAAAAAAAATCCAATCTCTTGTTATACAATGCATATCTACGTAAAAGCATATCAAATGTGCTTTTTAATTGTAATCATTATGAAATAAATACAAGCAGCTGGAACATTAATGTGCAGAATAACATCAAATGTAAACGATATTCATAGCATTCACAAAAATATGAAAATGAATAACTTTCGCACATTATTTAAAATAAAAACAATGATATTCACATATTATGGTGTAAGTTATTAAGAAGTGAAGCTTTAGATTCATTTAGGTCACACCACAGTTTCTCGAGACGGGTTTGAGCACTCGATCTCTGATGGTCCTCTTCCTAATGAGTCTGATTGCATGGCGGGAGAATCCCCTTCAAGAGACCCCAGACTGGAGCAGCATTCCTCCAGCGAATGGTTTGCCTCCGCATCTTCCACTTCATCCAGAGGCAATTGGAGGAACTGAGGCAGCATTAGATCTTCTTTTTTCAGAAGGCCTCGCTGATCATCTGCACTGCAGCACTGTGCTCGGTTTAACAACTCCACCAAACCTTAAATTCCCAACACGTCTACTGTATCAGTCTGTTGATTAAATGTGAATTAAGATCAGATAGAGGCCACTTACCTTCCATATCATAGGTTTTTCTCAAGCCAGGGTTTCTCTGTCGACCACACGATCGAGGGTTAACTTGAGGAAACATGTTTGCATCTACAGCACCTCTTCGGTCCTGCTGACAGAGGTATGTGTTAGATCAGGAAGTACGCTTAAAGAGTACTGTAATATATCTCGACTCACGTGAAATGAAGGGGGTGAAAGGTTTCCTTTTGAGCTAGCGCCATGATCGACACCTGCCATGTCTAAAAAATATAATACATTTAGATTTGACCAATTCTACAATTTACACCCCAGCAATTTTACAGCACTCGAAAATGGTTTGGAAGAGAATTACCTAAACACATTTGAGTCGTTGAACCCAAATTTTTAAGTGCTTGAATATTTTCATTCTGGTTTGAGCAATGGTTTTGAGCACTGTGAACTTCCTGGGTTTACATCGTAAAGAATGTGAGCAAAGAAATTCTTAAGGTCCAGGTAAGTTTAACACTTAGAAATCTCTGAATGCACCAATCGTGCGCCAATCACACCGGCTGTTTTGAACTATGCACAAAAGTAGGAATTGTGCAACCCATCAACTGTTTAATTTTGATGCCTGGCTTCAAAAAGGTTATTAGTTTAGATATTTTCAATTTTACAAGAGTTATAATTTGAAAAAGTAATTCAAATTATATTAAATGAAAATGCGCAATCGTCTTTTAGTTTCATTTAAAGACCACAAATCGCTGCCATCAGTGCCATCTAGAGGTGAAGAGAAGGGATAACCCTTGGAAGTACGCGAAGCCTGTGATATGGCTTGTGTTTTTCAAAGTTTTGCCACAAAATGTGCTTGGAACAGTTTATAGGGTTTTGGAGAGGTTCACCTATTTTTTTTATACATTTTTGACAGTTTTTTTTTTTTTTTGAGGGATTTAACCATTTTCATTTTGTCAACACTTGATTTTTGCAAACATAAACATAAAAAGGACAAAAATGAATACAAAAAAAATTATTTTTATACAACTTCAGGATTAGAAATATTGAATAAATGCATTTTACACTATAAAACTGAACCCCCACCCCCCAAAAAAGTGGAAACCAATTACTTTAAAATATTTTGCAGTTTTTATTTAGATTTATGTGTATATTAATTTTAAAGAGGATCAACTTTGGAACCCTGACATGATTTTTCACAGGAGAGCAAAGGTTATATTAAATCATATCAATATATCTATATAAAGCACGGTTTGTGTTTCAAAAGTGTTTCAAAATAACTTTTCTGGTTTACACTTCTCCATTCAGAGTAAAATCGGCAAAGTTATTTAATCATGGCTGTAAAACTGTATTTTGTTCATACCTTTATCAAGAGTTAAAGTCTTATTGGCCAAAAAGCTGACAGGCGTGTTCATACTTATCTTCTGCCCGCTTTCAGTCTGGGAATGAAGAGAACATTATAAACAAAGAGTAGTCGTTTAAGACAAACGATATGATCAATGTAATGGACAATATGCATGCCAAACAATGATGCCTAGATCTCGTATACTTCCAGTATCGCTTAATCGTGTGTTTTTTTTACCAACAGAACACGATTAAACATCAGAGAATCGACGGAATCAACCACAGAACTCATTGTCATTTGTTCAAGAAACCTTTATGACATGGAGCATTATCCTACTGGAATCCTAGAGATGGTTGTGTGCGAACATCCCCGTAGATCAGCAGATTCTGAAATTCTCAGAAACCATGCCACAGTCAGTCACTTAAATCGCCTTTCTTCGCCATTTTGATCGTGTCTACATGCCTAAATGAATTGGATTGCTGCCATGCGGTCAGCTGATTAATGTGCTTTAACAGAACAACTTTTAATTTTAATATTATCAATTTAAATTAAAAAAAATCAAAGGTGCAACATTTTTGTAAATGTTCTTCAATTGCACAACAATTATGTATGAACCAATTTTTCATCCACTTTTATGATCTCTTTGATTTTCTCAAACTTTCTTCCATTGGCTATTTACTGTTGCATTTTTCAGGAATTGATTTTGGATAAAAAACATAGAATTTTCCAAGCTTCCTTCTCTTCCATTTTTCCAACCACAAATTGTTAGCTTGAGGTCCATCATGAAGGACAATACATTAACTTTCAGGAAATAATGAAATGTTTGTTGTGTTCACTCTAGCTGCCCACTCACCATGGTGACCAGGGCCTCGTGTGGCCTGAGGCGGTATTTGTGCAGTAATGTCACAAGGGCCTCCTGCAGGGTCTTATTGGACTTCACGACAACAGCCATCATCTTGCCTGCAAAGGCAACCTTCACTCTGACCAGAAACACAGGAATATATTAGCATCACATTGACAGATGACTTTTCTCTCCTTCATCTATTTCTGCACCTGATTTTCCATGAAAGAAACACATTTCATAATGGAAATGGTCTGGTTATGATCATTGTTCACAGGAGCGGAAGAAGGAATACTTTTGTTTTGATATATTATAACATAAAACATGAATGTTTACTCACGCAAATGTGACTCTCAGTTCCAAAACCACCTGCTGGTCCTTTAATACTGAGCTGTCCTCCTCCAATGACAGTGGTTGCTAGATGTGATCGAGTGAATGTCACAATAAACATTTGGCTGAGAGTTTGAACAATTGAAGTGAAGAACATTACAAACAAAACTTTTAATATGGGGAAGCAAATTCATCAAGACATGCATGGACAAAAATGTAAAAAAGTAATGTTTTTGTGACTGACCTCTTCATTAGTGTAGTATGGTTTAATTTAAGAACAGGGAAGTGGCTAAAGATATTATATAGTTATTATATAGATATTATATAGAATAGTTTTTTTTTGCGAGCATCTCTGAATATAAGGCTATTTGATCAGATTGTGGTTACACTGTTAAAAGTTTCAACACATGTTTACGTGGCTTACTGAAGATCTTTGATAAACAGTTATTGATTTAACCTCAGTAAAGTTGGTTCACCCATATTAATGTGTTTTACTACTTTATAATTTGTTCAAATAAATGACCTTTAAACTGCTGTTTTTTTCTGTGGCAATTCATTTTGTAGTACCACCCCAGCTTCTTTTTTTACACATATTTTTATTACATCAATTCCACAACAAGCCTGAAATTAGATTTTTTTTTGTACATTTTGTCATTTACTTTTTTTTTACTACAAAAATCTCAAAAACTGAAAACAAAGTTTTTTTTTGTTGAGACAAAATATAAATTCAAAAATCTCCACAAAAAAGCAAAGACAATTTAAAAATTGTACAAAAAGGTGAACCTTCCCTAAACCTTATATCAAGTTGTCTTTGAGAAACACAAGCAACATCAAAGGTCTTGTACTTCCAAGGGGTATACCTTCTTTTCACCACTGGATGGCACTGATAGCACCAAATTAGGGTAAGTAAAATGAAACTGACAATTTTTTTCATATTTGAATTACCCTGCAAATACCCTGTCATACCATTACTGGAATGCTCATTCAAAACCAGAAATATCAAAGCTAATAACATTTTGAAAACTACACATTACATTTGAAATCTGAATTAAACAATAGGTGAGTCACAATGGTCGGTGTGATTGGCACACGGACCGGTGCATGTAGAGACTTATACATATTTATAACAGAAGCACATTCACTATAATACTTGATTTGTGACACAAAATAATTGTATATGCATTATTTTCACTACAATCGTCAATATGGTCAGAGATGCAAAAGATACATTGCACTTGAAATGTTACATAAATGTTAAAGGGGGAAATTAAATGTATCCATACAATTCTTACCAGGCAATATTTAGAATACTTTAAATTGTCCTAAAACAAGCATTTATTCTGCGCAGTTTAGGAGGAGAACTGTCAAATTAATTTTTTACTCCATGAATCCATTTATTTGCTTGCATATACTTACTTTGTCTTTTCCTTGTGGATAAATAGTAATGTCAGACAGAGGCAGGCCTCTTTTTTCACAAAGGCTGGCGAGCATGTTCCGTACAGAGAGACCAGGTCGAGCCGGGGTGAGTGAGGCTGTACCATCAGGTAAGTAGACGCAGCAGTATTTATCAGCTCTTCCATCTGCAGCGCGCGGCACTAATTTCTCAACCTGTACCAAACAGAAATGATGTAAGGTTTTATGGCGCCTCACTTTTATCAGTATTGGCGGATGAATATGAACGCATTACCTCTGAACTCTTCACAAGCCCAGTCCTGAAGTTCATCTGTGAATCTGGAAGGAGGAGAGAAAAGTTATTATAGGCTGTTCCTCATCTGCTTCTGCAACTTCAACACTATTGACCTATTACTAAGCACAGAGGAAGTAAAGGCATGTTTTGTGCACGCGGTGCGTTTGATGTTTGAGTTCATAAAGGACCATGGCCCACACCTCTCTTTTCTTTGTGCTTTTCCTTCCCCACCAGTACTTGAGGATTGATCTTCCTTCTTTCTATGACATTTTCAGAATCTGCTGTACTTGGTTTTGCCTTTAACTTCTGAAAAGCAAAGTTACAGCTCCATCATTGCAGTCGAATAATCGATATTTCTGTTCTGTACAACTCGTACCTCTTTTGATCTATCAAATTTGGCTTGTTCTCTGGGCGAACCAATGCTGTTTTTTGTTGATGTGAGGGGTTTGCCACGAGAATCCAGTCCAGGCAGTGGCCTGCCCTCCACATTAGCGAGCATGCAGCTTTGATAGAGCTGTGAGCGAACGAAACGAGTATAACTGTCAAACTTCATCAGTTTGAAGATCTGCAAGAGAGGAGAGGGATTGAAAATGATCATATAGGTAAGAACACTTCTGTTCAAGAGGAAGTCAAAGGAAGGTGGGCTCTTGATCTGATTGCTTTTAGTAGCTCTGGATAATTGAGACAAATTATCGCCATTAGTTCCTCATCTAAAGTTTGACACAACAAATAATCTGGCACTTCTGCTGCAAATTCAAAGGGAACTAAAGCAAGCACAACGGTTTCTTGTTGAATCTGCAAGTATTTAAAACTGATTGAAAAGTGTGCTTTAGACAACTTGCTTGCAGAGAAGACAAATGTGTTGGATATAATTAGGATGGTCTAGTTTTCCTTTCTGTGTCACTATTATTTTTGTGTATACTGTATTTTATTTTTGTTTATGTATTGTATATCCATTTAGCAATGGATTGAAGTGACGGCTTTGGGCACTTTAGGTTATATGTATTTCCATTTTTTAAGCAAAGTCTTTCTTCGGTATACCAGAATAACTGTAAACATATTAAAGCAGCATATGCTTCATTACTTGTGTGTTTATGGTTGCTAACCGAACCATTAGAGGCCTCTACACAACAATCCTACTTGAGATTCGTCTGGAATGAGGAAATATTGATGCAATGATGCTCCCTGCCGGAAGATGGCATTTGCAGTACAACAGATGCACTTTTCACCATACAGGGAAACAGGAAAGAAGAGGAAGATGAAAAAAACATGGATGTCGGGCAGTTTATACTGTTGGTGGCTGATCACAGAGCTGTTTGACGAAAATTTGGAGAAAAGAGAAGATTTGTGGCTCACTATTTCTTTCCTGTGCAGTCACTAAATGTGGAATGAGCGCCACCAAGCTGTTCTTTTTTACGTCCTACACACGTAATCAAAAGAGCCAGCTTTCATTGGTCATTCTATTGGATCTAATATGGCCATGTGAATTTTAAAACACCACTCAGATCATACATGGTCCCAATCTATCGGGTGTAAAAAGTACACTGGTTGAAGTGTTGAGTGCTAAATTTACACTTCAAAGTGATAAAAAAAGAACACTTGGGGCATGGGGTCTCAAACTTCTCCATCCCCAGACACAATGGCATCGTATCTCTTCAAGGCAGAAGTTGTTGTGGGCGGAGTCATGATTTTGGCGCACTTTTATTTTGTACTTTCAGGTGTAAAGCCATAGAATTTTACAACCATAATCTACACAGGCAATGAGTACTTTTTAAAACGGCATATTGTTAATCCAGCACTTTAGGAGTTATTTACATTTTACACTGTGTTACTGTCCTATTTCCTGTACAAAGTCACTTTAAAAATGTGGGATGAGCGCCACCAAGCGACATTTTATATCCTACACACAAAAAGCCAGCATTCAATGGTCTTTCTCCTAGCAAAAAAAAAAAACTCGTGTGTGAATCGTTTTCGTTGGTGCCACTTGTTCGGTCAGATGTGTAATCTCCAATTGGTGCGCATGGTTTTCGATCAGAGTGAAATTCTGATTGGTGTGTAGAGGCCTTTAACAAAGTTTGCATGACTACAGGCCTTATGTGGTCTTTCTCTTTTTGCCCGGTCATGGTTTTGAATACAAGTGAAAAATCTGTAGGCAACAATATAAATGTGCACCATGTAACATATAAAACATGCCTCCTTAGAGGCTGCAGGTGACACAAAAACAGGGAATATAATGGAATTAGACACAAAACCTTGGCATGAATGTTGCAGAAAACGATGAAAGGATCGGTCTGTCAATAGAGTTTGATGTCACAGTGTGTACCTGTTGTTGAGCTTTCTGAAAGATGTCAGCATGAGGGCTTTGTACATCTTTCTCCTCAACACGAACCCTGTCATCGATGTTAATAGGTGAAGTCGCATTACTGGACAGGAAGGTGTTATATATTGAGAGCGCCTCTTTTTTCAGCTGCGAAAGGAAAAAGCAGTACATTTACAAATCAAACGAGATGGGAAATGATGGTTTTTGAGTGTGTGGTTGAAAGGATCACCTGCTCAGTGTCTTTCATCTTTTGAAACTTTTCACATGCTAACCAGAACAAGATGTTCTCAGCACTGACCTCAGATTTCAGAAATGCCTTGAATAAAGAAAAAAATGCTTAATATGGTGACAGTTCAAACCTTAGCTGCATATAATGTGGCGGTGAGCATAGACTTGTATTTAGCATCTTTTGTAGAAGATCATTTAATGTTCCTTTATATGTATTCAGAGAGGATTTTCCATATTTCTTTCCAATATTCTCTCCATCTGTTGTGAGGTCCACACCTCCTCATTCCCCTATAATTACAGTGACTCATACCCTGATGTCTTCTTCCTCAGCTGTTTTTTCCTTTTTTTACATATTTAACAATAAATTGAGGTTGAATTGCTTGATTGCTGCGTGGATGGTAAACAAATAGTGGTACAAGGCTCTTTATAACACACTCATTGAAATACAGGTTCATAGAAAATGTTCACTACCAAACAAATTGTGCTTCTAAACCAGAGGAAGTAACATGCGGTGAGATTCATGTCTGGTAAGGCACTGACTTCATCTGTGAGATTTACAAACATGTGAACCCATAAAGAAAAAAAAAGAACCAGAGTAGCTTATTCATAAACTGATTGGCAGCAGTTACTGCATTTTAATTAGTTAACATTTAATTAGTTTTTTTCCATATACAAACTGTAGCATACAAAGATAGTCATTTCAACTTGCTTGTCTTTAGAAAAGGATTGATAACTTGTTTGTAGAAGTATCCTTTTTTTCTTCCTTCAGTTTTAAAAGTATCGAACTCCAGCATCTTCCTGTAATAATAAAATACTGCTTTGTTGGAAATTCCAAATAATAAAATTTCTTGAGTGTAGATATGTAGCCATCCATTACGAAAATAAGGCTAAACATTATGAAAGAATAACTGGATGGCTGTGGTCTCGCAATCTCTGGGATCACCAGCGCCCCCTAGAATTAGGCAGGAGAACAGTTTGCATTACTTGTGTTTTACGAAACACACACTCTGTACGTTACACAACTACAGCAACTAATGTAAATTTCCCTTATATAGTGGCTGAACATTTTAATACCTACAAACCAAAACCTTCCTACTGCACACAATGCACAATGCAATCTCTGGGATTGCAATTAATGACACAAAAATTCATGCGGAAGGTCACACAATTCTCTGAAACTGCACATCATTTAATGGCTACATTTATGTATATACATATATTTGAACAAAAATAAATAAATAAATAAATAAATATATATATATATATATATGTGTGTGCGTGTGTGTGTGTGTGCGTGCGTGCGTGCGTGTGCGTGTGTGTGTGTACCATTCAGTTTATTCCTTTCAGCTCCACCCATATCCAATATTTTATTCAAAGAAGGAAGCGGCTCAAAATGTCTAGACTTTTAGCTTTTAAGCTAGCATAGCACATTTCTTGTTTTCCCAAACAAATCATAATACTTTAAACTGTGTGTGCCATGTCATAAACTCCAAGGTATCTTAAACTGGTTTCCTAACTATTTAGATATAAATATTATAAATTACAAAAATTACTTAATAGGTGAAAGGGTTTTGGGGTTGATTTTTGTTAACCCATCAATTGTTTGAATATTTAACCCCCAAACTTGCCATATTTAACCCATACTTCTCACATTTGACACATTCCTCATTCCACAAATGTAGTGTTCCCAGATTTCTGTGGAGCTCTCCTGTCAAGGCAGCTTTGTTCCAATTATCGAAACCCTTTTTTGGAGACTATTATTTACCACATAGGATTAATGTAAGGTAAGTGAATGGAGCCTTAAGAAGAAATGATCTCCTGGAAACATCCTGAAGTACTTTTAGTAAAATAAACATCTCTCCACTGCAAGCTCATATCTCTCTGGTTGGTCAATGAATGCTGCTTGTTTACTCACTGTGAAATAGCGTATGCCCATAGGGTCCTCCAGTAGCCTCTCAAAGCTGACAGCCCAGCTGGCCACCTGACCCACGCTTCTACTCCCTTCACTGGGCACAGTGGGCAAACTGGAATTACTGTTGCACTGTTGAGTTGCGGCACGCTCATCGTTCTCCAGAACATTCAGCTCTAGCACCAATCAGATGGAGAACGTGGTAAAGAACACTGACAAGATATCTTAGGTTGTACGCATTGTGAAAGTACTTTTTTCTTCATTTATGTTCAAGGAATAATCAGGGGCTATAAAAAGGATAAAAAAAAATCATTATGTCTACAGAGCTCATTATGTCTATGAAGGTCTTCAGGATGAAATGACTGAGCATTTTTATTTGTAACATATTTAATGCTTTGTTTACATGTAATATAGACTCAAGCTTGACTGATAATTTAATTAAATTTAATATGTTTTATTTCTTTTTTTGCTAACCACTTATATACCATATTTGTCTTTTATCAAGGATAAATAAAGATCAGAGAATGTTTACTGGCATTATCTATGCATTTACCAAGGCTATAGTTAGTCTCGAAAAATCATAACCTTATTACCACCACCAGGGTTTTATTTTGTTTGTGCTCATCAGCCCACAGAATAGAAATCAATGTGAATATGCAAAACGTCTTTCAGACATTCAAAGCGCTTTTGAAGATAAAGTAGCCATCCTCACAGACTGAGAAAAACTGGGCAGATATACAATCACTGGCCACTTTATTAGGTACACCTGTCCAACTGCTCGTTAACACAAATTACTAATCAACCAATAACAAGATCTACTGTGATTTTTACGCTCTCTTGTTTCCTGTAACTCGTTTAATCTATGCCATGAAGGATTAAGGCCATTCTGAAGTCAAAAAGGGGTCCAACCCAGTACTAGCAAGCTGTAACTAATAAAGTGGCCAGTAAGATTACCTTAATAAAATGTTTTTTTAAGTATTTAAAAATGAATAATTCATGACCAC
Source organism: Danionella cerebrum (assembly GCA_007224835.1). Taxonomy (NCBI): domain Eukaryota; kingdom Metazoa; phylum Chordata; class Actinopteri; order Cypriniformes; family Danionidae; genus Danionella; species Danionella cerebrum. Next base: position 191,177 of record SRMA01025170.1, read on the forward strand.
TTTCATATTAGTTTACTTTTTGTTTCCAACGGCTTGTTTTTAATTCTGACTCATCACTTAATTTATATCGTTATGCAGTAGAGGAAATTCCCAAGCATTTGCAAATTGTAAATGACAAAGCATCATACGCTTGCAGGTTTTACTGCCACAGCCGACCGTAGACATCACTTCCAGACAATCACATGACTTTCTTTTCGTGTGACCATAAGCCTGCATTTTTTCTCCAGTTCTCTCTGTCCCACATGAAACTTCCACAAAACCAAACCAAACAGTTTAATGCTATTTAGTCTGAAACCTGATTGTTTATTTGTTGAGAATATTAAACTCCCTAGCTTATAAAGTGATGAAATACTTAATCTTTTTTAGAATTTTAATCTTTTAAAAGTTAAGCAAATCTTCATTCATTCATTCATTTTTGGGGGTCACAGGGGTCTGCTGGTGCCTATCTCCAGCGCACATTGGGCGAGAGGTGGGGGTACACCCTGGACAGGTCGCCAGTCCATCACAGGGCAACATTCATGCACACATCTTGCATTTAGTCTTGTAATATTCTCCTGAATGCAAGTTATTGTAGTTGCAGTAAACAAACATCTAAATAATGATCAGAAATACCAAATCTAAACAGTAATAAAATGTAACTAGTACCTTGTCATATAATAACTCACCTCCATCTGAAACAGCCAGTGTCTGTCGGGGAAAGTTAAATGACACTGATCAGAGATGAATTAGAAATTCCACTTTAGCACAGAAATGATTTCCATTTAATTCAGTGGGGACTCAGAAGAACAGCATTAAAATGTGACATTCAAGTGCAGTGAGAAATAAAAGGAACAATTTTTTTTCCTCAAATGGCATATTAGCTAATGTTATTGTACTCTAAACATCTCATTCCTTGGAGGTAATAGACCAGAGCTTAAGTCAGAGAATCGATAATCTGCAGAATCTAGGAAAAAGCACCTTGAACGTTTTATATCAAGCTTTTGCAAGTCTATATCCATCACTTCTAATTTTAATTCTTTTTCAAGTTAACTATTTAACTGAAATATTATAAAGGTTAATATTTTCCAAAAGGCCATCAGAACATACCGTAACTCCTTTGCATATTCCAATGTTTCCTCTCAAAGACATATCCTCAATATCAAACATGCTTTAGGTTCTTAATGAGTGACCATGAGTGAGTCTGTACTGATATGCATATGAGATGTGCCCTCAACCTAACTTCCTGCTTGAACAGGAAGTCTTACCATGGTAACAGACCACAAGAGGAAGTGTGTCTGTTTCTGATATTGCTCATTTCATGAAAGCATGGCTCTAAGTCTTCCATCAGTAAATAAAGAATGCGGGAACTTCATAAGACTTTAATTTGTGAACTGTAGCTTTTGTTGGATATTTACTTTAAGACATTTTAATCTTATCATCAATTGTTATTAGTGAGTTTTTGTGCCCTTATATCAAAAAAGATAAATTATGAAAGTGATGTGTTCAATGCTTAGTCACGAAAGACGGATTTGAAATATTTCCCGACAGAATAAGAAATGATCCAACATTTGGATCATGTGGACCAACAAACGGTCTATAATGAGTGTTCCAGACCTACACGAGGATTGGGAAATCTCTAAGCATCTTGATGAGAAGGTTGCACCATGGAGGAAGAAGGCCAATCCCAGTTTAGCAAAAAAAAAAACATCTGAATTAATCAGGGGAGGACGAGGTGAAAGTGTTGTATTTAGATGAGACCAATATTAGGCTTTTGAATTGAAAACCCCTTTTTCGGTGACAAACGTGGGATGGAAATATTATACTTTGAAAGTGTTTTTCTGCCAAGGGGACAGAACACCTGCTTTGCTTAAAGGGATGTTTGTTAAATGCAATTCAGGAGCAGCAATTAGGGCTTTCTTCGTGTCTTCCTAATTAATCCATTATTATAGTTAGTATTTAAGCTGGTCTTACATTATCCCCCTTCACTCAGTTCAGAAACTCACCCCTCCTTGTCTTCACCTCCTTATTGGGGGTATACATAGATTTTATCCGCTTCTGGACAGTCTGCCTTGTATGTTCATACTTGCCACTTTTTCCTTTGCGTACAAGACAGTCCCTAGTGGTGAACTCATGAAATGGATGATGGATAGAGTTGTGTATTCAGCTATGGTATGAAAATCAAGAAAAAGGATGTCTTAGCATTGTATAAGTTCCTGCTTTGACGCTGTACGAATGTGTTGTAGTCAGAGTCATTATCTGACCGATAATGTAATATATTTAATATTCGCTTCTGTACTGGTGATGCAGCCCTCAATAAAAAAAAGCCCATTTATTTTCAACCTAATTTTCAAAATGAATGATTTTCTGAATAGTCAAGAGATTGTCTATGATCCCTTAAATGTAGAGCGGCTGTCCTGCCCCTCAGTGAGAGCATTGACAATGGGTCGTGAAAATGGGTTGATTTTACAGCATGAAAATAACCCAAATCACACAACCAAGGAAAAGGAGGACGAGCTCAAGAAGGACACAAAAGTCTCCAATCTCATAGAAACTGTAACAGAATAAAGAAGATGAAGATTTGAAAAGTTAAAAACTTGCTTCACTCATGAAAATACAAATCAGTTTATGACATAAATATTAAATACATTTTTCGGAACAACCATTTTATGTTCATGTATATTCACTATCCCATATTTATCCATAGCAATCATGACCAAAGTTGCATGTTTGTGTTAAACACAATCTCCTCAACTGTCTAAAGCAATTTCAAGTTTGTTCGTTGGAAATGACTGGGTTTCCAGATAATGGCTCCATGAGCTCAGTGAATGTAACGAGATGAGGAAACGAGGCTCTTGTGAAATGAATCAGAGGTTTTACCTTGTTGAGGGTGTGTGGGTGACTGTCTGACAGAGTGTTGTGTCTCCCGAGGGTTCTTCGAAGAGAGTTGCGCCGAGTGAGATGTGAGAAGCCTCTTGTGATTTCATTGAAAATCATGTTCCTCTGCTAGAAAATTAACGCTGGTTTATTATCAGCATTTTATTTATTTATTTCAATATAAGCCATATTTGACACAAAAATCATGATCATAGTGCAGCACTGGGGGCGGTAAATAAAGATTTTGGAACATGAATAATTTTTCCTTTGAAATCTATTTTATGTAGCTTACATTTTTCATCGCTTTGTTATGATTAGCAAAACTAACAAGAAAGATCACAAACGTGAGCTAGTTTAAGCCTAAAAATTCAAGTGACGAGCAAATCTATTACCTTTTCCCTGGAGTGGACAGATGTTTTCTGCTGGTGCTGAGACAGAGATATCTCCATGATGAAACTGGGCATGTGGTGGACACCAGTAAGGTAACACAAAAGCTGAGCTAGAACTTCTGGCCTCACAGAAACAACGTGTCACTGAGCAAACACCATAAAACACTATGCTGCCTGGGTATAAAAGTCACTGAGAAGGAAAACACACTGACGCACATTCAGCCAGCAAACGTCGAGAGAAACCAGAGGATATCTGCCCAGACGGCATACTGTAGAAAAAAAAAAAACAGTTATCAACGTGTAAGTCTCACACATTTATTTCCTCCTTTAGTCAATGTGAGAACATGTCAAGAAAAATAATGGCAAAAGAGATTGGGCGGGTTGTGAATTTAAGTGGGAATAAAACTGTATGTAGTGTGGCCCTGTGGTATAGTCGACGGTGCACCATACACGTGTGGTAGCACAAGGCAGCCTGGGTTCAAATCCCAAACACATTGACATTTCCAAGCCTCCTGCTTCTCTTCCTGTCATTCCAACTTCCCTATATGTTGGCAAAAAGGCCAAAAAATAAAACAGTATGTCATCAGATTTGGGGACACAAAGACAAAGTAAAAATTTCCTTGCACCTTTCTTGTTTCAAATATTTACTGTTTCTAGAATAATGACAAAAATGCAGTTTTTTGTAAAGAGACAATGGCTTTATATGAAGCAGAAGCACCACTGCTCGATTAAAACACTGGCTACCTTAAAAATAACCAATCATAAGAGAATTTTAGATTGAGGTTGTACTACCCCTAAAGATTTTCAGCAAACATGCTTCCATTCAAACCGCCCAAAGCAGGTTCAGACCGGAACTCCACCAGTCACAAAGCTTTTTCTAGATGGCCTCCACCTATTCGTCTCTGTTCGTAAATTCAGTGGCGCGTGCGGCCATAAGCCCGTTCCACATCCTCCTCGCACAGCTGGAGAGATGAGCTCAGCAGCAACCGTGGCATTTGTGCTTCTGTGGGAGCACAAAAGCTAATGTTGTAATTAATGACCCTTAACAGAGTGAAAGATTGAGCATCTCATAATGTTCACATTCATACACTGGGATAAAAAGAGTTGGTTGACTCATCATCAGTGGGATATCATTAGAAATACTGAACAATGAGAATAAGTGGATAGTGAACGCCATTTTTGTGTCATTAATTAGCCTTATTATTGGCACATTATAATGTATTCATATTTTATACCCGTCTATACATTTAAACTATAGACATATATTTTGTTGTTGGGGACTATCCCAACTGACATTGGGCAGAAGGTAGTGCTACAAGATAATCATGTAGAACATACACTCACATCTATGAGGAATTGCAATTATACAATAAACATTTTCAAGTGGGGAATAAAGGAAATATATGTGGAGAACATAGAAACTGGTCTAAGAAAAAACCCTTAAATGTGTGGCAGCAAACGTTTCCCTCTTTTCATAATTTTTCTAAAATTTCCACATGGGCAAATATATAACAATTTCAGACAAAATGTATGCTGTCAAGCACATTCAATAAAAATTCTATATATAATTATTTTTTTTTATTTAATGTGCTTGACAGCATAAATACAGCTTTAAAAGACCATTTTGTGTTCGCTCAGAAGAGGCTTAATGACATGTTTTCAAGAGACTGAAAGTAGACCCTAATTCAAAGACAATGTTTATGATAAATATTGCATTTCAAAAGTGCTAGTCTAGAGGGGTCCTACTTTTATTCTAAATCTATTAAAAAGGCATAATATAGGACCTTTAATGAAGTTCGAGAGGAGCTTATTATGATTAGCCCAAAATATCCAGGTCCCCTAATCCATCTCATTTCGTATACAAGCTTATTCAAATCAGAGACATATTTGTTCAAGCTGCCTCACCTCCAATCATTCACTAAAGTATAGGTCATTTCAAGCAGTAGAGGGTTCTCGGCCCAGATAACCAGCATTTTGCCACTGTGAAAGATAAATACTTAAAATCATACTGTCAGAATTCACATTTCTATAACACTCAATATTCGCTAAATCTTCTGATGACATTTTGGACAATAACCAAGTAACGAGTGTTGGAACTCTGCTCTAGCCAACATGTCAAGATGATAAAATGCTTGGGTTGAATAGCTACCTTAGAAAAAGTTAGCTGGTCACCAAATCAACTGTAATTTCCCAAAATATAGAATCACTGCATGAGCAAACAGTCAACAAAAGAGCATCAAACGTCTGCAGAGCTCTGATAAGGACCCTTAGAGGCACCAGGCCTGTGCTCCATTGTAAGGCTGGTCTCTGACTCCTCGGAGGCTAGAGATGCTCCCCGTTGCTTCCATTAACAGGAAGAATGGATTGCTCTTAGGATATTGTTGCTCTTTGGCGTTATATAAAGAGAAGGAGGACTGTTTAATCCTTGGGATTCTGCTGTCTCTGTGTTGGCCTTTAATATATTGGTACAAAAAAAGATATTAGTTAATGTCAATATGAAGTGAAATCTAACATACTTCCTGTTTCACTTTTTGAGTAATGGACAGGGTTCCAGATGCAGGAGTTTTCATAAAAATGTTCTGTTTTTGCCCTCTGCACAGTGTAGTATAGTACGATTATGAGGAAACATGACAGCAAAAAAACATGCGACTACCCACTCGAGCTGTCACTGCTCCCTTGATTGTGCACAACTTTTAGTCTTCGTAATTCTTAAACTAATGAATTTTTCTTTAATCCCTGAAGGGGACTTAAACAAGTACCGCCTGTTTCCTTTTGGGACCAGCCTCGAGCATTCACTCTGTAAATTGGAGTTTCTATCACTTCCTTAATAGCTCTTAGAAGGAAAGTGGGTGGTTTCACTTGGTTTTACCCAGTTTTTTGTGTTTCAAAAACAAACCAGAAGTTTCTTGGTGTCTACACTGAATAAACAGCATGGGGAATATGTTATCGGTCCATAAAACTCTCTCCTCTGGGAATTTAAGAGACAACGATTGCTATATTTGTACTTGTTAAGGAACTATTGAGTTCTGGTGGAAAAATTAATGCATGAGGTGAATATAGAGTACAGCACCTCTTGATCCTTACCAAGTTGTCACTTCTGCCTGTAAAATTTTAATCTCAAGACTGAACACTGCTGCCCTCTGCTGCACTGGAGTGGTAATGAGAAGCAACATACATTTATTGCATCAAATCGAAAGCTTTTCCACGTTACAAGCTTGATAAGAGATTTTAACCTGTAGCATTAAAATAGAAAAACAGTAAAACGCCTGAGTATGAACAGACTGTGTATGAAAGGTCCATCATCTGGTGCTTTAGGATTATCCAGGTAAGTCTTTAATGCTGGAGGAGGCGAGTCCAGAGGAGGCGGGGGGAGCAGATTGCTAATTGTAGCCTGCTAATCCAACCTCCCCACCTCCCTATCCTCCCCATGTCACAGATGAGGAAGGCCAGGAGCGAACAGAAGCAAAAGTACAGCAAATATTCTTGAGGAAAAAAAAGATCAATAACAGAGGATTGTTTTCCTAAAAAGAACACGTCTCTGGATTTATCCTGCATAGAATGTAGCTGCGCTTCTCTGTTTTGTCAAAACCTCAAATTTCACAGCACTATGGGAGAGGTTCAAAAGGTAAGTGTTTCATTCTGGTTAAAGGCTTGTTTCGAAAGATCAACACAATGAATAAAAAATGGTAGAAAGGTCTTGTATAGCCACTGTGTATTTATGGTAACGTACCATTATTTCAAGGTATGATTGATTTTAAAATTATAGTTTTGTCCTGTAAATTTATATATTTCCTGTAGCCGTGGTATTTACTTTTATATAGAAACATAAGCTCTTTACATTTAAAAACAGCACACCCTTGTAAAAAAAAAAAAGATTTTCATGTAAATTTCAGTTGTAATTTTACTTTAGACTTACTTTATATTATAAAAACGAACAGCTGAAAAGTAAAAGATGTTTTCTGAAATCTGTTATTTCTAGGGTTTGTTTTCAGTCATTGAGAAACTTAAGGGCACTGCAGAGCTAGAGCTTCGTATAGTTCTTCTCGGGCTGGACAATGCTGGAAAAACCACTTTACTAAAACAGCTTGCCTCTGAAGATGTGAACACCATCACCCCAACTCAGGTGAGAAGAACTCTTCAGTCATGCAACATTGTGTAAGTTCAGCAACATCTTGGATAACACATAAAAATCTGGTTAATTACTGATGAAGTAATGCCCGACAATCATGTTCAGGCATAACAATCAGGCCTTTTTTGGGATAAACTGTGAAAATGTGAAACACGTCCATTGATATTTTACTTTACAAAATAAAAAAAAAAAAAAAATTATATATATATATATATAACTAGATATAAAAACTCTTTTACCTCTTAAAGCCAAGTTATAATTTTGCATAACTGTAATTTTGCATAACTGTAATTTTGCAATGTATATATACATTGCGTTTATCATGTTAATACTTCGGAAAACACAGTGTTGCTGAGCTGGATTATGTAGGTGAGAGACCGGTTTAATGGTGTGTCTTGGTTTAAAGGTTAGTTAAGGAGCTGGTTAAACAGACTAATTACAGAAATGTACAGGTATAAATACCCAAACGTGGGTCTGACTGTCTGTCAGACAGTTTTTACATGAGAACGTTGTGAAACAATAATTCAAGTGAGTTCATTAAATCTTACAGAAAGTAAGTTTGGATCATGTTTACAAAAAAAAAAAAAATTATATACCGGTACTTTATCTAATATATCATTGTTGTGTTTGAGGAAAATGTTCATTAATAAAACTAATAGAATAAATAGAAAAATTATTTAGAATCCTATTGTATGAGAGAGAACAGGAAGTTACATCACAGCAGGAAGTTACAAGTTGCATAGCTAGGTTTTGCTCTGCAGATCTTGAGGGAGACAAAGTTGGCAGCTGACTCTCTCATGGTACTTCTTCCCCTCCACCGATCTTCTTTGTTTTCATGGCAGCGTGTATTAGCCAATAGCCTCCTTAATGTTTAAGCTAAATAAAGCAGCGTTTTCAATTAATTATTCTTAAACCTTGCTTTCAAAATTCACTCTAGAAATGTAAAAATATCACACCAGTCTAGTCTAGAATTTTTTCCAATTTTTTTGTCGACGCAATAAACAAACATGAAATTACAAATAAAATAGGCAAACTCATTTTATACTTTTTATTCACAATCTAATAAGTCTTAGATTGAAAAAGGGAAAAGGGGCTGTCATTGGTTTAGGTTCAACCATTTGGATCATTTTTCTATGTTACAACAAACATAGCTTTTATGATGTTTTAGTGAATGATCAACATCCAATGCTGTGCGGAAAGAACATTAGGTTTAGTGAAATTGGAAGATAAAAACACAAGTGAGAAAATGTGAAGCTTTCTCACCGCTACCTACATACTTCCGTTAACGAGATATTATGGAATTACCAAAATATTCTATACAAATAATCAAATGTGTCTGGTGTTGATTACTGAAGAGATGTTCAATGATATAAACAGAAAGACTCAAGGATTGTGTGGAAATGTTTGTTATCATCAAGACATCAGCAATAGAAAGAACACAAAAAAACACTTAGCTCCAACGAAATCTATAGTTACTGTCGGAAGCTCCAACTATTTATCTTGGGTTGTTCATCGCAAATCTGGCTAAAATTTTTTTTTTTCCTTAAATATCTTGTTAGTTAACAACCATAGAAGCTGTTGCAGGTATTAAAGAGTTGTAAAAATCCCAGGCCTGTGCAGAGGGAAGATCCTCTCTAAGAATAGCACCACAACACTGTGTTTAATCCTGTGGTTAAAGATTACTTAACCATAAAGTCTCAGTAGTTTGAGGTCACATAGGGGCAGAGTAAATTTAAACCGGTGTTTAAATACATTGTGTCTCCATCTGTTCAGCAAACCAGGCCAAGTCATGTTGTGTAAGAACTAATTATCCAATAATTATAAAAGTGTGATTCGGACCCTTTGAAAATGATAGGTTACACCCAGTATCAAATTAGGGTTAGGCTATAAAAGTGGCCAGTTTGTTGTACTAAGAACTATGACCAGTCCTTTATTTAGAAGTGAGAATTGGTAAAACATTCATTCATTCATTTTCCTGCCCGCTTACTCCCTTGCGGGGTCACAAGGGTCTGATGGTGCTCACATCGGGCGAGAGGCAAGAGTTATACATAGAGATATATATACATACGTGGCTCATCAATATTAAATATGGTACAAATACATTGTAGATGTCCTTCAGACATGGGCTGTTAGTGTAGTTGGTCAATTTGGGACCGGTCAGACATTGTATGGCTGAGTTTTAACAATTTCATCTTTAAGGCGAAATGTCAACTTTCGACGTTCGCTGTGCGCACATAGTTTAACAAAGTAAAAAAAAAAAAAGATTTTTCAAGTTCTGAATATGTGCAGTAGGTCCTATCAACCAATTCTAATGCAGATCTTAATTTATACTTCCCTAGAAGTACTGTTCTGTTCACTTGAAGGATTGATTTGGTGGTAAAGGAAAACCTTTTATTTTTTTCCTTTATAGATGATCTGCATTTTGCTTCTGCTCGTTTAATATCAATCATAACCCACGGCGCATTTTTAAAGAATAATATATTTCTTTTATTTAAACTGATGCAATAAATAGAAATGACAGCACATACTTTAGCTGGCCGTAGGTGTTGGTAGCTACTGGCTTAAAAGAACCGTTTGATAGTTGTCATGCCTCTCAGAACAGCAATTTTTGAGAAACTTCTTGGAAAGTGTCACAGTGGGAAGCTCTGAGCTAAAAGGTCACCAGTTCGGGGACTGGGACCAGGGCCTTCCTGAGTGGAGTTTGCATTCTCCTCCTGCTTGCATGGGGTTGAAAGGGATAAAAAAGTTGCTTGATAGTTTTGGTAAAAGCTTTTAACAAAAATCCCCCTGCGAGATGCCAAACAATGATTGTGAGAACAAAAATAATTATTTGGTGGACTGACGATAAGAAAACCTTTCCTTCTTTATTTGCAGTTAATAATTCTGTCAGACTTGTTGATTAAAAGATCAAGTTTCATCTTTATCCTGTTTATATTTGTGAACATATTAAAAAGCTAAAGCTAAAAAAATACTGTGGCGGAACTTAAACCTTCAAAAACCAAAAATTGAATGAGGCTTATATCATTCTTCCAAAAGAAAAAGATTGCAAAAGAATTCCCAGCATTCATCAAAAGCCAAATGCTTCTTAACAGATGCAGATCTAGATATTTACATATTCTAGATGTTTGAATGTTTCCCTATGGAAAAATAGCTTCTAATCTCAGCCATTCACAAACTTTCCAGCTAACCCACAAAAAAAATTCAATCCCCCTGTAGCTTCCTCTGGGGATAATTTCCTGTCTTTTGTAGCATTTCCTTCCATATACTTTTGGCCCAGTACTTTGTGCAATAAAGCTTCAAAACTACTTTTTCAGCAAACAGAGAATGAAACCATATTCAAATGAGTTTCTTCAAACTTCCACATCCAATTTTTTCAGAATCTTCTATCATTATTAAGAAATGTGCTTAGTGGTTTTTACATTTCTTTTCAATTGGATTTGCGCAACTCAGTTTTCAGTTAACCCAATTTAAGTCCAATTAAATATTGCTTTTATTTTACCTGCCTGATAAATAAGTAACAGTACTAGTTGAACTATTAACTGTGTCACATAACTAGTCCTACTGGTATTGCATTAGACAAAATAAAAGAAATATTTTTACAAAAACAAAATGATGATTAATTTGTTAATCTGGCAGACTTTTTCCTTAAGGTTAGATATAAATTCAGATGTGCTTACTTTAAATTTAGGGTTTCAACATTAAAAGTGTGACGTGCGATGGCATGAAGCTGAACGTCTGGGACATTGGAGGACAGAGGAAGATCCGGCCATTCTGGAAGAAGTACCTGGAGAACACTGATTTATTGGTAAATCTGACCAAGAAGTTAATAACAAACTGTTAATTTTACTCAATGATCAGCCAAAAGCAATTTCTCTTAAATATTACTCACTCTCTCCCTGTTTTAGATCTATGTTATTGACAGTGCAGACAAAAAGAGATTTGAGGAGACAGGACTGGTAAGACCACCACCTTTCTCTCTAGAATCGTACCTGATATACACATTTTATAGGTACTTTTATATTTTTGTTATTTCTGCTAACATTTGTCTCAGTCTGAGCATTACTCCAAGCTCGACCTCCTTCTAGAAATATTCAATAATACTTACCGTACTTACATCCCTCTTCTTCTGAGAAATTCAAAATACAGTCCGTTTAGAAGTGCATGAGATTGTAAACCGTCGTGATGGACAACCACGGACTGTACTGAATCAAAAGAAACTTTGTTAATGAACATAAGCTTCTGGGGGCTTTGTGACTCAATTTAGGCTCAATTTTCCATTTTTAAAAACCTTTCATGAAAGGCTTTAAATGTGTTTTTCTAATGTAAATTTGAGTCATTTTAAAGTGCGCATTAAAAACATTCTGCTCATTCATGACACTGGACTCAAGTGGTCAGTTGATGAATTGCAATTTAAGTCACTGTTACGCATCCAGATGGAAAGTGGGAGGTTCTAAAGTTATACTTACTGCTTTGATCTCCAATAGATATCGTGTCTATCATAATAACTAGCCTTTTACTTGATAGCAAACAGACTGATTAGAAAAACTTGCCTTTAACTGAATGGAACCATTACTATATTGCACTTCCACAGGAGCTGTCGGAGCTGATTGATGAGGAGAATCTGAAGGGTGTTCCATTGCTCATCTTTGCCAACAAGCAGGACTTAGCAACAGCATCACCTGCCAGCGAGATTGCAGAGGGCCTCAACCTGCACACATACCGGGACAGAGAGTGGCAAATCCAGGCCTGTTCTGCAGTATCTGGAGAAGGAGTACAGGTAATAATAGTCACAGTCAAAACAGGCTGCTCCCTGAATTTAGCAGTAGTGGTAGTAGCCTTTATTTGTCACATACACTGTTACATGTAGTGAAATTGAGACGCCTCGGGCACAAACATAGACAAGGTGTGAAGACAGGCCAATGTTGAGAGGTAGGATTTAAGAATGAAACAGAGAAATGGCTATACATTGGGTAAGGTGGCTCAAAAAAGAGCCTCTGCCACACTATCCTTCACAGAGGGCAGTGTGGAGCAGGTTAAAAAAGCCATTGTAACCAAGCATGTATAGACATAATACAGGAAAAACATTGCAGGAGGGGGTAGAGTCAGGGAAAGTAGTGGGACCACTGCAGTCAACAGCCAACATTTTCCTGCTGCCATGATAGGCGCTGTACTCATGGCCCGTTCAGATTACAGCGATTAGGAGAAGCTTATGGAAGTGAATGAAGAGGGAAGAATGGGAAGAATGCAGAGCATCTCGTTATCTCGCTCTCTCTGAGGAGAATTTTGACGACCTTCAAGGCCAGAGGAGATGAGGGAAAGCGAGATGAAAGAGAAGTTTATTTTGGGTCAAAATCTGTACTTTTCCATTGATTTTTACTGTCCATCACCAGTCTCCATTTTATCCAACATCCGCTGTATAGCTGTCAGTCTCTCCCCGATGACATCCAATTGGTGGTCACAGACCACTGAATGAGTCCCAACAGACTTAAGTCCAGACAACGTTTCATTCCAGTCGGTCAGCTTAGTGGGGTTTTGAGCACTGACCACCTTTGACAAATCGCAGATACCCGAGAGTTCCACTTGTTCTGAGCAACAGAATTCCAGTTCTCCCAGAGCTCCAATTAGATAAATGTCTTCGACATCCTCCAGGGACAGAGCAGCCAGGCACACATTCCACCACTTCGCCCAGGTGTACATCTTGTAGCCAGCAGCAAAAGTTCCTGCAGGACAGGTTCAAGCTCCCCTGAACCTGCGCTCCTTGTCGAGAAAATGGTGTCAATTGCATTCAGAGACCAGTTGATCAGATCCATAGTTCCTATTATTTGAAGAGCAGGACAGTGAGAGTCTCTCACAGATAGACAAACACAGAGTGCCGGCAGGAACAGAGATAAGCGAGAGGAGCAAGATGTGACTGCCTCCGCTGAGAGCAAGAGAGAAATTTCAGCCGGGCACCTCATGCAGTACACATGCAGCAGTGAAACAAAGCGGTCGATCGTGCTAGAGCAGAGCATATTGGATTAATCTGGCGCTCAGATTAGCTGAAATTCATGGAACAGTGTAGAGCTTCAAGGAACAGGCTTCTGTAGCCAAACAGTTAAATCCAAGCCATACATTCAAGGCTACCGATACAGTGGTGTAAACCACATCGCCAGGGCTGGACTGGGACTTATATACTTCCCACTGCAGACTGTAGTGCTGTGACGTCAGGTATGTTGACATAAGCTATGTCTTTTGCTTTATTGCTTCACATCATTAATCAGTACAGTCACTTCTAAAAATATCTCTCTAGAGCACCGGCACTTCTTCCAGCACTGAGAACATACCGGTACGCTCCTGCATGGATGTAAATAGGTTTGGGACATGTTCCTGCACTTTTTGAAAAGGCAGAATATCTCTTGTTTTTACTGCCAAACTATGTGGGACGTTGACATTGGTGATGGCTAAGACGAGACCCGCAGCGCTTTCTATATCTAGTGCTCAAGCTCAAACGGTAACTCAAGCTGAAGTTTCTTTCCTTCATGTTGATCATCTATTGGCTGCTGGCAGTCAACCTATCGCGCTATTGGTTTCTGGCCCAAAAAGTGCTTGGAACGGGGTATAAGGTTTAGCTTTGAATGAAATCTGACCTTTCTGACCTTATTTTCACTGTTTTCTCAAGGACTTTCAGAAATCCATTTGAAATTTTAAACACACAACATCTAGAGTTATTTTTCTCTCCATTCGTGTTCCGTTAAAACTAAGATGTTTTTTTCTCTTTCAGGATGGCATGAACTGGATCAGTAACAACATTGTGAATAAGAAGAAATGAACCTGCTCACTTTCAAGTGACATTTTGTACAATCTCTAAGATATTTCTGCTTCCTGTGAAGCAGATTTACTTTGCTTCTTTTTATAATAATATGAATGTTATGAATAATATGATACCGAAAAAGACTGGCAGAATGAAAGAAGAGCTTTTATCTCTGTACTGAAATTCGAAAACCATGCAGTCGCTGTTACCTTTTGTGAGAGATATCAAAAACAAAGATTGCATAAATAATGCAGATGAGAAAGATTAGGTGATGTTTGTGTCCATCATGAATATTCATAGATGGTCAACGCACAAATAATTATCCGTAACTGAAAGAATCTCTTGTTCTGTTTGTAAGATGAAACTTGTGTTTTTCTCTGGTTATGTAGTTCCTTACTGGCAAGAAACTGTGAAATTTTCTCCGGAATAAAAAGTCTGGAATACTGTCATGTTTATTTCTTATTTATTCTTAGTGCGGTTCTTTGATTTGATTTATTGTTGCAAAATAATGAACCAACCATAGCTGAATATTTTGGATAGTTCATAGACATTTGAAAAAATTCATACATAGTTTATTCCACGTTTGCATTTGCACACAAATAACTATCACTCACTGGATACTTTCTCTTGTTCATGAAAATCTGCCACCAACAACCAAGCTTTGTTTACTTAAATTCACTTAAATCACCTTTCTTCCCCCTTCTGATGCTCGGTTTGAACTGCAGCAGATCAACTTGACCATATTTACATGCATAAATGCATTAAGTTGCTGCCTTATGATTGGCTGATTAGAAAATGGCATTAAAGGATGGTTGGACAGGTGTACCTAATAAATCGTGAAGCACTTGAATGTGTTGAACCAGCAATCACTCGACTTTAAGATAAGGCTTTTCCGAATATGAACCTTCACCAGTCGATTATCCACTGCTTATATCCACATGTAAACACTTTCAGTTGTATATTTAGCATCGCTTCTAATGGAACTGTCAAAAATCTGTCAAAGGCCGAATTGAATTGCAAAACGACTTACAACATTACCTAAACTGAGCTCTACACACGTATACTCTGAGAACAATGAACACTATGAAGATCTTAGAAAAACCTTAAACTTAAAAAAAAAAAAAACAGAAAATGGTCTATTTTCTATTGCTTCTATGACTGTTCTTGAAATGTGTACATAATTAAAAAATACTCAATTTCAACAGGTTTTCAATATGTATAATAGAATATATATAGAATAGTTTTAGATTGAATAGAAGTTTTTCATCAATGTATGCAAGAATTAATTTCCTTTGGAGGACTAAGCCAAAGAAATGGTACACTGTTTTTCTTAAGCAACATGAAGCTAAAATGCATTAGCCAACTTTCCAGGCTTTAGTCACCAACCAAAAGCTCTCTTCTTGGAGCTCTGTAGCATGCGTAGGGGGCTAAACCTCAGTGAGGCCAGACATGGATATTAGATTCTCTGGTCAGTAGTTATAGCCACTGGATCATGTTTTCATTAGCGTCGTTGCAGAGGCTACACCAAGCTAATCCATGCCAATTAGATTCACCTCACTTGCTATAATAAGAGAGGGACCGCACCCAGGCAAAGAAGGTGCACAGTGTTGCTGTCTCAGGGCACAAACTCTGCACTTGCCGAATAAGGAATTACATATACCACCATTTTAAAGGTTAGTATATTACTTTTGAAGGTTAAAACTTTTCATATTTCATTTAGAGTAACAGAGAAATTTCAATGAAGCTAAACTTATTCTAAAAGGGGAACGTTAGACTCATTCTACCAAATGGGTGCCATTTACTGTTGTAACTTCTCATTTTTACTTGATTTCAAAACAGATTTTATAATATTAATCCAATGTGGTTACTGGTCCTGCTTAAGAAACGTATTTAAATGTTTGAATTCATTCATAATCAAAAGATGAAGGCCGTTTTTCTTGTTACTAACCCTCTTGTTATTCTTTATATAAGTAACAGGGCTGAGTTTTTAGCAAAGAATTAGCAAATACATGGTGCATGTTATTATAGAACCAGGGAATTCTGCTAATTCAGTTATTTAACAAATATGTGCATTTTTACACTATGGCACTCCAGGATATCATCACAAATGATGCAAATAAGAAATTTAGAGAACTTACCTTTGCCTTGTAAAGATCCAAGTGATGCAACTTCCTGCAGCTTCTTTTTCCTAAGAAATTATAGATATTTGTGTAAATTTGATCTACATATAAATGCAAAAGAAAGGTTCTTCTGCAAAGAAAGTGTAGCGTCAGAGACTGGGGACAAGAAATTATGCTATTTTTAAGTGTTTTATGTGGATTTTATCAATATTTTCAATGCTATAGCTTACATTTGCAATAAGAATAGTATGTAGTACACTTTGTTTAGTAATATCATGTATATATATGAAGCCATTTCAATGCTTATTTATACATATAATGCATTGCATCATCATTTCGCGGTGCACTAGAAACACACCACACACATTAGCATCGTCTAATCCGGACAGAAACATGTTAGCAATAAGCAAAAGAATTTTAAAAATAGCTTTAGCTTTCTAGCCCATAAAAGAAATGCTTTAAATGTCTAAACATGTTTTTTTTTTCAAAATTCTATTATACAAGATTTATGTCAGTCTTAAATAATAATTAAACATCTTTTTAAGCAGCAGTTCCTTTACTTGCTAGCATCTTCAAAGTATGAAGTGAAAACTATAGCAGCAATACTTGAAAAGATGTTTTTTTTCTAGAAGTATTTATATGTGTCACTAAAAATGTTCTGTTATTGTGTTGTTAATGTAAAAGTGGAGCTGTGGTGTTTTGTTGATTCCATTGTTCCAATTTATTTGCCACATCTTTAACATGCAATCCATTGCGAAAAGGGCTTGTACAAAAGTGAAACTATATTTAATATTAGTAAGCATTTTAGTAAAATGAAAGCTTTACACTGAATTCCACTGACAATAATTAACTCACCGCTTCTTTAAGGCTGTAAACTGGAAATATCATCATGCCTCAGCCAGATACTGATGCGTCGAAGGAAAAGGAGCAACGGGAACTTTGCTTGGATCTGTTTGGAGGTACAGCACTCAAAAAAAAAATATACTTCAGACCTTGAGATCTCCGAAAGTAAAATTGTCAAATGTTCACAGTTATGGTACGTTACACATCTGTTCCAAAACAAACAGACATTAGTGATCTGAAAAAAATCTTGACTTCAGTAGCTCATGGTTCATCTACGCATTACACCAAAGACTTGAACCCTATCAAACGTTACAGAACAAACATCAGGCTGAGGTTACTGCCACACGCGGCTTACTAAACCATTCAAACTTAAAGCCAACTAGATTTTGGACATGTTTGAAGGAATCGAAATAAGAACTGTGAATATGTAGAAGGTTATCTGCAAGTCAGTAATTGTAAGCGTTTAAATTTTAATGAATAGTATTTCATTTTCATGGTTGAAATACTTTTACTTTGATTAAGTATCTATGTGTAAAAATCAGCCAGTCTGGACCTGGGGAAAAAGATCAGCGTTCCCCAGGATTTGATGATGGAAGAACTCAATCTGCTCTCCAACAGAGGATCCATCATGTTTCACGAGAGACTCAAAAGAGTGGAGAGATTCACCTGGGAGAGCACAGCAGATGGAAACCTCAGTGTAAGACATTTTAATGCATTATAAAGTATGCAATCAGAAGGAACGATTAGTTTGATATACTGAAATAATTTATATGCCAATCTTTAACCAATCCACCGAGAAAAACAACTTTTTGTTTTAAAGTAGAATTTCACCATTGAACATCTCAC
Organism: Danionella cerebrum; assembly: GCA_007224835.1. Lineage (NCBI taxonomy): Eukaryota > Metazoa > Chordata > Actinopteri > Cypriniformes > Danionidae > Danionella > Danionella cerebrum. Next base: position 209,147 of record SRMA01025170.1, read on the forward strand.
ATTATTTTACATTTTTAGGCAATAACTTACTCCGTCATATCTTTTGTTTCTTGGTTTATGCAATTTTTTCCACACCTAAAAGTTTTGTTTTATCCATTAAATCTAATTGATGGTGTCCAAAAAATGCGTTTTAAAGAGTCAGGCACTTTTATAATCATACATCATATCTCCCTGCAGCTGAAATGGGAATCAACCAATCTTTTATTGCATATAAGTTGACAGGAAACTAGAATCCTAATGTAGTGAACGCTGTACTGAAAAGAGGCACCCTTGTCCTACACAATAACCTAGGGCCTGATTCTTAGTGGGAAAAACCTTCCAGAACGAAACAAAATTCCCCTATTGGACCTTTTATTCCCCTATAGGTCCTATTGGACCTTCAAACCTCTAACCCTTTGAAGTCCGGGGATTTGGGTGTTTTTACTATAAAATTGCTCTGATAAATTACTTTTAAAACCATTTCTGTAGTTATGCTCCAAATTTTGTAGTACAACTCAAGCTTCTTTATTCATTTCTTTACGCAACAATCCATCAACAAACCTGAAATTGTACAAAAATACAATTCCAAATTTGAGTTTAAATCCAACATGTTGAGACAAAATACATATTCACAAATAAAAAGGTCAAAACAACATGAAAAACCAAGCAAACCACAACCCATATCACAAGCATTGTTCTTCCAAGGGTTATCCTTACTTTTCACCTCTAGATGGCACTGATTTGGGGTCTGTTAAAGGAAATTGGAAGACAATTGTGCATTTTTCTCATTTTAATTGGAATTACGTGTCAAATTAAGTGTCATAACTCTTATAATGTACGTTTAATACCAAAAAAAAACTTTTTGAAACCTACAAATTATATTTAAATCCAAAATAAATCAATAGATGAGTCGTCATTCCTACTTAGTTCATAACCACCGCTGTGATTACCACACATCAGTGCATGCAGAGAAGGGTTCAAGGCTTCTAATCATCCCTCTATTCTAGAATTCTAAATATTTCTTTTATTCTCTATCCCTCTATTCTATTCTCCTTTCCACCAGTGTGCATTGTATGCTCACTATATACAGGTGCATTTTGCACAGTTCGAGGTACGACATCCCTCCAACTCCAACAAATGTGTATTTGAGGCAGAAAACTGCAACTTAAAACTAAATATACTACCATTATAACTTTTCCACATGTTAAAAAAACATTAACTAAGGATTCAGGGAAATCTTATGTATGTGGAGAACTGAACAAACCTCCTAGAAGAACATTTCTGTGGTCCACGTTCGGTTCCTTGTTCCTCTATTAGTCTCCAACATTTTTACGAAAGCAAGGGGTGTTGGAGGCCAGAGGATTGCTGGTCTCAAACAGAGCCAGGGATCCGAGAATGGCTGGTGGTGTCAATTGCAGCACTATTACAGTCCTGTTGAGCAATGTAATAACACTGCACTTTGTGCCGATTGCTCTGTATGTCAAACTCAAACTGTACATGATGGAGTCATCTGCCGAGTGAGGCTGCAAGCAAATCATGGACGGATGTGTCTGTATACAATTTATATTGCTTGAACCAATTCTAGAACTGAAAACAACAAATCAGAAACTCAAAACAGAATGTCAGCAACAGGAAGACTATCTGTTGTCCGAAAAGCAATTTTACACATTGTCCACAAGTCTAAAGAAGAAAAAGTAAAACAGGAAAAGATTTAGTTCAAATGGCTTAGAACAAAGAATGAGGTATTATTCCACAAAATTAAAAAGATTGTAAAGAAAGATGTTTTGCAAAAGGAGCATAATATTTTAAAACGCAGAGATGTGTTGTGGATGATATTATTTATGTATTTCTGGCCAAAGTGATGCTTTTGTTGGATAGTCTAGAATTTACAGCTTAGGTGCCTTTCCACCACAATTGACAGAATCTAAACAGACAAATCCAGAAATCACATTTTATTTTAATTACTGGGTCAAATAAGTATTTGATCACTTGGTCATCAGCCAGATTACTGATACTGTAATTTTGCTTTAAAATAGTCCAGAAGGGAACAAGTCATCTCTACTAGAAGCTGAATAGCCCACATTAGAATTTTCTACTCAAAATAGATACTGCCCCAAAATGTAAACACTATAAACGCAAACAACTTAAAAGAAATTCTCTCAGTTCCTAACAGACTATTACATCATACTTTAAAAACTTACTAACCATACATCTTTTAATAGTTGAGAAAATACATATTTTTAATTTTAATACTAAATACAATATATAGCCATGAAATAACCTGTATATAGCTGTTGACTTGGCTTCAAACAAACAAACACTCTACTCTTGATCCTAATTAAAAAGAACCAGTATGAGGACCTGTGCAAACCAAAAAGCAGTTCCAAAAGACACAAGAGACAAAAATGTAGACTTTCACAATGCTGGAAAGGGTTACGGGTCTAATGGATGGAAAAAAGAACTTTGTTGGAGCATCTGCCAGGTTTTGGAGTGGCCAAGTCTCCTGACCTAAATCTTTGAGGGAGCTGAAACTCCTTGCTGCTCAGCGACAGCCCTTAAACCTGACAGATCTAGAGAAGATCTGCATGGAGAAGTGGGTTAAAATCCCTTCCTGAATAACTACAGGTTCTGTTTGACCCCTGTATTTGTTAAAGTCTTTCTTTTTAACTCAAGAGATCAAATATTTATTGACCCAAAAATGAAAAATAAATTGCTTAAAAATCATACCATGTGATTCCATGACTTTTTTTTCTCCAAATTCTAGACCCCACAAATACTCATCGACCACACAGCAAATGACAAAGCTTAGGGGTTTGATTTTACTACCGACCATTACATCACCACCCATTCTGAGCTTATGGAAGTAACTCTGGCAGAGTGGCTTTCGTTTCGGGTTATTTAAAGCATCAAGGAAGCTATAAGGAAAATATTTAGATCGTGAAATGCAAAAGTAAAAAATACTTTTATTTCAGTTTTGGCACCAACAGATTATCCTTTAAAATGTCTAGAATTCTGAGAAACCAGTTCAAGCCACAACTCCAGCACAAGCAGAGAAAGGACGTGACGACATCACCACTGGAATCTACATCGGCCACCCAGGAAAGAACAGCCTGGTCCACACACTCAGGCAAACTGTAGCTTGGAAAGGAAACCCAAGTGTGCTTGCACCTGGTAATGAGTGCCTTTCATTTTTGACCACACTTTTGATGTCAAAACCAAATGCCTAAAAGCCACTCCTCTCTTGCACACAGGATACGGTGGACCTCTGAAGGAGATTCCTCCTGAAAAGTTCAACATCACTGTAATTCCCAAGTCGTATCGGTCGCCCTGGGAGGAAAAGTCCATTGACTGCGAAACACTACTGGTTGATCTCAGTACCCAGCTCTCTGAGGCACCCTACAAACTCACCCCCGCCAACTACAAATGCTTTAACAGGTATTCACTGGAACATACTGGGAAGTGGCATCCACAATATTCGCTTTATGTGCAAATTATTCAAGTTTGTAACCGAGTAAAAACGTCACCAGAAAACTGGACATTACCTCTTCCACTTAAAAAAAAAAACCTCTGTCATCTTCTCTCACTTATCAGTCAAAAAATAAACAGTATCATGGTTTTTTTTCCCAGTGGCCCTTTTAAAGAATAGAACATATAAAACTATATAGAACCCTATATATCTTATATATAAGAAAACTGTATCGCACAGGACTCAACAATTGCAGACACCAGTTTCTTTCTCGACAGGTTTGTTGACCATCGACATAGCACTGGTCTATGGCAGCAACTCAAGAGCCCACACTCTTAATATTAAGAAATGGTAACGAATGGTATTAGAGAAGCTTTGCTTGATTTTCAACTAATAAACCTCAATTCTATGGTCAGAAAATGTAATCTTAATTAAAATTTTCTATTGTATAGAAAAAACTACAAATTTCTAAAATTTGATTCATATTTTTTATATATAGTATAGTAGGATATAAACTCCACATGAAGACCACCGGTGTTGATTAAGCTTGCATGAGTTTGCCGTTTCCACCCTTTTTCCACATTATCTGCATTGTATTTTTAACTATAATACATCGGTGGTCTTTCAACAATTTAATACTAACAGAGGATGTGATCCACCCAGAGCCCCAGCGCCATTCGGCGGGACAGCTGGGACCTCAAGGGCTCTACCACTGCCTGGCTTTGAGTTGCAGCAGGCACACACTGAGCCATGCCTGACCTGGGACAGAATGTGTCATCGGCCCGACTTCAACCGTACACCACGGGGGTGGAGGATGCCATATACAGTGGAGTCTCCTGACCTGTGATGCTAACACACTGACTTTTCATGAATCAACTGGTAAAAAGTAGCATATACAGTGTAATTGCAACATCTGAAATATCTCTTTAGGGGTGTTCAACACATTTTGACGGGATGACGATGCTGTTTGAAATACAAATAGAAATACACTTATTACCAAGAATTGAAAAAAAAGCTCCAGATCTCTTAAGCTCCACCAGATTAGTTGTTTTTCCAGCGCAAACTCTAGACTTCAGGTTGCCCCACAGATTTTCTACAGGTTTCAGGTCTGGACCTTCCACAGGATTGTCCAGTTTGCTAATTTGAGGCTATTTCTGAAGAAGTGAGGTGCTAAAGGTCAACAAATATAAGGCTTCGTTGCAGAGTCAATCTGATGAGATTCCTAGTACTAAACGCACCCCCACACTATAATACTCCCACCACCATGTTTCACTATGGGACCAGTGAACACAGGGGGCTGTCAATCCTCTTTTTCCAAACATCTATGGCAGAAAAGTTCTAGTTTCAGTATGAGTCACTCTCATTTCTTCAGAAGTGGAGCCTTTCCGTAACCTCACAATGCATTTCTGTGCAGGGCTCTTATGACTGTCTTTGATGAGACATCAATTCCAAACGTACATGGCTAAAGTTGCCACACAAACTTTAATGTTGGCTTGTCCTAGTGCCGTTTAAAGCCATTTTTAAAATGAATAAGATCTCCCTCTTAAGCTAAGCTACAGATATGATACATTGGTTGCTATGGTAAACAGCCTGGTTGCTATAGAAGTAATCTACTTAATATACAAACCCCATGTTTTTAAGAATTTCCGTTTAAAGGATATACATTTTTGGCCAATTCGAAGTTTAGGAGCCAACACAATTACTAGTCCCTCACGCATGTCCTGGAAGTTGTTCTTGGGTCTTTAAAAGGCCTCACAAGCCCCCCCCTCACTTTCATTTTCTTTCTCTGGCTTTCTTATTATCCACTGTGTTGGTCTCTTAAAACTTCTTGATGATGTTTCCAATAACAATTCTTTAAAATTGAAACTGCTTTCATAAAAGTGTGTTTTCTTCTCTCTGTTTATAATAAATCAGACTTCCCTAGAAACCAAAAATGATAGTAAATAGCATCTAAACATACCCTTTCTGTTAACCATCACTTGGAAATTATTTAAAAATGTGCAATTTCCCAGGAGGATAATAGTATTCTTAAACTATTCACGCACACGTATATACTGGGTTGAAATAAACATAAATTAATCATAAAATGTAAAAAACGACACTTTAATGTAGCCACAGCTCCAACACAAGAAAAATAAATCATAAAACAATTGAAGACAATACTTGGTTATTTATATTTTAGGGGATAAAACTGACTCTAATGTGAGCTATGATATGAATTCTTGAATATTCTAGACGTTTTGGACTACAAAAGAGAGCAATCTACACTTGGGGTCTTTTAAAAAGTCAACAGTGCCCCCGCTTGGTTACTGTTGGTCACTGCAACCAAAGTTTGTCTTTTGGCCCAACAATGGCTTGTTTTTGTTTCATATTGTACACAAAAAAGGAAGTGACAACAGTTATGAATATAACTAATCAAAATATTAAAGGTGTTTTGCTCATAGCTTAAATGCCACGAAGATGTTTTCCTAGTTGTTACTGAATTGAGCTCCATCTTAATCACATGCTCTAAACATTTCAACTACTGTTAGCAGAATTCCAAAATCTCTGAACAGTGAGGTAGCTGCAGAACTGTTTATGGGCCTCCGTGTCGACTTGCATGGGCACCCATCCTCTGAGGATCCTGGGATGGGTAATGGACCTGACCAGGGGGTCTCAGGCCCATTGAAGGAGGCACAGGTGGTGCCATTGGATCCATAGTGTGGAACATAGGAGGACCAAAACCTGTAAAAAAACCATTGATGATGAAAACATTGATATTCAGTTAATCACCGGACACAAGGCGAGAGGAGTGAACAAACCAGGTGGTGGTGGCATGGCAACCCCAGGGGGAGGAGGAATCGTCAAGTTCATGACGGCAGGTGAGGATGTTGGGGCCAGATTGAAGTAGTTGGTGGACACATCATCATCAGAGATGGGAGGTGGAGGCAGAGCTGTAAATAAAACTTAAGGCTTTAGATGAACAGAAAACCTACCATGTGTTCCAAAAGAAATATGGCTTATTTGCGTTTTTCAAGTGTCCAAAAATTATAAAAATCCATTAATGTCTGAATCTGATCTTGTAAAATCAAATAAGCACATTTTTAAAGCTCAAACATTGACTAGAAGAAGATTTCGCATCATTGCCGTGAAAACATAGCCCTCAATCATATGACCATGCCTTGTTTTAATTTGTTTAATCTTCCCATTATTAAAAAAAAAAAAAACAATATATCATGACATCTAGATATCTCCTTGTGATTTTAACTACTTAGTTATTTAAAGTACAATCCTTTTTTAATATAAATTTAAAATATGACCCATCTAAAGTTTGAAATTGTGAACATATTGTTTTAATTTTTTTTCTGTGAACCAGACCAAGTTCCATTTCTACCTTAGTTCCACCCTTTTCCACTACAGATCACCCAATCTCTGCAAAAAATGCCAAGTTACTCCAACTTAAATATTTCTATTGTCAAGTGTACTTGTCAAAGATTAATCTTAATTAACATTTATCATTTGAAGTCTGAAGGCAAAAACTACCATGACGTCCCAGTACTTCTAAGGATCGTCAGATATAGGTATTGTTTAAAATGGTATCAAAGTAGAGTTTATTTCCCTGATGGAAGCCAAAAAGATTAAAGTGTGTGATTTAAAATAAATCTAAGTATGGCCAAGCATCAAAAACACTTGTAGCCAATCAGCTTTAAAAAGCTTGTGATTGTGGAGTAAAAGACATTTTCATTTTTAAAAAGGGATGAGGCCCTATATGTAAATTCAATTTGCAAACATTAGCAGTCTCCTAACATCACCTAACTTTCATAAAAACATGTAACATGAATAGGGGTGTAACGGTACGCTAAAATCGTATTCGGTTCGGTACAGTGTCTTGGAGAGCTCGGTTCGGTTCATTCGGTTCGGTACAAAACAATAAGAACTTACATAATCCTTATTTTGAAAAGCTGCCAATACACAATAGAATTCTTGCATAAAATAAATAAAAGTGACACTTTTGGGTGATATTTTAAATAAATTGCACTCTTTATAAAGAAAAGCACATTTGAAATACTGCAACTAGTTAACCTCTTAAGCCCTGAGGCCTATTTTCCGTTTACTTTTTAAGGCATTTCTCAGCTTTTACAAGGCCTAAACTGCAATCTTGGTATCAAAATGAAGATAGGTTCTTGGGGAGTGGTGTGGATGAGTTAATTTGACAGTCAAGAACACTGGGTAAGAGTAATTGATGTTGGAATGGCCAAAAAATTAACTCCGCCTAAAAAAAAAACACATGTTTCCTCCAATATCTCCTTATTTTACTTATAACGAAGCAAAAAAAACACAATCAATTGTAACCACTACATGTCAAGAACATCTGTAGCAAGTTTGGTGTCCATACTACAAGAAACTAATATTCTGTAAAGGTTTTGATTGAACAAAGTTCAGGCGTAATCCATGTTGGCACAGTTTGGCACAATTTGGCACAATAATTGAAATATGGAAAAAATCTTGTCCAAAGCTTCAGCTACGTTCATAGTCTTCTTTTCTTGCTTACGGGACATGATTTCAGCAAAAAAACTCCTAAAGAAACGCTGTAAAAGGGGGGTGGAAGCTCATTTACCCCATCTTGCTGCGCTTTTGGGAACCTTTAATTCACAAACGCTTTCGACGTTCGAGCTTCTGCGTGTCCCTACCCCCCGACCATCTGTCCAATCCGGGAGCTCTATATATCGCTGGAAAGCTCTGATTCTGAGAAAGCCAATGAGCTCAACCATTTTGAGACTGACGGGATCGCCGATGAATCACACGACGCGCAGCGTGGAGAGACCACCTCTTACGCACGGGGAGTCATTCCATATTTGGTGGCGTCATGAGACCACGGAGCAACAGAAAAAAAATCCAAAATGGAGTTTCCGCGAAGCTATCGACCGGACATAACAACAAACGGACTTTTATCGCTATGGAAATAACTTTTTGTTGAAAAAACGGCAAAGGTAAGACAAGATTTACATGCTTGCTTGGTTTTCGCTGGCGTTTTTTCGTGGAACTTTCGCTCCCTGCTCTGAAATACTTCATGCAATGTTAATGAGTTGCATATCACTGGATTCAGCTGGTTGTTAGCTTTCATTTAATGTAATGGTTTGGGTGTTTCCGTTTATATTGTGGATACATATCGAAAATAAACAAAAACGTGGTCATGAATTATACTCCGGACATGTTGTTGTTTATTTGCATGGCGTTCGAGCTGTGGTTAGCGGATATGAAATTGAATTAGATACGTTTTTAGAGGAGTTTCCGCTGAACACAACAGTATTTAATATGTGTGGGTTATTCTCAGGGTTAGTGAGCTATGAGTGAAAATGTAACGCACAAGGGGGCAAGTCCCCGGTACCGGGGACTCTCGGGCTTAAGAGGTTAAAGATATTAACCTATCCACATTTTCTGAAGAGAGCACAGATCTGGTTGCAGTGACAATATCTCCAGCAGTAGAAAATGTTATAATATCTCCAGCAGTAGAAAATGTTAGATGTGTTGCCTGCCGATCTCCGTGGAACAATGTCGGCATACAACTTTAAATTTATCCACTCGTCTATCCCCGTTGTGTCTTTTAACAGAGAAGCCAAAGTGTTCCCAAACAGGAGACCATAGTGAGGTGAGAGGGTCTTCAAGCTCTGGCTTCTCTTTCGCTTTTGCCATGCCATTTTCCTACTCGCGCTCGTGCTCGTCACTCAATAGCGTCCGTGCGGAAACTCGTCTAGGAACATTGTTCCACTGCGCTTAATATCGCGCTAATAATACATTTAAATTATTATAAAAATACCGAATACCGAAACGGTACGCAAGTGTACCGAACCGAACAGGCCGTACCGAAACGGTTCAATACATCCCCGTGAACCGTTACACCCCTAAACATGAAGCAAAACAGCAACAGAAGAGAGATTTTGGCACTTACCACCCGGCAGTCCCGGAACTGGCTCCAGTCGAATCCCACTCTCCGTCAAACCTTCCATCTCTCCTTTCCCTCGAGAGGCCTGTGACCTAAACATCACACAGCAGCATTCAGCACCAACACTCGTGACAATCACCCAGATCAATACGGCAACAGACCTGCCCCATTTCACATTAAGTCGACGACCATTGATGATGAGTTTATTAAAGGACTTCTCAGCTGCTGCCTCTGCGGCCTGTCGAGTGGCGAACTGGATGAAGGCACACTGCTGCCTCTGAACTATGGTGATGGTACGAATCTCCCCAAACTGGTAGAAGTGATTCCTATGAGAACAAAAATTCTGTTCATTCAGCAAAAGAAATTTCTTGATTTTGCAAATTTAAAAAAAGATGCTGTGTTCTATAAAGAGGTTTCGTCTCCTGAGTGAATATATTGTGAAACGCTACTGTTTTATGGCTAATAGCGGCACATTTTTCATGTAAAACTAGCAATTTTGTGTTATTTCCCTTACATTTTCAGACATGTGTGTATTTATTTCATGAAAACGAACATACTATGATTTATTTCAGAATTTTTAAACCTTTGTAAATGGCAACTACTTTATTTGTGGTTGCTATGGCATACAGGGAAATCTGTCCTAAGACCTAAAACAGCTAAATTAATTCAATTTTAAGACTATTTATGGCTTGCAATTTGCGGAAATTCTGATTCAAACATAACGTTTTGATCTTCATAGCTGTGAAATAGTGAGTTGTACACTAATACTTTCTGGAAAGGGATTAAAAAGCAGAGAGTCGTGGCAGCAAATATAGCTTTACGAGCTGTGAAGAGCACTGACCTGAGCTCGGAGTCAGTCATGTTTTCTCCCAGGCCTCCGATATAGAGTGTTGTGATGGACTTGTCCTCAGGAATGTCCAGTCTTGGCATGGTGGATGCCCGCTTCAGCAGTTTATCAGCCACAGGGTCATTAATGCCATAGTAACGGTCTTTAATGTTCTGATCTGCCAGAGGGTCATCTGGATCAGTGGGCTTCTCATGCCTGCCAGACAAATGCAATGCATTTCAATGAAAACGGAACCACAAAAACTGCTTAAAATGAACCATGAAGGTTTGCCAAAGAACAAAGCTGTTAATGGCCAAGTGCTTTAAAGAAATTATAGATTTCTCATGTAGATGATGAACAAAGCCAACTGTATTTGCAGGTTTGATTCAAGACATTTTAATACCACTTAGATTTCAAATGAAAACCAATGCATTTGCAGCACAATAAAAAAAGTATTATCCCTCTTTTCTGTAGTGTTTGTAATGCATACGGGGCAAATGGATTAAAAACAATATAATCCCCCTGATGGGAATGGACCCTTTTGCTTGAAAACTGTTTTGTTAATCAAAGAGTAGTTCTCAAAAAGGCACATCTCCTGAGGATAAAAAGCCCTTTCTTCCCGAGGAGATCTCCCAAGCTCCTCCGGATTTTCCAGTAACAAACTCTGGTTTTTTCACGTCTGCTAATTTGGTCTCCCAAAAGTCTCCCTTTGCTACGGTAATTTGGACGTATCTTCACCAAAAGTGAGGTGTGTTTTGGGTCATTATCATGCTTGAAGACCACAAGCAACAAAACGTTTTCTTGCAGACAGTCAGATGTCATCTTTACATTTTTAATAGTCTCCCATACCCCTCCCCCGAAACACCCCTGACTAGATTCCCAGTACCAAACTCACTGAAACACCCCCACAGCATTAATCTCCTACTACCATGTTTCACTGTGGGTGAGATGCTCATTGGGTTGAACACCTCCCTTTTTCTCAAAACATGGGCAACAACTCCATGCTAAAAACCGTTAGTTTTGTCTCATCCGACAAAAGAACTTAGCTAACCTAATTAGGCATCCTCGCAGTGCATTCATGTGCAGGGATCTAGTGACCGTCTTCATTGAGACATCAATTCCTGTCATTCACTAGGATCTTCTTGGCAGCAGTTTTTGATCTTTAGAAACGATTAGCATTTTCACAGAGAGGCTAATAATTTTACACATTCTAATATGACAGAGGTGCTTTAGGTTTCAAGAAAACTCTTTAATCATTGGCTATCATACAGAATCGGGGGAGGGTATTGTTAAAGAGCGCGATAAACAGATACAGAGCTCCATGAAATGAGACAAATAGCTTTATGTAGATTTACTGGAGGAATAGATGCATGAAAAAGCTCCTCATTCTACCAGAGATGGCTTGGCTGACAGTGAAACTGAGCTGTGTTGCATATCTCCAAAGCTATGTGCACTGATCTGGTATTTACCCAAGAGCGTGTGCACTGTGAGGGGCAGAGTGGGTGCAAATGGGTGCTTTTCAGGCACGGTGCAGTTTCAAGTTTTAGATTGTACAGCACTAGAAAGCTTTTCCAAGTGAACTTCAAACATAAACAAAAAGCTATACTCGCCGAGGTGTCATGTGGGCAACCATGATTCCCTCAGCCAGCAATACTGTGAAATGGCGGTGTAGTTTATACAGAAAGCAAGTAATAGATTTAAAAAATCATTTAGAATCTTATTGTTCTGAGAGAAAACAGGAAGTTACATTCCTAAACCTTAAAAGAGCTGCATCACATCTTTCAGACTCTCTTGTCCCCTCCCCTTTCCTCTCTGTTAGTCATTTAGCACTCAGTGTTTTAAAGCTAATAAAGCTGTATTTTCTATTAAACCTTGCTTCCACCATCTTCATAATAATAGATCATCACAATATTTCAGTAACAAGCAACAAAGTGGTCCTCACCTGTAGGGACACTCTTCCCCTCGTTTGCATTCTCCTTTAACCCAGAAGGAACAGATATGTGGTCTGTTCCTCTTGTAGTAGGGTGTGGTGCGAGCCAGTTTCAGTAGCATGTCACTACTGCTCGGAGCCTTCCCAATCATACCCACAGGCCTTGTGCCATCAGAGTTCGCAATCTACAGGGAAAAATACCGTATTAGACACTTCAAAGACCAGTTTGGTAGTGGTGTAATGATACACAGCTCGATATAATGTCTATGATACGAACACTATTCACTTACATAATGAACCAACATTGAAAAAAAACAAAACTGAATTTTCAAAAGGTTTCAAGACCACAAAGCTAAGAAGGCTCTAGTTTGATGAGTATAAGCAATTGATACTATCCATCCACTAGGAGGCAGTGTTAATATTTGTTAAAATCTACAAGCTTTATAATCCTGCCAGTTTAAAATGTGAGAAAATGATAACGGTCTCTTAGTAGATATAATATAAAAGAAGACAAGGTAAAGAAGTTTCAGAAGTGACTAGAATCTCACAATGACTCCAAGAAGCAAATACACTTCAACTCCTAGACGACGTCTCCCAGTAGCTCCATGATTCGTATCGTGACAGCTGTGTTGACATATTGTTAAACCCCTACTATCTAGTGTTTTGATGTTACGTTAGACATGAATCTATGCAGGCCAAATAAGGATTTCATCGTAGTTTTTTTACTTACAAAGAAAGATTAAGGGGGTGAACTTAATTATTATTAATTAACATAATATTCACCTCAACTGTGGCACACTGTATTAGGGGTGTAACGGTTCACGGGGATGTATTGAACCGTTTCGGTACGGCCTGTTCGGTTCGGTACACTTGCGTACCGTTTCGGTATTTTGATTAAATAATATAAATTTATTATTAGCGCGATATTAAGCGCAGCGGAACGATGTTCCTAGGCGAGTTTCCGCACGGACGCTATTGAGTGAAACACAGTAGCGCTGCACGAGTAGCTGTGAGAAATGGCAACAGCGAAAGAGAAGCCAGCGCTTGAAGACACCTCACTACGGTCTCCTGTTTGGGAACACTTTGGCTTCTCTGTTAAAATACATAACGGGGATAGACGAGTGGATAAATTTAAAGTTGTATGCCGACATTGTTCCACGGAGATCGGGTTGGGCAGGGAACACATCTAACATTTTTACTGCTGGAGATATTGTCACTGCAACGAGATCTGTGCTCTCTTCAGAAAATGTGGATAGGTTCATCTTTTTAGCCTAAAACTTGAATAGTTAGTTTTGTTGATAAACAAGCTGAAGCTGTTGCTTGTGTTAAAAGTTTTCAGGTCCTAACTAGTTGCAGTATTTCATTTTTTATTTAAAAAATGTGTTTTCTTTATAAAGAGTGCAATTTATTTAAAATATCACCCAAATGTGTCACTTTTATTTATTTTATGCAAGAATTCTATTGTGTTGGCAGCTTTTCAAAATAAAGATTATGTAAGTTCTTATTGTTTTGTACCGAACCGAATACGATTTTAGCGTACCGTTACACCTCTACACTGTATGCATTTTAAATAATTATTTTACAGTTTATTTCTTGAAATTACCATTTTAGCCCACTCCTCCAAGCAGGTTTCCCCACTGAATCTGATAGTAAAAGAGTTTTTTTAAGGTTGTCTAAATAGTATTAAATAAATTCAAATTTTTAGAATTTGATTTGAAACACCAATGGCAATAGAGCCACAGATGTAAACATATCGATAAAAGCGACTGTCATTCGCCCAAACCAAAGAATTTGTGAAAGAATGAAAGCATGAAATCATAGAACCTTTTATTAGTGTGCCAAAACCATGAATAGAAAATTGATCAATTACCTCTCTCTCCATATTCTGAGTGTAGTACTCCTTGTTAACGTCTGACCTTGGAATATCATCTTTAACAGACAGCCCTGTGTCACGAACTTGAATGGGCAAACCTGTGGACAAATATCAGTTTTTAAATATTTAGGAATTGTTCAGAAATCATTTTGATTGTTGTACAGAAACACAAAACAAACCAGACACTAGTGCTGGGCGATATGGAAAAATCATATATCACGATATACCACAATAATGTACGTTTTCAGTTATTCCCTGAAAAGTTTGACAAAAATATCTTTGCATATTTATTTATTTATTTTGAAGTGACATTTAACTGAACTGTCACAAATGAGAAAAACTACATTTTAGTGCAGCAATGTAAACGTATCAAATGACAACAGATGTGGTGGAGGTAGAGCTACAGTAGCCTTCACATTTTTTTAACCACATCATAGTTATTTAAATAGTATTATCAAAATAAACTATTTAAAAAAAAAATAATGGACCACACTGCAAACATCCTTCTCTACTTGGGCCCGGCATGCGTTATATAAGCGAGGCAACTTGACATTACTGAAGTGCTTACGACTGGGCATAACGTACCTCGGGTCAAGCACTTTGACGAGGTCTCGGAAGCTACCCTTCTCAGCTGCATACACGGGGATCATGCCTTTACAACAGTAATGCAAGATGGCACATGTGATTTCTTTATGGCGCTGGGACATTTTTCCATACGGTGTGCATTTAATGAAAGACTCTTTAATTTTAGGCTGGCTATATTTTTTCTCGCCACTTGCCCGGGCTGTTTCACAACTTTCTTTACGTCGCATTTCTTCGATTCTCCAGTATTCTTTTTCGTGAACCTTCTTCAAGTGGTAAAAGAGGTTTGTTGTGTTAGCGTCGGGCGCGGAAACAGTTTTTTGGCAGAGTTTGCAGATGACTGTCTTCTGCTCTGTGTCGGAGCTCTTGAAGCCAAAATGCAACCAAATCACTGACGTACCCCCACGTTTCGGTAAAAGTACTTCTTGGGCTGCTGCCTGCGTAGCATAGCTGCCTGCATGCAACTCCGGGCATTCATCTTCAACCTCTTGCGTCTCCATCTTTAAGCACTCACGAGTTAACTAGCGTAAAGCATGTCGCAACAACGTAAAGAGTCACGTCGCAAAATCACAAGACGGAGTTTCTTTGCGAAAAAGTTTTATTCTTGATTATCACTTATATAAAGGGTAGAGTATGCATTGCATAGCCACAAGACATTATCATACATTTGTCATAGCCTATTTAATGCAATATTTTCTTTAGTAATTGATAAAATTAGGTTAGAAACGATAGAAACGATAGAAGAGAAATAGGACGATAGACACTTTTCTATCGTCCCCACGATATATATCGTCATATCGCCCAGCACTACCAGACACATACACTCTTAGATGGCTGTTGCATTTCTTAAACTATTCTCTGTCATGTATTTAGTTTAATTAAACCATCATAACGGATTAGGACCATAAATATAAGGATACCACCTCAACAAGTTAAAAATAGGAATATTTTTAGCTTGACATCCAGAAATTAATCTACCCAATTTCATCTGTAATTAAGCAGATCATATAAAAAGTTTAGAAGCTTACCATATTCCAGATCCAGTAGGCAGGTCTGACAAACATTTTTCATTTTGCTGCAGGTCTGACACACTTCAGTCTTCTTAAAGCGCATACGAACCCCAGGGCACCAACGAAACACGGTAAAGGGACGAGCACAAATCTGCAGGGCCGAGAGAATCAAAAAGATACTGATACGCTGTGTGTACTATGGGTTTCAAGCATTAAACATAAGCTTTTGATTGCATAACGTATCATATCTTTCTTGTGGTGCAAGAGTTTAATTTTTATCAAGAATGCCTAACAGACTGAGAGGATATTGTTCATTTTCCATCTATAACTTTGTAAAACCTCCCCAACTTCCTGTTGCCCTGGCTGTTACTCTCTCATTGGCTGCAGAGTGTTATTTCAAACTGCCCAATTTTGAGCGATTACAGCTCCAGATATTTAGCATATCAAATTGGGGTGGCAAGTGGTGTACTGGTGGAGTTGGTTATTCTATAATCGGAGGTTTGGCAATTAGATCCCAGCCAAGTCCATTCTGCAGTTGTGGCCTTTATTTCTTGAAAACCATTTCACCCGAATTGCCCAGCATGGGTGCGAGTGTGACTGGCGGTGACCAGGAGGCCGTAGGTGCGAAATAACCACAATCTGTCTGAAGGCTAACCAAGAAAGCTCATCACCAGCGGTATGTGAATGAGTAATGCTCTGAAAATGGTAAAGCATCTGGAAAAGCACCATACACATTGTAGGCATAATTATTAATATCTGGAACTCACTCAGATCGCCTTTGTGGCAGCTCACCGTGAGCAATTGTCACTCGGGTACACGGACACAGGAAGTCTGGGATTTCTCAAAATCTGGGCTAAAATCGTTCATTCTGAATTAGACATACACATTTAAAAACTAATCAAGCGAAAACTTTCTTTTGAATTGTGAAGACCCAGGAAATTAGTTCAAATATAACATTTACTACCCTTGAAATGCTATGTGTAGCGTCACTATAGTCTATGTCTACTATATATAAAACACTATTTTAGTATAGTTTTACTATTTTATTCAGATACTTCATTTGAAACAGGTAGCGACTAAAAACTAATACATTTTAATATTTTATATTTAAAAATGAAAGAATGTTACAACAGGACAAACAAAAATATAATTGAATCAGTGAGTCAACCTGGGTTGAATATCAAGGCAAAGAAAAATGTATATTTAATGCACACAGCTATATTTTAACATATTGTAGTATAGAGGAATATACCTTGCACTCCTTGCCAAATTTCTCTTTCGTCTGTTCAGGAGAAAAACACAGAAAATGTGATCAAACACAAAAAACATTTACTTGGACATCATTGAAGCACAGAAAATAACTGAAAGGCATGTGCTCACCATCCGGATGTAAGGGTTTTCTCCTAAGCATGTTTGACAGAGGATGGGAAAGTCCTGTATAGATATTTAAGGGTCATCAGCAACTATAGCCATACTTTAGTTCATCCACCAGATAAGTGTACAGTCAGAGACAAAACGGATAGAATTACGTTGTTGTATTGTACTTTACTAGCGTGGTTTTAGCTTCTCCACATTGGGCATACCTTGTTTTTCTCCGAAAATTACGTGTTGGAACAGTAAGTGCAAAGAACAGTAAGTGCATTTAAAAGTTTCTTCATTTGCTATTGAAAAGCTACATGATCATGTTTTTGGTGTTTTGAGGATTTATGGGGTTCCTTTAGCCATACGCCGCTAATACTGCATGGACGCCACTACTGCAATGGTTTCACTGGGTTTAACAAAAGAAAAATCAACGAAAACAAGCAAAAACTAATATTTCTCAAGAAATATTAACGTAAAATTCTAATTGCTCACCGAATCCTCCCAATTTTGCCGATTGTAAGTGTTAGATCCTAAAGACGTCGCCATTGCTACAAGCCAGCTCAAGCAGAGTCTTTACCAACAATGCACTGCGTCTGCGGAAAAGAAAGCAGACACAGCGCCCCCTGTTGTTAGGGAGGTACGCATCATACGTTAATAGCCCATGAACATTACTTTTTGTACTTTTTACTTTAAATAAAAAAACAGTAAATAAATTAAACAAAATCTAGCATTTAGTCAAACTGAGCGTGTCAAACTGTAATAATAATAATAATCGATATAGGCTGAGAAAATAAACAGATTCATAAACAAATGAAAAGATCTTCTCCAATTGTAAATAATGTATTAATAATTTAGGATTTATAATAATATATGTTTGTATTTATTGTGTATTTGTTTATTGAAAAAGGAAAAATGTCTCACTTTTGTCCCTTAAGCTGATTTCTGAAGGGATTTCAGTGAGGAATTTGTTTTATTGGGCTGCACATCTGAGATTAAGATAATCCAGAGAAGTTTACATTGACGTCCTCATTTTATTTGGAAATACTTTTCAGTTTTGCAGTTTGGAGGGTGATTTTGAAGCAGAAGTGACTTCAGATGATGTGCAAAGGAGCCATGGACTAAACCCATACAAATGAAATTACAGATCCCTTCTAGCCCATTAGCGTCCAAGCATGTGATTTCAGACACTGATGATAAATAGAGAATGACTGAGATTGAGAGTGACTCCATACATGCTCCATCAGAGATTTGTGATAGTACAAAACATGACTATTTTAGAATGCAAGTTTGCAGGGTACACCAGATTCTTTTGTCATTGTATTAATCTGGAGATGCCTTCAAGCATTCACACTGTACATACCTACAATCCAGTAGACCTACAAATTTACCTGTCTTAAAATTAAAGAAGAGATTGCTTTATGTCTCTTTGTCATTTGCAGTATATTTACACCCATATGTTATTTCTTTATTGTGAATAAGACATGAATAGACTCATTAATGTCTATTGTTTAAGTAAGTGCTGGACAGGGCACCATCAACCTTTTCATTATTCGCAAACAACTAAATCCATTTGCAAAAAAAGCCAGTCAGCTTAGATCAGATCACCCGCCAAGGTCAATCTGCAACATCTATAGTATGCTATACAAAAAAAATGATATTGACAGATAACAATATAAATCCATATACAATTTATATGGGCTATCCGGTTTCTCACACAATCCCCACAAAAGTTATTCCCAAAATATAAAAACACGTCTCAAACTTTTAGATGCAGTTGCCACTTAACCAATTGACTGCCACTTAATTTGTGGCATCTACCAGTTAGTTTGTGGCAGCTGCCAGTTTAACTGCCTAAACCACGCACAGATTTTATTTCTACTGAACTCCTACTGCTCATACTAAAGCTAAAAATCCTCAACAATCATCAATATTTGATGACAATAAAGCACAAGAAAAAAATAGATTTGATTAGAAAAAAACTCATGAGCGGTGTGCTGTTTGTGTGCGCTGCAGACCTCTAGCGGCGCGGATGTGTACTGCAGCAACTGACTGAGACTGAGTGAGCTCTGTCTGCGGGCAAGGGGCAGAGGTAGTCCGGTGTGCGCCAGAGAGGTGCTGACCGAATCTGGATCGAGTTCATCCAGGTTCCGCTCACCCTATTCCCGGACTGGGAAGCTGAAGCCCGACTCTCTCCAAAGCATAATGCGTACATCGGCTTGAATACCGTTTTTTTAATCATATTTATATCTCAGGCTGAAGACTGTGCAGCTGTTAACTTGGTGAGTGTGTCTTTCTTTGATTTCTGCAAATGGTAACGCGTAAACTCTAGTCACTTGTGAGTTCTATTGAGTATTTTGAGATTTAATTCAGGTGTCAGCTGAAATGGAGGTAACAGATTGACTTCTGATATAACGTTACGTTTGTATTAATGGTAGGGAGCTAACGTTTGGTTAAATGTGTCCATCTTTAGCTAGACATCAGCTGCAAAGCCTGTTTCACATAAAAGTAAGATTTCTACATTGCCATGTTTTTTTAAGTGCGTTTGGTTGATTTTTCTAAAGCTGTCTAGGAGTATGCACACTGTTTGGAAACACGTCTTGAAGTCTGGACCCCATTTACCTCCACTGTTTAGCCTGTTAGCCGAGCTAGCCCGCTACTACTCTTGCTTTACTTTCTTTTAAATAGCAACATATTGTCACAGCTTTTACCAAAGATATCTAACAACGTCTAACAGCTGTGAAATGTTTCGTATGTTGTTGTTTTATCAGCCCGCATCAACGCTAGTCGACGTTATACGTCGCGATGAATTGAACGGGTTGTGTTCAGTTAGCTGTTGAGCTAACAAGCTAACAACCAGGGAGTCGATAGAGTTCCAACTGGTTATTTTCATTTAACTGGATTATTTGGAAAGTTGTTTGGTTACATGTCTGTAGGGCATTCTTTTGCACAAACAAATCATGTGAATTAACAACTACAAAGCTCTTGCTTAAACAAAACATTAACTTGTGTGTTTTGTAAACTTTAATTGAACGTAACGTTTTTTTTGGCAATACGTGTTTATGAAGTAAAATATTATTTGTTGTTTGTTCGGTAAACATGTTGGCTATTTGATTGGTTGGATAATGGAATGGAATCTGCTTCTAGGGATCTAATTAGATTTGTGGCTTCTTTTAAGCCTTTGGTGTATTAAGGAGCTCATAAATTCATTGTGGTGCTGACTTAGTAATTTGAGTCTTATAGTTTCTCAATGAGATTCAGATTAACCTTCATGTGTTGAGGTAGTAATGCTAGTAAAGGACAGCAGCAAAACTGGTTAAGTAATCAAAAGCATAAGACTGGGAAACAGAAGGTTCATATTTTGGAACAGGCTTATGTAAGCCTAGTGCACACAGACCTTCTTTCTTTCCAAGGAATATCTTTGGGAAACCTTGGCTTTAGGCTGTAGAAAGTAGTTCTGTGAGAATCTACCCTTCTCTGGAAAACATGTTTGGGCAGTGTGAGTTAAAGGATTGTCTTTAAGGGTGTGTTCACACTTGTCGTGATTGGTTCGCTTTGTGGAGGTGCGGGTTGTTTGAGTTTTGTAAGCACAATTGCTTCATTCAAGTTGGACTAACAAGTAATCAACGAAAATTAATATTATTTGCTGATGTCAATCCACAACAACAACAACAACAAAAGTCGTCATGTGCATTTCACTATGGGTTTGACCATTTTGAAATGAATATAGTTGCTGCGTATGTAAAAAAAACCCTGGAACAGACTCGTTTGAATAAATAAAATATCTAAAATTAGTTCTGTCAGTTGTGTGGTGTAATGAAATGACTGCAGTATAGAGTAGTGGTTGTGGAGCTCAGATGGGATTTTGGAGATGTTGATTCCATCATAATGTAAAGATGTTAGCATTCTTTTTACCCCATTTTTGTTATAACTCATATGTAAAGGATTGTTAATGGGTAATTATTAAAAAATAGGTATCCTGTATTGATCTTCAGCCGAGTTTACCTTTGTTTGTTTTTTTGACAGAATTATTTTATTTCAATGCATCACACAAGTCATTCCCCCCTTAATTGTTTCTTAGTTTATCGAGTTTATATGAATAAATATGTCTTTAAAACATTGGTATTTAGTCTCTTACAGCATTTTATTTCCTGCCTGAAAAAATGTATGATCAACCTCTGCTTTTAATATACTCAAAATATAAATTATGATAATTATTTCTAAATTAGGGAATTTTAATGTGAAAACAGCACTTTACAGCCAGATATGAATGTTCCTATAAGTTGGTGTAATATTTCTAAATGCAGTAGCGCTGGGCATTTTACATGTGCAGATATTTTGACCCCTTCCCCTCGGGTTAAACCGATGTCTGTAGAGGATTGAACCCGGGTGAGACTGCAGTCTGGAGCAGATCTAATGCTCTTGAGTTCTTGCTGTGTGAAGCCACGGCTTCACCTCTCATGACTGGATCGAGTCAGCGGGTAGAGGGTGCAGGGGGTCTGCTCGCAGCAATCAGGCGAATTAAGTAGGACAGTGGGGGCATTTGGATACTGCAGCACTTCAATAGCTTAGCCGTCTACTATCTTTCTCTGAAATAGTGATGTTTTTGATTTATGATGCATTACGACAAGTGGATTTAACCAATGAATGGAATTGTTTTAAACCTTTTACTGGCATTAGAGCAAAGCTTTGGATTCACCGAATTACTTGATTATAATAACGCTTATGCTTGTTTGGTCTCAAACGAATTATTTTGAAAAAAACCTGTTCTCATGGCTTTTTCTTTGATCAAAACCACAATTTCCTGATGGTTTCCTAGAAAGCTTTTCTTTAGCTTCTACATGGACATTACTTTTTTTTAGTTAACGGTGTCTTAACAAAGCAAAGTCTCCCAGGCTTTTATTTCAGTTATTGGTTCTGTTGATTATGACCTCTCATTTTTTTGTCACATTATACTTATTTGTGTGTTTGGTGTTCTAAAATAAAAGCTCTGGTTTTGGAAGTTATGTATGTTTGATTAATGTTGGTACATCTCATGGTTGATCAGTTGAAATGAAACACTTACCCTGTAGGGTAGAATTGATAAGAAAATGAATTTTATAAAAAGCAACTCAAGACTCAAACAGTGGAGTTTAAAGCAGAATCGGTGACAGACATTGTATTGCACAGCCTCTGGAGCTTATTTATTGCGTCTATTTTTGTTGGCAGTTGACCCAAGATGGCTGTGGTTTTCGTCTCTCAAAATAGAAATGCACTTTGGGGCTATTGACTCAAAGTTTGTTGGTTCTGAGTGCAAAAGTACATTTGTTAATCGCTGCAGTGTAAATGTTTGATGGCTGCCCTTGAACTGGCAGTTGGGTTTCAGTCTTTATGACAGGCCTTGTTATCAGCTGTGTAGGAAGGTTCTTGGTCAGCTTATCAGATAGGAAAATTACAATTGAATTGACTGCTGAGCTTTTTGATTTTCAGTGTACGCTGTCATGGTCTTTTTGGGGTGGGTGAGTGGTGCTTCTGTGCTACTGAGTCATGGTTTGTGGCTGTTTTAGCATTAATATTATTTTAAAGCATTTAGAACTACTTTTTACTCTTAAAAATATAATCTGAAAACTTTTTATTGGGAGTGGTGGCCTTTTAAAGCATTTATAAAACATTAGGGGAAATTATTGAGACCCATCACTAATCAAGGTATCAGAGAGATGTTGGTTTCCGGCTCAAAGGACCAAGTGAATTTTGAAAAGTAATCATTTAGGTTGAAGCTGGGCAATTTTACATCAAAATTTTATATCAGATTTCTTCAGAAAACATAAAATTTGGATTTAAAAATGATTTATATTTATTTAATGAAAAATAACGTCAGTGGCTCTATTTTATCTTAATGTCTAAAGATATCTACGAATAATTTGTTATTCGTACATGCAGCCACGTTGTTTAGCATGCATTACTGAGGTAGAGAGTGGAATTCACTGAACTATACCAAACTAAACAACTTTTAGTTTTTTTCATATATTGACATTAAGCACAAATATGGCTATTTTGGATTTACAGATAAACCCCCCAGGTTTTGTTCAACTGCATGTTTCTCACTTGTATTGTTTTAAATGTCAGTTTGACATTGACTAAAAAGCAAACATTTTCCAACTATAATACACATTATGTTAAGACCTACATTTCTTTTTATAGTTACATTTAATTAATATTTTGTTACCTAATCATTCAAATTTATTTCAAAATATTTCGTAACATTCTATGTATGAATATATATTCTTTATTTGTGTGAATACTTGCAATCAATATTTTTCAAATATGAAGTATTTGAACAAAATCAGATTATGTTTTGCAGAATATATTATTCCCAACTTTTGCTGCACTGCAGTATAAGCAGCTGAATTCATCCTGTTCATGTTTTTTTTCAGCCAACAATTTCGCCAGTGTTCATGAATGCACTTTTAATGGCCTTGAAACGTCTGCAGTTCTCTAATCCAACACTGATATGTTTCAGACTAACGTTATACAAGCAATTAACCCTATTGCTCTTTTGTGATCAAAATAATGGACTTTTAGCAAAAACTCAACCAGCTGTTCTTTTGCTGCAAATCTTTTAATGTCAAAATGAGTTGATTTGGAGGCATTTATTTTTCATGTCAGTCCTGGATTTATCTGCAATTTTCTTTTCATAAAGCCCTCTTCTCATTGAAAGGCCCTGCCGTTTTTCAATTTCCATTAAACATGAGCGCAATGCTATGGTGAGACTTATCTTTCAAAGTCCAATCAGGCCATCAATGGGAGGATGGATTTTGATAGTGTGTGCCTGAACCAAAACAGGGGAAATTTGATGCATAATAGCAGTCATCTCTTTTTTCCTGTTGTTGGGTTGCCTTGCTCAAACCTAGAAGATGAGATGTGAGAAAGCAAATCCAAGCCTGTGTGATTTGTGGAGGATCCAAAAGAGCACTTGAGTGTGAATAAATCCTGGCGTCGCTTTCAAAAAACCTCATTATCTTTTCTCCCACAAACACAAATTATTACAC
The DNA here is from genome assembly GCA_007224835.1 of Danionella cerebrum. Classification (NCBI taxonomy): domain Eukaryota; kingdom Metazoa; phylum Chordata; class Actinopteri; order Cypriniformes; family Danionidae; genus Danionella; species Danionella cerebrum. The sequence continues at coordinate 233,123 of SRMA01025170.1, forward strand.
CACCCTCGAATGAATTCTCAGAGATATCCTTAAAAAACACGTTTCTCCCTTGATTCAGCTTTTATTTATTATTTCCTTATCTTAAGGAAAGTAACCATTTCTTATGAATTTGCATTCTACAACGAAGGTCATGTTGAGAAAACTCCTGAATAAAATCTATATAAATGGCAGAAACAGAAAACAAAACCTCTACAGCTACAAGTTTTAGTTAATACCTATAATTAGAATTTGAACTTTAAGGCCTCTACACACTGATCCGAAGTTTAGTGTGACAAAGCTCTTTGGTCGAAAACAATGGGTGCCAATGGGACATCACACATCTGAGTGGTGCCAACGAAAAAGTTTTGCACTACCACATCGGATCTGCTTTCTGCAAATAGCACCAATGAAAGCTGGCTCTTTTGATGATGTGAGTAGGATGTAAAAGAGCCACTTGGTGACACATCCCACATTTTCTTAGCGACTTTGTACAGGGAAGAAATATTGCGTCATAAATTGTCTGTTTTCTCGTCATTTTTGTCAAATAGCACCTAGAAGTTAGCCACCAACAGTATAAAGTGCTTGACATCTATGATTTTTTCAATGTGTTCTTTGATATCTTCTCTGCCATCGTCTTCGTCCCATTTACCCGTGTGGAGCAGGGTGCATCTGTTGTACCACAAATGCCATCCGCAGGCAGGGAGCATCATTGCATCAATATTTCTTTAATAAAAAAAAAATTCAAAATTGTTTGACTATTCCAAAATCAACAATATGTATATGACTCAATGAATCTTTGTTGCCACCTAGTTCTCATAGCAAGTTTGATCTTCATTATAAATGGAAGGATTTGAGAATTAAAAGTATGTAACATTTCAGGTAATTGGACGCTGACCATACGAAATGGTCAAACTATCAAAAAAAATAATCTAATTACAGTTGCACACTGCCATTGTAATGCCTGTCCATCAACAAAATGTAATTTAAAAACGTTGGATTTTTAATTGGTTATTGGAAATTTAATTGTTTTTGTCAATTTGTGTATTTTTTGACATTCACCTCAAAGAATAACTCCCTGGAATTTGTCAGGATTTTCTAGCAGCTTTATTACGAGGAGGGTCTATTCTCTTCCATCTCCACACAGTCTTGGGTTCAGGTATTTTCCTTTTAATTTATTCCTTTTTGTTGAACCAAGAATGAAGATGATTTCCATTAGGGTTTTTTTTCTAGCAACACGTTCAAAACTGTGCAAGTTAGAAGTATTTTCAGTAATGTGTTTAGGACTTCAGAGTGCACTGACCTTTACACAGAAAAAAAGGGGAAAGTCCTTGTTTTGTCATTGGTTCTTTTATTGTTTTGCTCAATCACTTGAGTGAGGATTCAGTTCAATTAATACCACCTGGTTTACAGGGAGAACCATGACTCGCTTATCAGGCCATTTTTTCCACAATGCAGTGTTTTTTCTTCTTCTTGTAATCCGTGTTGGTTTTGTGGAACAATCTAAACTTTTAACATTTCATCCTCTGCTTTGGCAAACAACTTGCTAGAAGTGTTAGGAGAACGTTTCCACATATGTGGTTGAATTGCCTGTCCTGTGTCACCTGGCTCAAGGAGGTAAGGCAATGGTTCTGTAGAGTATTCCTTGCCTGCATCATCCTCTGCCCCCTCCGGCAGCCCCCACGTTCCCCTCTACACTCATTCTGTTGGACGTGCTGGGAAGAGTAATTAATCTCCAGGCGAAGCGTGCCAGATCAGGGCACTGCATAGCAATTTGTCTTCTTTGCTGGGGCGTTGGCAGTATTTTAGCTTGAGCCGATCTCCCCCTGTTCTCTTCCTGCTAGAACGTAACGCTAGCAAGCTGTCGCTCCATTCCCACACCAGTGTTTGTATTCCCTCAGCTCAAATATCAGCTTTTTGTCTTCCTAGGCTAGGAGAAAGGAGATTGGGACATTATTAGCAAACCGAAAAATTATGTAATTATTTAGAATAAATCATAAACGTTGGTTATTAAACTCTTTTAAAAGATTTGGTTGTTTGTCTAAATGAATCTAGCAAATAAAATGGCAATATTAATTACACTTGCTGCATAATAATCTACAAAACAACTCAATTAATAGGTTAAATGTAAAATATAGTCTAAGCTATTGTCAGAAAATTCTCAAATAGACACATTTTAATTAGTTAGTTAATTAAATAATGAGAGGGTTTTTTTCTTGTTTGCTCTTTACTAGGAACAATATAGCATTGTTATATGAAGGGCAAATGAAATGACGCAAGTCTCTGAATTTCTTCTTTAGAGTTCTATTACTTGGACTCATGGTCATGACTGCATGTATTCTACCAGTAAAGTGATCAAGAAATGCATTTGGGACCTCTTGCTGGTTATGACGCTCATGCATATGCAACACCAGGCATTGTAAGCATCTGTGCGTGTATAGTTAATCACTCACATTGTTTCTGCTTGGTTTTCCACTTGTTTTTACCAGGATTGAAAACCTCAGCAATGATCTGTCATTACATACACAGGGTTCTTAAATGTATCCAGTCATCATTTGATTAGTTGTTTAAGTTCAACTGTCCTTTTTTTTTTAAGTATTTTATCACAATAATGAATTTGTAAAAAAGCAGGCTAAAGCACTATTTTTGTTTCGCAGACATACTTTGTTTTTAATCTCATCTGTATCTGCAATATCTTTCTCAACCGCTGTAAAAAGTACAGAGCAAAAGAACTACTGTTTTTCAGCAAGCTCAGAGATTGCGGAAAATGTCTTTGTGTTAAACCTATTTGTTGTATGTTTTGGACAACATTAACTTGCCGTACAGTCTCTGGCGCACCAGATTTCAAGTTTTCGTTTTTTTTTAACCCTACAGCAAAGGATGAGGATGAAACCCTTCGACGACTTAAAAAGAAAAACAAATCAAGGACAGCTAAGTCAAAAAAAATTGTTGAGACTGGCCACATTATTATTTTGGCCACAATTTACAGTAAAACAAGAGAAGTCCCACCCTTCTCTAATTTTCAGGGTGTATTAAGCCAATTATTATGGCATCCCTGCTTGTCTGAGAAGATTTCAAACACAAATGTCATTCGGAAATCTAGTCCCATCCAATTAGGGCATAAGTAGTAGTAGTAGTAGTAGTAGGCTTTTATTGTCATTTCTACCATATACAATTAAGTAAACAGTGAAATGAAACAGTGTTCCTCCAGAACCACGGTGCTGTATACATACAACATACATTAACAGACAATTTTAGACTGAAAACAAAAAGCTTGCATATATACAAGATAAACATGATAAATAAATACAAAAATAGTAAACATGATATGCTACATATCAGGCCAGGTTTATACTTTTCTCTGATTGGAAGGGAATGAATTAAACAATCGCCTGTTGACCAGTTGTTGAGCTCACTGGTTGGCCAGAAAGAATTGTCACTGTATGCTTGTTATAGGTTGTGACACAACAATGGAGTCCGACCACATAGCCAGCAAACATATATACTATAATATTGCTGAGTTATTATCAAGCAGATGTAGTAGAGTGATGCATCTTGGGTCCGATCTTTTCGTTGGAACCACTTGTTTGGTGTCATATTGCACCCAATGTTTTCGATCGAGGCGTATTGTCAAACGAAACTTCAGACCGAAAATTTTGAACGGTATGTAGAGGCCTTAAGAGCCAATACTTGAAGTCGATGGACTGTGGTGAGCAGTGCTAAGCTAAACCAAGCCAAGTCTTGCCGTTACAAAATCTGGTGGAAAACCGGCTTATTTTCAAAACCCTAATGTATATTGTTAGTGAAGGCTTCTCTTAAATAAAGGACATTTTTTCTTTGTTCAATAATGTTTTACAAGATTGATACAATTCATGAAGAGAAAATGGATTTTGGAATTATTTCTTTCTTTCGCTTAACTGTTTGGTGTGGCGTCAGATAACTGCTATCAGAGACATTTTTGAAAACAATTAACTTTTCCATACTTTCTTCTGAATTGTTCCATCTGGACAATATTTTCCTTCTCCACTCCAACAAGCTTCCAGATTGACTTCACTTGAAGAAATCTTGACAAGACTCTCTGTAACCAGCCCATGCTGTGTTAAATTTGTCTTAAGACGGCCTGCACATTTCCTGACAGATGGACAGCATTTGTGGAGAGGAAAACAACTGCTCTCTGGCTCTGAATTTTTATAAGCTGTTGTTTATTGGCTTGGCTTTGCTAAAATGGACATGGCATTTGTCTGAAATTATAGAAATCTTTACAGACTGACCCTCTGTCGCTTGTGGGGGGAAAACATGCTGTTTCAAGTCGATTCATTTTAAGATGAGCTGACGACAGTATTGTAAAATGTGAGCATGGAGTAGTGTTGGCTTCTGTTTGTGGTCTCTGATCTGGTCGCTCTTGTCTTTGGCAGAGCTCCAGGAAGCCCTTTCTGCTTTGGCAGCGAGGCCAACACTTGGATGCTGAAATGTCTTTGTTTCAAGTCTGTCGGAATATGGGATCAAATGTATCAAGCTTTTAAAGCTGTAGTGATTCTTACACACCTGCTCACTTCCAGCTTCTCAGCAAAGTCTTATTGCAAAAATGTGAAAGAGCAGAGATTGCTTTAATCTGTGCCTGATCCAGTAATCCGGTGGGTATGAACTGCACAATTCAAGCAGCTGCAGGTGGGCTCTGCTGACTGTAGTGCTATTGCTACAGGATCTGTAATCACCACTGATCCAAACCAAACAATCTCAGCTGTGTTTAACATCTGACCTGATGGATGAGTACCACATTCAAGAGGAAAAGGTATAACACTGACTTTGTGTTCCTATAGCTAGTACCTCTGGTACCATTCCACATGCGAGGGATTAAGGTTTTCATAATTTCATTGTAACCATAATTCACTATTTCTACTAGAGCTGTGGGTCTTCTTAATTATTGGGTCACAAATCGGACAATTGTCCACTGTTGTTTCTACCCAGGTTATTGCTATTTATCAAACTTGTTATCATAGATACAGTTTTGTAAGAAATATATTTGTTATTGGCCAAGTGACCACTAGTGGCCACTCTACAATACCTGGATCGTGACAAGCACATTAAATAATCACGGAAGACCAATTTATGCTCTTTATTTAAATAAATTAGTCTCAAAAATCTCAATGTACATGTAAAATTTAGTTTGACTTTTCAAACAAAAACAAAGATGCATTTCCTATGCACTCTGTACGATGCCTAAGCATTCTATACAAAGCCTGGGCATTCTACAGAATAGATAGCTCCATTAACAGGTAGTGTTACAGACACTAGATGAGAAGCCTTAATTAATCTATGCACATTTGAAATTGAAATAATCTCATCACCATGCTCCAGTTTCATAAATATGCGTCCAACAAATGTTTGTTCAATTTTGCATTTATATAGACAAACACATGAAATAATCACAGAATAGCATTTTCCTCCATAACTGTAATTAGTCCATAACAGTATTTCGAGTGCTTTTTAACCTCATGGACTGTTTGTTGGATTTAGGGCTGGGCGATATGGACCAAAAGTCATATCCCGATATGTTTAAGCTGAATATCGATATACGATATATATCCCGATATTTTTATCAAAAAGTGAGAGCAATTGTTTAGTCACAGTCAAACCCAAATATGACATTTCACAAGTAGTTTTATTTAAACTGGCCGGATGAAACAATACTCAGCTGTTCCCTTGTTTTTGGGAATAAAATATAAATATATTTGAATACGCAAATAAAATATAAAAATCTAAAGTTTGTATAATGCTGTACATTCATAAATTATTAAAATATTCAATGCTGTAAGCAACTTAGGCGATTGCATTCTTTTAAACTTTTTAAACAATATTTATAGTTTTACAATGTGTTACAAGTAAATTTGACATCTACGCGGCATATAAGCAAAATAAAAATTAAAACTTTTTCACGAGTAAACATTTTATGTGAACTCTCATTGGCTTAGTCTGTGTAATCACATGATTGAATGCGCGTTCACGCAAGAGGGGAGTCGGAATCTGCCGGGGAGTCGAAATATGGCACAACAACGGTACACCACGGGAAAATGAAGCTTGAAGGGAGCTTTGTGTCGGGGCTGGAGCTTTTGCGGGTTGTGGTTGGCTTGCAGCTGGGGCCTCGGCAGCGCGCAGTTTCACACACTCTTCATACAGCAGTTTGTGCCACTGTTTTAGATGGTGAAAAAGATTTGTAGTGCTTCCACCCCTGGCTGTAACTTCTTTATGGCACTCCCTACATATGACATGGTTTTGTTTCTCATCAGAAACTTTGAATCCGAACCATCTCCATATTACTGAGCCGCTACTTTTTTGTTTACCAACTAATTTCTCCGCATGCTCAGCAGATGTTGTTGCTTCCTCCATGTTTGTTGAAGAGTGCCGGCGGATTGTCTGCTCCAGAGTCCAGCCCCTCCCCTCTCTGTGCCTGAAAGAGGAGGGGCGTGGCCAGGGGCGCGCGAAGTAGTGCTGAGAGCTCCGGGTTAAAGCAGTTTGCTGGAGCAAGGCTCACAGCGCAGTTTGAACTACGCAGCCTATATCGATATATGCGATATGGTCAAATTTCATATCTCGTTTAAAAATATATCGATATATGTTTAATATCGATATATCGCCCAGCCCTAGTTGGATTCTAAATGAGTTCTCAATATTCTTTTGTGAAAGAAGATTTTTGTTTTCACTTGCAGTCTAAGACTAATGTTTGCGCATTCATATCTGAACATGTTTTTGTGCATGTGAACCGAATGCATCAGTCTTTGTAAATGTAAGATTGATGAAATGTCATGAGGTCATGCTTTGGTGGTCTGAATCATTGTTGTGCTCTCCCCTCAGGCTCCTGCTCTCGTTTGTTCCTGTTTTCAGCTTCAGTGTGTAGGGTAGTTGTCATCGGGCCTCGGGTGTTGTTGAAACAGAGGTCATGTAGTGTTGGAAAAAAGCAAAAAATGCTGTGGAACTAACAATATGGGTCTTTGCATTAAATTGATTGGTGAAATTTGATGTTATTTTACGTTTAATTGTGTGCACAACAACAGCAGTGTTTTTATCTTTACAGTGGTGCAGATTCTGTTTGCCCCTTGAATTTGCATAATTGTTTACTCTTCCTGAGACTGTGAGGAATTAAATTATCTTGAACATGTCTGGAAAGGTCAAAAGCACACATTGATATTCCTAGTGAAATGTGAGTGTGCTTTAGCAATGAAAAGGACCCCTCTTCTCTGCAGAACCACTTCATCTGTATTTCAGTTGTGGATCACATCCATTGCGACCCTTGAGAAGTTCAACCGAGTGGCCTGGAGCTTTCAGTCACTGCGGCAGTATTGTTTTGCTTAGCATTTGCTCGCTCATGTCAGCTGAGCTCGAGAGCTGTGTTACACTCTTCTGGCACAGAAGCAGTTTTGATTACATTTGTGGGGAGAGGAATTGAGTTCAGATGTCAAGAGCTGTGGCAAAACGACTGCCTTGTTTTTCTCCCCATCCACGTTGTTTTTGTGGCACTGACAAAAGGGTGCTTTGTGACAGAGAGTGCCATTGAAACATGCAGCAGCGATGAGGGGAATGGCAAAAGTTCAAGCCCAGCAGCCCCTTAAGTTTGAGCAGAAATCTAAGCAGCCTCAGTGAATGCGTTCTCCGCCTGTCAGGTTTTTAAAGAGATCCATGTGATCTTAAGTCTAAAGGATTAGAAAAGGTTCATTCTTATCAATTATTACCATTGTTGTGAGTGGTTTAAGCCAGGTTCAGTCTGCACGAGTTTCAGAGAAGTCTTGTCACAGATTCTTTCACACTTCATGATTGTCTGGGGCAGCATCCAGTCATAGCTGAATTCCCACTGCTTGATAGTTCGGTGACGGGTGATTTTTGCATTGCATTCACAGTGTGAAAGTTTGGTTGATTGCCGACTCATCAGTTGTTGACCTCCATAATCCAACAGAAAGAATCATGCATGCCTCATTGCAGTGTGCACCACAAGAATGGTACAACTACACAACATTTTTACCAACTCACAGAGAAACAAGGGGTGCCATAAAAATGAAAACGTTTACCAACACAATGTGCTAAAGAACCGTGCCGGGTAGAGCTAAACCACACCAAACCGATTCAGGCAGTTTTCAGAATTTCAGTTTCTGCTCTATCCTCAACTAAATGAAAACATACGATTAACAGCAAGCCAACTCACAAGTCTTGTAATACCACGAGGTGACACTGATGGCACAGATTTAGGGTCTGTAAAATTAAACTGAAACTCGTATTTTAATTTGAATTTCCTTGCAAATTGTCACATTACGCTGGTGTTCGTTTAAATCACAAAATACCAACACTAATAGTCTTTTTGAAACCTACACATTATATTTGAAATCAAAATTAAACAATAAGGAGGTTCCTTCATTCCTACCATATTCAAGATGTCTCTGTCTTAAGTTGTAGATAGTTGACCACAAATACTTCTAGTGTCACATATGCTCACCATGCTGTAATTCAGCCACACTGTAGTCTTAAACAGTCAATGGTTTTGTGAGTTCATGATCAAATTGAAGTACCATTGAAGAATGTTTTTGCCAAAATATGAGTTCATGTGTTAAAATGTAAAATACAGTATTATTACAGTTAAATTTGCAGCATAGTGTTTAGTGTCCTTTCCAAAGCCCTTGACTTCCTATTACACCGTGCTTGAATCATCATTGTGTGCTTCCCCTGATCTCTTCATTAGCTCTATATAATTATCACCAGGGGCATCCCTTGAGACCTCATGTTTTTGCATATTCAAGATTGATTAGCGCTCAATTAAGTCCCCTGATCCAACACATTTCCCTTCATGCTTTTCTGCTTCCTATAGAGCAGCTATAGTTTTAAGGCTAAATTCCTCTGATTAACCAAGTCTTTGTCTCTCCTCATCTTTATGAACTGCTGACACATTGACTGCTTTCATTTCCTCATCTGAAGTTTTATTCTACTTTCTCGCCTTTGTTCCAGTTTCACTCTTTGCATGCAGTTTCTCAATTTTTTTCAGGATGAGAGCAACTGATCAAGCTCATGTGGCTGTCAATACAAAGATAAATCTTTTCCTGTTCTGAGCACAGATGGTCTGTGATTTCATTGAAAGATCAGAATAAACTAAATGAGGAATATGGGGTTTGATTTGAAGACGATTTGGAGAAGATTAACTCCAATTGAGGGTATAACATCAGTAATGTGATGAATAAAAAGCACATTTTCCTTGCCATTTGCTAAATTACTTAGTTCAGAGGTGATCACCCGATAAACCAGATCCACAGAGGATAATGCGGGGATATCAAGATAGGATGACATGCTTATGAGTGCTGGCCAGTTCCCATAATTCCTTCATGAGCTGCTGCCATTAGCTAATAGAAATAGAAGGTAGTTTGTCAAGGAAGCCGAGCAATGGAGCAAAGAGTTCTCATTTATACACATGGCCTTGGATGCAGTGTAATTGTTTATCACGGGGCTGATGTACAAATGTATTGATGTGGCTCAATCTGTATTCAAATACAGTGGTACCTCAAGACATGGAATTAATCCGTTCCAGGGTGGCAATTTATCTCGAACATTTCGTATTTCGAAGCAAGTTTTTCATGTAAATCGCCTAATATCTGCAACGGCTCTCAGAAACAACAGTATTAAGTTGATGATAAAAAAAGGAAAACCAGAGAAAAATCAAGTAACGTTTCTTCAATCCTTAAATCTACACATTGTTAATGTAATAAATGATAGTAAAGCAGAATAAAACGCACACTTCTTAGAACGGGTCACAGGGTTTCCATCTTGCTCTACAGAACAGCACTTTCCACATTATTAACAATATTTCTTTTAGGACACCTTGACTCTAACATTTGTTATAGCACATTATTGGTAATCTATACATAGTGTTTCGCTTGATTTAAAACTGATTTATAGGGCTTTCTTTCTTGCTCTCAGCGGAGGCACTACACCTCCCAAAGCTTCTCCCAACCGCTGTAATCTGAACGGGCCATGAGTACAGCGCCTATCATGGCTGCAGGAAAATGTTGGCTGTTGACTGCAGTGGTCCCACTACTTTCCCTGACCCTACCCCCTCCTGCAATGTTTTTCCTGTATTATGTCTATATGTGCTTGGTTGCAATGGCTTTTTTTTACCTGGTCCACACTGCCCTCTGTCAAGGACAGTGTGGCAGAAGCTGTTTTTTGAGCCACCTTACCCAATGTATAGCCATTTCTCTGTTTCTTTCTTAATTCCTACCTCTCAACATCGGCCTGTGTGGCCAAAGAGGTTCAATTTCACTGCATGTAACAGTGTATGTGACAAATGAAAGGCTTGATGTTAAAGCGCATCTGCCTTCCAGGGGTCTTTTATTTTGTTTACACTATTAATGGGAGATGGCAATTATTTACTTTCCGATCGCATCTCAAGTTATTTTGTGGTAGAATGTAGATAACATTTCTTTAATGTAAAAATTATGATAGTGGTAGATACTAACTTTAGAGAACCATACCCTACAAAAGTTTAACCGTTCAACCCTCCACACTCTGTCCAACTTACACTCTTGAGTTGCCTAGATATGCAGCACTTCAAGCTACTCTTACCAGACACACCAATCATGGCTTAAACCCAACACCTCGAAAGTTACAACCGGCCAAAGTAGGACTAGTATAGTATATCTATAAATATTGTTCTAGTGAGACGTTCATGTTCTCCTCCAGTTATGGGCTTCTTAGTGGCACATGGCTCATAGCTTTTATTACGCGAATAAGAGTGCGCCCTCTCTTCTGAACTGAAATGTTGAAGTCTTGCCATATTTTTAAAATCCATTATTTACCAACATAACACAAAGTATTTGGTGTTAACAAAATCATATTCTGACCAGGTGCTTCTGATGTGTGTTCATGCCAGAAGTATCATCACTTTGTCGTCTCGTCCCACAATAGCTACATATTGTGACCAAATCCGCCGTATACTAGATATGATTTATTTTGAGCTCTACTGCACCGTTGTGAGCCTTGTGATTGTAAAAGAACAGGCTGTTCTACTGGAGAAATTAATTAGTTAAAATCTATTTAGGCAGAATAATTGTCACTCTCAAATCAAAGAGCTGCTGATCCCTCGGTCATCTTTAAACTGATGCATGGCAAGTCAACCGCGTTCCATTATTAACATAGAACATTTCAAACTCATGCATAAATTTGCAAAACAGCCCACCAAATTTACAGACTAGAGAGAATGATGAATTACTCCCCAAGAGAACACTATAAATAGCTTTAATATCAAAATGGTTTCTGTTTTATCAATGAGGGGAAAGCATATTCAATAGTTTCTTGAGTAAAAATTAACATATGTTTATTCTGTTCCATTTTAATTCCGCATTTAATGTTTCAGTATGAACAGGACTGAAAGTTTCCAAATGATTTTCCTCACTACGCAGCATGTGCTATCCATTTCACATTCGTTCCTTGTAGCCCACAGGAATGTGAAGAGGGGGAATTGATACGTTTAGTAAACATTACATCATGGCTTGCTGCACTGAGCTGGTCCAATCATTCACCACGTGACCTAGATCCTCATCATAATGGTTCGTGGTGGAATGCAACTTCCAGCAGCTGTCTGGCCAGATGAGCAGCTGAAGGAGCTCTGGGTCCAGGCATCTCAATAGACCACCCTGGCATGACTCCAGGTCCTTTCCCAAACCCAGGTGCTGACTTATGAGCACTTTGAGACTGAGTCTATTGTGTCCGCCACCATTAGAATTCACATGCATTATGTTTTGAGACTCGCCATTAGGACTTGGCGGCATAATAATAAATCATTACCTCAAAATGACTTGTCAGCTCTAATTGCTTATTATTGAATGTATATAACAGTGTATAATGACATTTATATAAGTGGGTGTGGTTAACAGCATTAGGTTGCATGTGAAATAATACAAAGTCATTTTTTTGCTCCATTCAGTCCTTTCTAATTAGGTTTTGGCAGCTTTGCCAGAACTTGTCTGGACCTTGTTAATGTGATTCACTCAGATGTTGTTTCACAGAAAACCAAATGCTGAAGTTGGCAAGGGGTAAACACACATTTTGATGAATGTAGATGTAACAACAATGCCAGCTTCAATGGGCAGAGAGAAAAGCCTTTGTCTAGATTTTAGAATGGCTACAGGACACTGGCGCTTACCCGAGAAGACCTGAAGATATGCAGTGATTCTATACACAGCAATTTCTAATTTCTACACACAATTCTCAATAATTATGCTGGCTTCTGTCTCTTGTTTTGTTTAAGCTACAGCTAGCAAATATTGCCAAGATATCAAAACTGGTCCGACTTGGGTTCCAATATTTACCACAAATTTTTGGCATTCATTGAGAATGCTGGGAAATTAATCATAGTAACATCTTTAAAAATGTTATGACCTCACTGACCGCTTCTTAGCAACCAACTGTTTACCCCATCAACCACTTTTTCTGAACTCTATCTAAACTTTGGTACAAGATGAAGACATAGGGTTGGTTTATATAACCTTTGCAACTATGACAAAGGTAACATTTTAGCACTCACCAATTTGGGAGAACCATAACTCAGATTTGAGAAATCATAAAGACACAGGGGTTGATTTTTTTTTTCCATTTAACTCATGGTGACATAATGTACATTGTATTCTGCCACTGACCCCTCTATAGCACCCAGACCGTTCATAGGCATATGCATAGGCTTTTACATATCTCAGCCATAGTGAAAAGCCATAGAGACATGGGGGTTGGTCTGTTACTCATAGTGATATCATAACATTTGAAAAAAAAATATGTTTAGTTGCACTTTTTTACACAAGCCAACATCAAAGTTTTTGTGCAAACTTTAGCCATAAACTTTTAATTGTTGCAAATTTGTAACAAATGAAAACTAAGCCCTAAGTTTATTTCAAGTATTCAGAACCTTTGCCTTTAAGGTAACATCAACCTTTTGCAGTACCTGTTTTTCATTTAAAAGGGTCATTTACATATTTAAATATATGTACAAGAGACAGGAGACAGGATGGGTTGTTCTACTTTTCAATGGGCACTAATTTTACGTTGATTGGGATTTACAAAAGTAATTTGTGTGGGTGCCTGCATATGTGCATTGGATTGGATCGATGTTTGGAGGAAATCTACCCAGATTTTAGTACTTCATGCACCTGGACTCTTTTTATAGCGTTTGTTTAAAATGAGTGATTGGCGAACAAGGGCTTTTGTCAGGGAGGTGACCAAGAACTCAGTGGTCAGTTTGTCAGTGTTCCAATGTTCCTCTGTGGAAAGAGAACCTTCGCTGCAGCACATGCACCAATCTGAATTCTATGACAAGAGTGGCCAGATGGAAACCACTCCTCATTAAGAAGACCACGTGGAGTTTTCCAAACAGCACCTAAACAAAACCCTCTGGTCTCTTTAGACAAAGCCCTTATCTCCTGACCAAGAATATCCTGACAGGGAAGCTGTGGAATTGGGAGACTAGACATAATTGATTGAAAGATCCAGAGTTCCTGAGCACCTTTGACCACAGTTGGGGGTGAATGGTCATCTTTCAGCAGGACTTTGGCCCTAGATACATAGCCAAAGGAGTGGCTTCAGGTTAGCTGAAGCCTAGCCAGAACCTAAACTTGACTCCCACTGAATATCTCTGGAGAGATCTGTTAAATGCTGTGCACAAATTGCTGATTACCTGATTGAACTTAAGAGACACTGCATAGCGAAAAACTATACAAAAATAAAGACATAAAAAATAACCTGCATGTTAACGATTTAGGAGAATATATTAAATGTTGTTTTATGGTGGCGAGAGAGACAAGGGCACACAGAGGCACAGTTGAGACCCCAATGGGGCATTTTATTAAAGACACAGGGTTAAAAATCTAGGAACGGGTTAAAAGATGGAATGAAAATACCTTGGAGATTGCAAGGGAGCCACATCTCCATGGCGAGATTGCTCCGATATGGTGACGCACTGTGCTCCAGGCCAGAGGTGTAGGCTTCTCGAGGCTGGAGCTCTTTACCCTTTGTATCCGGCTGGACCCAGTGACTCAGCTGGTCCGTCGTTGTCGCAGGCAGATCAGGTGGATTCACACTGGTTGAGGTTCTCCCTGCGCTCCCTCCCAGTGACCAGGGTGGCATGGATCTCTTCTCTATCCCTGTGTTGTTGTGGGGTTGTGTGTCCTCCCAGGTGCTGCTTGTAGTATCCGTCAGTGTCAACGAGCAGCACCCGGTAACCCTGATTAGCCTTGTTCCTCATTACACTGTGCTTGGAAAAAACGCAGTGTTACCATAATAGTGGACACGCATTTCAGATTAATAAACCACTCGAAATGAAAAGTCTGAGGAGAAAGTTCAACAGGCTAATGGAATTTCAGTTGTCTAATTTTATTCAATACAGGGGGTCGGGGGTGTTGTTACTAGAAGAATGTGTGAAGTTCGATTGTTTTAAAGTATCTCAACAGTTCCACTGAGACAAACCTCACTTAGGAGCCAACTTGAGAAATCCATGCTCAATATGTTCATGATGAAGCTTAGCATTAGCCGTTATCATCGTCCTCACAGTAGGAGGCTTTAGTGTAGGTAGGTGCACATCTCTGGAGAGGAATTCAACTGAAGAACCACCTCCAGACTGCCAGCAATAAAACCTCCCCAGTCTAAAAGAGGAAAGCAAGTGCTCGCCTCTTTTAATTCTTACACAGATCGCCTCTCAGTTCAGCCTTTTTCTTTACAATCCACAAAGGCTTTAGAGATTCTGAAGTCTTTCTGGCAGAATTACTGAGGAAAGAGCTCTGAAGTTTCGCCCATCTCTGCTGGCATTCTAAAACAGTGGGCACTTGACTAGTGGGTGGTGAAAAGAAAGCTATAAGAGTAAAAGCTTGGCTCTGTTAAAGTCCCTCATGAATTTTAACAGTGTGATGATAATAGACTGATAGATTTTTTTAATCAAAGGCTGAATAAATAGATATTAATGTATGACTGTTCAGTGATGGCATGAACTTCAAACTTTTGCAGCTTTTGAGTGCACGTTTGAAGAGTGTGAGTTCCAGACAAAAGCATAAGATGCCCGGTGTTGAAAGGGTTTCATTCTATACTTTTCAATTGGCTCTTTAATTGGTAACAAGAAAAACACACAAAGTAAATTTGAAATAATATAATAACTAAACTTCAACAGTTACATGCTGTAAAGTCTATTGGTAATCAATATTGTTTCAGCTTTACTAAATCCCATTAAATGACCCTCGCATTTAATTAAACAAAATGTATTAATAAATGTATACCATACACCTGATTTGTCATCTGCAAATTTAATGGTTATATTTTCCTTTGTTCCTACTTTCTTTAATTTTTTGGAGATTTAGGATCTCAAATATATGGCAACCCAAGGCTTCCTCATGCAGTTTCCTCATGAATCAAAACCAACAGGGCTGGTTCACGGTTCACCACAATTGCTGAATGTTATTAAAATAAGGCAGATACGAATGTTGCATACAGTATTAAGATCGGAGATGTATCACATGTTTGGGAATAACTGAGGCACTGCTGTATTTGCCTCTTGATCTCAAAATGGTTTAGAACTGGGATGGGCAAAGTCATTCCTGGAGGGCCGGTGTCCCTCCTGGTTTTTGTTTAAACTTATTTGAAAGAGGGGTACATTCATGTTACTTTTAAAGGTGTCTATCCATGATAGTCTGATACATTGGTCAAATTCCATATATTTTATTAATTTTGAAAGTGAAAATGATTTGATATGTTAGTTTACAACACACAAAGTGCAACATTTCAAGCCTTTCTGCTTACTATTATACATTCTTTAACTTAATAACATTCCTTCTTCCACAACTCAGAGCTATTGAATGTATTGGAACCCCTGGCATCTGTCCCCTGCTTGTAAAGTAATGAAGCAGAATGGAAATATGTCTGCAGTGTTGATGGAATAGTGAAGGTTGTAGCCCTGGGACAATGTTTATGACATTTTGTCAGATTTTAAATGATTGCCTGTCTGAAACAAAGAGGAATTAGTGCACTTGTAAATATTTCACAATTGTGAAGAAAGAAACATCCTCAAAGGTTTGGAACAGCTTTTAGTGGATGTTTTTGTTACATTTGTACATGTGGGGGAGCAGTGGAAGTAGCTGTATTGTGGTATGCACTTCTGCAGGGAGTGTGTTGGCTCGAGGGATGTGGGCTCTGATAAAGAGCATTGGAAGTTCTGATCTGGCAAAAGACTGGAATTTGATCAATTTACTTGAAATGTGCAGTTTTATTGAAGAGTGTTTTTCTTCTGCCTCTAGTAATTTAAATATGGCATTTCAACGGCTGTTAGGAGAGTTTAAAGGGGATTTTTTTGGGAGATCTTCATTTCACTTTTTAATTTTCATAAGAACTGGTGCCATTCTGATTCTCTTAGATCTTTCAGTGACCTTTGGATGTAGTTGATTTTATTGGTGTGGTGACTGTTGGGTGTGTGGTTCATCTCATTTTCTGCAAGATGGATTTCCTTTGTGCCATTTCATGATATCTATTTGGCCTAAACCAGACAGCTTTAACCTAAACTAGACGGCTTAAAAATACTTTTTCTGTATGTTTATTATATTCCTTATTTTTCTTTTCAACACTCCTTCCAGGAAGGTCACCAGTGAGCCTCAAACCGACAACCTCATAACTGGAAGTGCTACCCACTGAGCCACAGTGCCACCCTACACTGGAAATGATAATGAAAAAAGTAACCTATCCTTACACGTGCCGGGCTAACTTTCACCTGCAATGTTCCTTGAATATTGAGTTCCATGAGTATTTGTCGTGGAATTCCTAACAATTCCAGCAAATTGAAAAGATCCTAGTTTCAGAGGTAGAAATATTCTCTTAATTTTGAACCGAAACAATACTGGTCTAATCAGATCCAATTATCTGCTGTACTAAAAGTTTTGAGAAGATTTGAATGTTTACAAAATGATAAGACACTTTGATAAGATACTTCCCTTACAGTTTTGGATGATGAACTGGAGAGTTTCTGTGGGTTTGCATTTGTCCCGAAAGCCAGCCAGCAGCAGTTGTGTGAGGAACGACCTCAGCTGTTCAGACAGGCACCAGTGGAGTGTGAAGTTGTTATTTTTGGCTCCGTTCCTTGTGTTCACCTACACTGGTTTTTCAATGCGCTTCTGAAGTGGGTTTCGCCAGCCAGATATATAAGGGGTCCTGCCCCCGAACAGCTGCAATAACCATTCTTTGTATCTCTGCTTTGGGCTGTCACTCATCTGATGATGAGACCTGGTGGTGATTTCATGCACCTCTGATTGTGATCCAGTACTGCAGACCCCTCCGCATGAGACTCTTGATTAGAGATGGGTCAGAGGAGCACACAGCGATCTCCTCCGCTTGAGTGCTTTTGCGTCAGCATTTGTACTGATCTCTTGGACACTTTGGGTCTTGCTTGGAGCTGAACACTGTTAACTTAACCTTATTGGAACGTCACTTAAAACTCATGTTGATTCTCTTGCTTGCTTGCCAGTAAAGCAGACGGCAAGATATGTTCCTTTCTTGAAACTAGTTGGCTGGAATCCACTGCTTTCACAGTGTCATTGCCAATTCCCCGGTGGCTTGAATCCAAGATTCTCCTCTCACTGGTGCCTTTCTTAGTTAATGTATCTTTCTAGAGATAACAAGCACATCTCTGTAGCGATATCGATGCCGAGTTTACTCCATTTGTGAGGGCTCCTCTAAGGTAAAGGTCTACAAGGTGTTCTGTAACTCATGCATGAAAACTCGATTTGAAGAGTTTTTGCTGGCATCAAGTTCCTAGCTGTTGGATAGATTGACCTGTGGTTCCCAGAGCTGTGGAGCATCAAAACTGGGCAAATTCTTCTTGAATTATTCACAATATATGTGTCCTAGCACACTGGCTTCTTCGGGTGGCTGTTGCTGGGTTTACAGACTGCAAATGATCTGATGCACATTCCAGCTTCAGCCAACCAGGAAAGAGTAGTGACTCACCCGCTCTGTTAGTTAGTTAATCTTCTTATAGAGTGCTGCAGACGTGACGTCAAAACCCAGAAGACTAATTCACTACTGCTTTTTCCCCTGGGTTCTTTAAATAAAGAATGGCAGTAACAGAAAGACTGTTGGGATTTATACAGATGCATAGCACAGGTTAACATTTAGGACTATTTCTTTAAATGTTTTTTTTTATGCAGATGTTCAATCACTACCGTGGACATATGTTTAAAACATCAAGCAGAATAGGATTCTTGAAGTTACGGGCTACTCTCAGGATTCCAGAATGGAACTATGAGAGTATTCAACCTGTGCATAAAGTGCAGTAATGACTATTGTTTCCTTTCTATTTTCTAGCTTTCAAACTTTAGGTAAACCTCAGATTAGCTTGAGAGCTTTATGGAATGGGTTTTCATGGCTGAACAGCTGCATCTGAGCATCAAATAGTATGCAGTTTGTCTGATTTTGTGGTGCAGTTTGCTACCAATGCTCAGTGAAAGCTTCATATAGATAAAGATGCAGCGTTTGGTGTAGAAGAACTTAAAGTACTGACCTCAATCCTGATAGAAAGACTTTGGGATGAATTAGATAGAAGCCTGACCCATCCCAAAAAGGTTCAAAATGTCTTTGCTGGGTGTGGCTATTATAGAGTGTGGCGACTTCATGTTAAACCCTATGTTTTATGAATAGGTTTGTTGTTTAGCACATCTGATAACTAATGAGCAAGAAGTTTGGACACAATAGTGTTATCTTTAAGAATAATAGCAATATCTAGAGTTCTTTGCTGGAAATTAAGCAAAGAAAAGCATTATTAATACATAAACAATTTTTCCTGATTGTTTTAGAAATGTGATAAATAATTCTTTAATGTGCCATTGCAAATGTACAAGAATCCTGTTTTGTCTTTTTTGACATTCATCCTCTAACCCTGATTAACCCAGGACTTATGAAAGCTCAACCAACAAACCATGCAGACTCAAAATGTGATTGTACCAAAAGTAATAATACATAAAGTAATAATGTTTTCCAAATTAATGCTTTGGCCTTTGTTTTTGCCATTACAGTTAACCTTGACAATGTGGTGAAGAAATTTGACAACAAGTTGGAGATTCAAACTCAGTCCATCCACACTTATGGTCATTACTTCTAGATCAAGTCACCTTTTGTAATGTTTGCAAATTCCCCTTAAAATTGGCCTGCAAAAAAAAGTTTCGCTCTCTTTTAAAGTTCTACCTTGAAATTTCTAGTGATTTTTTTTAACCCATAATTTTGACTACTTCATTCAAACCCATGCATAGTAAGCGATGACGATATATATCGTGGGGACGATTGAAAAGTGTCTATCGTCCTATTTCTCGTCTATCGTTTCTATCGTTTCTAACCTAATTTTATCAATTACTAAAGAAAATATTGCATTAAATAGGCTATGACAAATGTATGATATGTCTTGTGGCTATGCAATGCATACTCTACCCTTTATATAAGTGACAATCAAGAATAAAAATGAATTTTTTCGCAAAGAAACGTCTTGTGATTTTGCGACGTGACGCTTTACGTTGTTGCGACATGCTTTACGCTAGTTAACTCGTGAGTGCTTAAAGATGGAGACGCAAGAGATGAATGCCCGGAGTCGCAACAAATTGAAACTGCTACGCAGGCAGCAGCCCAAGAAGTTCTTTTACCGTAACGTGGGGTACGTCAGTGGTTTGGTTGCATTTTGGCTTCAAGAGCTCCGACGCAGAGCAGAAGACAGTCATCTGCAAACTCTGCCAAAAAACTGTTTCCGCGCCTGACGCGAACACAACAAACCTCTTTTACCACTTGAAGAAGGTTCACGAAAAAGAATACTGGAGAATCGAAGAAATGCGACGTAAAGAAAGTTGTGAAACAGCCCGGCAAGTGGCGAGAAAAAATATAGCCAGCCTAAAATTAAAGAGTCTTTCATAAAATGCACACCGTATGAAAAAATGTCCCAGCGCCATAAAGAAATCACATGTGCCATCTTGCATTACTGTTGTAAAGGCATGATCCCCGTGTATCCAGCTGAGAAGGGTAGCTTCAAAGTGCTTGACCCGAGGTACGTTATGCCCAGTAGTGATGTGTCGTTCAAGAACGATTCGTTCTTTTTGAACAAATCTTTAATGTGACTCCGTATGAACGAGTCGTGTTGGAGAGGGATTCGTTCATTGGCGCATGCGCATCATTCTTGTGGTTTTCCGAGCGTAACCCGCTCATCATCAATGACAGAAGACCGAAAAGACCCGAATGACCCGAAAGATGAACTAATCTTTTCTGTTTCCGGCTCATGGCCGCTCCGTAATGTTAACCAATGCAGCATGAGCCGGAAAGAGAAAAGACCGAAAGGACCCGTACTCGAAAAAGAACGAATCTTTTCGGATCCCGGCACTGTAGCGGTCACGTGACAAAGAAGTCCGGACTGAGTGCTCGGACTGCACACGTTAACATCAGAGTGAAGTAATTTTGTGTCGAACAAAAGAGATTTAAATCTAAAGAAGACAGATCAGAGTTTGGGTAAACCAGACTAAAAGACCCAGGTAGGCTTTAGTAATATATTTATATTCATTTTAAATTTAGCATTATAGTTTTGTCTTATTTGTAGTGTGATTCGCGTTTGTGTATAAAACGCTAGTAGATGTGGAAGTACACACAACATTTATTGATATTTTAGTAAAATGAACGAAATGACTCGAAAAAAGATCCGTTCATTTTACTGAACGAGACTCAAAGAACCGAATCCGTAAAATGATCCGAACTTCCCATCACTAATGCCCAGTCGTAAGCACTTCAGTAATGTTGAGTTGCCTCGCTTATACAACGCATGCCGGGCCCAAGTAGAGAAGGATGCTTGCAGTGTGGTCCATTATTTATTTTTTTTAAATAGTTTATTTTGATAATACTATTTAAATAACTATGATGTGGTTAAAAAAATGTGAAGGCTACTGTAGCTCTACCTCCACCACATCTGTTGTCATTTGATACGTTTACATTGCTGCACTAAAATGTAGTTTTTCTCATTTGTGACAGTTCAGTTAAATGTCACTTCAAAATAAAGCTGCAAAAAAAAGTATGCAATGATATTTTTTGTCAAACTTTTCAGAGAATAACTGAAAACGTACTTTATTGTGGTATATCGTGATATATATCGTTATCGTGATATAAAATAATCCATATCGTGATATATAATTTTTCCATATCGCCCAGCACTACCATGCATTTTTTTAATTACCTTAAAAGTTACATTTATTGCTTGATTTCTCATTCTCACGTCTGTTTTTCATTCAAGTGTGCTTCGTAACATACTATTTCCAGTGAAAGTGAATTTTGTGTGGAGTATTGTGTTCTTTATTGTGCTCCCATGAATACATAAAATCATTTTGTACATGAGACCTATTACTTATAAATTCAAATGGTTTTGCCAAATTGCCAAGCTACCCTTGAATCAGTACAACCACTTTAGTTGAGTAAGCCTGAGCATGGTTTTATAACTTGGGTGGTAATCTGTCTGAACCCCACCAGCATGTCCCTTCTTTTTTCTCCTGTTATTGCTTTGTTAATCGATGCGCTCTGATTCACTTCGCAGATTGCTTCCAGCTTCTCGGAAGACTCACGTCCAAAGCTCAGCCTGGTAGAGCCACATCTGATGAGATTCTTGGAGGACCACACTGACTACTGAAGGTAGGAAGAGAGCAGTTCAGTGTTTATTGCTTTACCAGTTGTACTGTTCTTGTGTGGCCCTGCGGTCTTCTGTAATACACTTGCACCAGCTGTATGTCTGTCAAAGGACGGAACACTGAGTAAACAGAATTAACAGTCCTTAAGTGTCACATGGTTTCCATGGTCACATATATTTCTAGAATGACTTCTATGTTTTGAGTGGTTTACCCATGAAAGATCCACAGATGACATTTTACTAACATATCTTTTGTTTAGAGTAAATTGACTTTTCATCACTGCTAATGAACGTAAACCGGCCATTAAATTTTTGTAATGTCGGTTTACTTTTAGATGTTAAACAGTAGAACTAACAGCATTTGACCATTGCCTCAAATAGAAACGCTAAAACAGTGTGGGATTGAAATTATTGAATATTTTTTATACCAATAAAAAATAAATAATATTTTACCAATCAGAGCAACCATAGACTGCTCACAATCAGGTTCAAGGTCAAATAGATAGTGAAGGGGTGTGGCCAATGTTAGCACTATTTGAAACGGTGCATCTTCCATCCTAAAAAAAGGATGGTAAGGATTTGCTCTTTGTCTTGTTGGGACATAGCCTTCTATGTGATGCGGGCAGATAATGACGTAATAACAAGAAATGACATGTTAATAACATCATGAAACAATCCAATTTGTATTGTTGCATGAAATAATATGTGCTTTCGGTTGATGGATCAATGTTATCCCACCACACTTTCTTGTTAACAGTTTATTTACGATGACTGTTACTGGTTCATCAGCTGTAGTTGGGCAAAGTCCCAAAATTTATCTACAAACCACTTTTATTACAATTAGTGTTTTAAAATGTAGCTGAAACGGAGGAATCATGCTCTCCTTCACAGCTTGTTTTTAATTTCAAAGCAATTGTTTTTAACGTTTTAACATAGAAATGTGTCTTATTCATAAAGGGTTTTGTGTAGAATAATCGTATAAAGATAATGTGTCTTTTCACGAAGTTTGAGGCCTACCATTGCAATCAGTTGTTCAATCAACCCTCTGCCAAATTGATTCATGACCCTTGCTGTAGCTTGCTGAAAGTGTTCTATGTGTATGTCTTCTGATCAATCCACTTTGTACCAAACGGCTTGATGTTTACTCCCAATGTAAGTCACTTTGGATAGACAGTAAAGCACTTTGATGGCAGGAACCGGTCTTTCATTATTAGCCCAAGTTCTGGAGTCATGCTGGACTGTATCCCTCACATGGCTCACATTCCTGCCTGTGGGAATGCAGGAAAATGAAACTGTGCATTCCTCAACAAATTGAATTTCGGCCAGTCTGGTGTTTAGCTATGAGATGTATTTAATCATTTAGATTCAGATTCCTCAAGTAGTCATTTCTAAACATTTTTCAGATGTTTATCAAGTTGTAACACCACTAGAAATAAATATTCTGACATTCGCCCTGCGTCTGTAAATGGTGAGACGTTGACATTGCTGATCTTTACATCGTCTTTTGTTTTTCACCTTATAAAAATGAAGGTGGAAGATGAATTATAAACCTTCATGAATAATTAAGAGGCATCGGCAGAAGTGAATTATTAATGAAAGAAAAAGGCATTTCTCTTGATGCATAGAGATGGCTGAGTGTCTTGGTTTCACATGGAGAACAGACTTGTTATTTCCTCTCATTAAGGAAACGTGTGATTCTGCTCGATGGATCATACTGTGTAGCCTTTTTGGTGCTTTTAAAATTTTTCTGAAATGTAGTCTATGATCACTAAAGGAAAGGTTTGGAATGATTAAAGGTTTATTAAATGCTGTATGATAACATACATAATGTGACACCTTATCATTCCTTACTCTAAGACAGTTCTAGTTTATACAAGTTTTATATTTGTATATTTAAAATGATGTCTACTTTTTTTACTTTCAACAGTGATAATGTCACTAGATGTCCTCTAGAATAGAATGTAAGATTTCAAACAGTTTTGTAATTGGATAATTAAAACAACATGAATAAACCACAGGAGTGTCCGCTTTAAATGGTTAAAATTCCAACTAGTGTCACACTACCTCCGTGTTGCCATGGTCATGTGACCCGTGATGTTATTAGCATTAGTTGCACCAATAGTTGGCTCATGGTATGCATTACTCTCAATTTAGAATTCTAAGAATTCCACGTTTTGTTAAATACTGACCTACACACAGTTCACACTCTATGATCATGTAAATCTATCAAATATTTGTAACATACCTAGTGCTGCCAAATATTAACATAATTTGTAACATACCTTTTTTAAACATATAACATTATTAGCCCCTAAATATGGCATTTTACTTTGAAATCGATATATTTGTGGCAGTAAGTCCTAAAAAAAGGAAATAAATATACTCACAGTTAGTCTAGACCAAAAGATTTTACATTTGAATGCAAAGAAATCTAGTCCTTAATGCGCTTCTTAATGGGCCACACAGAAAGAATAAATACATTATTTAATAGCCTTTGTATTTTTTTAAAGTCTGAAAGGTATTTTATTTTCAAAACAACTCAATTGTCTCAAGGGCAACGTGTCAGTCACAATGTCCCTTAATAATAAACCCACAAAAGAGAACGTTAAACTGGTCCTGGATAAAAGACTTTCTGATTGGCTACAGCCTAAACAATACATTGGATTGGTTCCACACATGGAATACATATGCAGGAAGATAGAACATAAAGTAGAATCCAAATAGTCATGTGATTGTGGCTTTTCTGCTAGTTTTATTGCTTGGACTGCACTAACCTTCATGGTCTCCTTTGATGTAATGGTTGCCCAGTAAATGAATGTAAGTACTCCTATTTTGCCTATCTTTTGGTTCATTTTGTACCTGATAATTTTTTTCTAGACTGCGGGAGTCCCTAGAGCTGTAACTTGTTGGTTCCTGTCTTTTGTGGGCAGTACAACTGTTATAGAGGGTGCCAGGATCATGTCTGTGAATACTAATGACAAACCCCTTTGATTTTTTTTTTTTTTTCGCTGTGTTGCTCTAACAATCCTGGATAAATCTCCTGGTCATTTTTCTTTCCCTTTGTTTGTCTTCCATCTGACACCTTTACTCCCATTTTATCATTCTCTTTAGTTGAATCCTCAGCGCTGGTAAAGGTGAGCTTTGTGTTTCCTCCCAATTTTCAGCAAGTCTCTATGAATGCAACATTGGTCTATGAAGCTTTGTCAATGAAAAAATGTGAGTCAAACAGATGCCTATGGATCCAGACGTCTGATTACTATATCCAAAAGACCCTAGAGTTGTCTCAGTCCACTCATGGGATATATTTTGGCTAATTTCCAGCCACACATGGGCCTGGTGCTGACTGGCTTTGACTTCCATTTAGATGTGAGGAACCGGATTTGGTGATGATATTCAGTTCTCAGCGTCTCACCACATTCTCTTCATGAATGAGCCACACTATAAATCGTGGTAACCCTAGTCTAATCTTGTTGTTTTTATATTCTTTAGCATTTATACAAATGTATTGTCCCTATTTATATATATTGAAGATTTAAATAAAAAATTTATTAAAACAAAGCAGTTATGTATTTAAGAGTGAATTCGCCACTTGTCACTTTCCTTGGGATATACTGTTCCCAGAACACAAACTTGCCATTTTTGTGGAATGCAAAGAAACTCAAGAAAACATCTGGAGAAAGTCACTCAGAAACACCATTGTATCCCCTAGTGCTCCAGACATATGGAAATTGTCAATTTTGGTTTAAACTTCTCCAGGATTTTTTTTCATGCTGTTAAATTTTACATCTTCTGCCCTTTAATTGTAATCATTGTTATATATTTTTTTAAATACATTAACTAACTTAACTAATTGATTTTTATCTCACACACGGAGAGAGTGGTTGGATGTTGGAAGTCCACCCCACCCCCAACTCCAGCCAGAGATTGAACCAGTCAATGTGTGATTTTTATCTATTTTTTTATTTAAGGCCACTACTACCACTAAATTTGTGCCGTATTGAATCTGCAGCTGTCTTGGCAACAGTTTGCCAAATTAATATCAATAATGATGAATTATGAATCAATGAATCACAGATCAATCTTTGTAGCATTCTATTTTTTGCCATATTGTTTAGTAAAACATATTTTAGCTGGTTTGGAAGCAGAAACAGGAATCCATGTGGTGGCATTATGATTACATGAATGATGAAATGTTTGCTTCCCCTCCCGGTCATCTGCGTTCTCCTGACCAACCTCCAGTGCGTGTGTGCGTGTGTGTGTGTGTGCACTTGCCACCCTAACCCCACCACCGTGTGTCTTGCACCACTGCCCTCGAACTGCTGATTAATCGAATCCTCCTGGAAACCAACACCCTTCTTTCATTTCCTGTACCTTGGAGACAAGAACCAGGTTGCCTGCCAGCCTCACATAGCCCCCATTGACCTGCAGAGTCAGCAGGGATACAGCACAGCAACAGGATGGGTACCTCGACCCACTTTAGTAGAAACAGAAGTGCTTTAACTTTAGCTCATGTTCTTTTTATGCAGCTTAAATGGAACAAGCACCTGGTATCGATCAGTCTCTCTCATAGGCTCCTGGTGCATCCGCTTTATTTCACTGTGCAGCCATGATACAACCAACGTTCTCAGACACACGCACTCATTCACAATTAAACATCTCTCCATTTTCCTGGCAGCCCCTCATGTTCTTTTCACAGTGCCAGAACAATGAGTCGTCTCAACAATCTGAGCGAGCTCCCTTGAAAATCCAGGCCACATGTGCTAGCATGCTTGAAGTGCCTGGATAAGTAGGGAGTAAACTGAGAAGAGAGCGGTTGAATGGGATTTTGGGTTGAAATGTATTCCCTACTGTAATTGTTCAGTGGAGATGCCGCACTTCTCTTTCTCTATTTTCCTCCCCAGCTGCTGTTCAACTCAATTATCTGATTCGCTGAGTAGTCTCTTCCTCTTTTATAATGCATGGTGCTTTTCGGAATCTTCTGCATATGGGAGAATAAAGCCAGCAGACCTTTTCTTCTGAGATAATTAACCACCAATGTAAAAGTAATAGAAACTCTGACACCTTTCTACTTAATCCACATTTTATTCTTTTGCTTTTAAAAAATTGTCTAAAAACTAATGGTTATTATGTAGTATCTTTAGAACTAATCATTTGTACAAACCAGTTATGACATTCGGTGACATATTGTGTAATTTTTTTTCCTAACTGGCTGGGCCAATCAACCAATTCACAAGACAACAAGACAAATGGTAATTTGCGTCTTGGGCTTACATTAACAAACGTTAAACGAAAATTGACAAATGTCAATTTTCACAATTACTTATTAATTTTTTGATAAATAGAACATTGATGTCTCCTTAAAAAAAGTGATTAAAACAAATGAGATCAACAATGTAGTTTTCTTCTGCAACCTCTAAAAGAGTAAGAAATTTTTTTTAATCTCTTAAGCCCTGAGGCCTATTTTCCGAAAATCCTATACTTTTACTTTTTAAGGCATTTCTCAGCTTTTACAAGGCCTAAACTGCAAATCTTGGTATCAAAATGAAGATAGGTTCTTGGGGAGTGGTGTGGATGAGTTAATTTGACAGTCAAGAACACTGGGTAAGAGTAATTGATGTTGGAATGGCCAAAAAATTAACTCCGCCTAAAAAAAACACATGTTTCCTCCAATATCTCCTTATTTTACTTATAATGAAGCAAATAAACACAATCAATTGTAACCACTACATGTCAAGGACATCTGTAGCAAGTTTGGTGTTCATACTACAAGAAACTAATATTCTGTAAAGGTTTTGATTGAACAAAGTTCAGGCGTAATCCATGTTGGCACAGTTTGGCACAATTTGGCACAATAATTGAAATATGGAAAAAATCTTGTCCAAAGCTTCAGCTACGTTCATAGTCTTCTTTTCTTGCTTACGGGACATGATTTCAGTAAAAAAACTCCTAAAGAAACGCTGTAAAAGGGGGGTGGAAGCTCATTTACCCCATCTTGCTGTGCTTTTGGGAACCTTTCATTCACAAACGCTTTCGACGTCGAGCTTCATGCAATGTAAATGAGTTGCATATCGCTGGATTCAGCTGGTTGTTAGCTTTCATTTGATGCCATGGTTTCGGTGTTTCCGTTTATATTGTGGATACATATCGCACATAAACAAAAACTTGGTCATGAAGTATTCTCCGACTATGTTGTTGTTTATTTGCATGGCGTTCGAGCTGTGGTTAACGGATATGAAATTGAATTAGATAAGTTTTTAGAGGAGTTTCCGCTGAACACAACAGTATTTAATATGTGTGGGTTATTCTCAGGGTTAGTGAGCTATGAGTGAAAATGTAACGCACAAGTGGCTTAAGAGGTTAAAGATGACTTAAAATAATAAAAGAATTAGACCAAAATAAATAACATAAATGTCAAAATTTTATTTCACGGCAAGGCTTAGAATGAACACCACAGCTTAGAACTAGCAAGTTAGTTCCTCAACCCTACCCTAAGTAAACATGTTTCAACATGGCCTGTGTTTCTAGTTTAATGTTTTAAAAGATTTGTTGTGTTACCATGTGGTGCTGACACAATTGCGTAGCAAATATTGCATGTTTTTGGTTTTTCACATTTGTTGTGTTACCATGTCCACATCCCAAACTGTTTCCAAACTACAAAATATTTCTTCCACCCTTGCTGAACAAATACGTATGTGACTGCCCATTGTCTGCCATCTTAACTTGTGCTAAAATGTAAATGAGATATCATACGTACCTTTTTTCCTAAGAGAAGCTTAGTGACACAGTTCGCCCAAAATAATGAATACATTTTTCTCGATTTTTACCTTTTTTGTGATTGTTAAGTCATGAAATTCAATTACTTAAAAGTCCTAGATTAATACAATATTTAGTTATTCGGTAGTGACTACTTTTATACAAGATTGCCTCAGCAAAGTTCTATAAATTCATAATAATTAGCCAAAACCAACATTTAATGGTGTATATTAGGAGAGAAATTGTTGTTAATTGGCAGCTTTTTTTCAAAGTTACAATGTACACGCTGATTAAAATATGTAAGTTAAATCAGAGCACAAAATTATTATTGAAATAAAACTAAAATGGGAAAAAGTCAGATTGTTTACAGGTCTTTAGATGAGGCTAAATGGCCCTCAGCTTGAGCCACAGCCGGTAGGTGCCAATCATCTCTTTTTACATGACTTGTGTGTCTTGTCCTGACACATTTAGTCCATTCTCATCCTTACTACCCATGGGGTGATGACTCCATTTTACCATGCTGTGCGGATGAAAGTGACAGCAATGCCTCCTTTGTGTATAGATTCCCCCTAACTGAGAGAATGTTTCCTCCATCATAGCCTGAAAGATGCACTCAACTTAGCACCCTGATGGTGCAACCACTTAGTTAATTTAGTTTCAAATGTCAGACCAATACTCCTGGGATGATCCACCCTGATGGGGTTCTATCAATAACATTATTCAGCACTTTATTCTGCCTAAGTGGTAACCTCCACTGAATAAACCTCCACTGTTGGGATGTCAGATTTTCTCAAATATGATGCACAGTGAGTAGATTGACCTTTCACAGTAAAAATCTAGAGCCTACTATTGATTGATGAGCCACATGCCTGACTGTCAAGCCAAGTGAGACCTCCTGCAAATTCCGGCAATGAAACCCAAAGCCAAATCTTATTGATGACTCAATGTGTCACAGTGATTGTAGCACGGTGGGGTTAAAAATGTGCTTTGCAAAGAAGCTGTGGCGATTGCAACAAGCTGACTTCTACAATAACGTTTAAATGAAATCCTTTTAAAGTTTCCAGTGCATTTTTGAGTCATTCTGATTATGTTGACATTTTCAGATCCTCATTTCTGTGAGAGGCATTCTGTGTGTCTGACAAATAGTGCTGCCAATTCCACTTGCGATGCCAGGCAGAATCCCCCACCGAGAGCTTAAGGACAAACACACACACACTCATTGAGAATAAATGCTCCACCCTGCCTTAAAAATGCACTGGCGGTTAGAAAATAGTGAATAAAGCAGAACACTTTCTACGTTTTTAGGTGGGTGGCTGTTAGTTGACATCCATCGTGTGCTCTGACCTCTGCAAATCATTTGATCTTTAAACTGATTTCCATGGAACCGAGTATTGTACGTCTTTTATAAAACCATGTCATGTTCTAGAACGCATGGTGTTTTGTGGTGGAACAAGCTACAACACAATTGTCTATCTACAACATAATGTTGTCAATCTAGTTACCATGGCTCAATGAATCAAATGTGCTTTTATTAGGACTCCTCATTAGCTCTGTCTCACATTGCTCATAAAACAAGTTTATCCTGTAGACGAGACTACCTGTGACTTTCACCACCTGGCTCACTTGGCAGGATTTGCAGGATGTAGCGGATGTCCTGTGCCGGTGATGGTGTGTCCTGTCCTGTGACACACTCAAGGTACCCATGGTGAGAGAACACCTGTAGGCTAGATGACCTTTAGAAGACATTTGCTCAGTTTCAGAACAGGGTTTTCCTTGGTGTGTCTAAATTTGGCTTGCCCAACTGTCTTGTCCTCTGAGCTCTTACCTTTGGTTTACATCAAGGCAATGTGATAATACACTCTGTTTCTGTTGAACCACACTTTTAGTTCAAGCTTATAACGGAATGCTCAAGAGTCATACAAATTGTTGATTCTGGAGATGTTCTCAAAACATTTTTCAAGTGTTTTTTTACCTTATGCTCATAGGTAAATCCAAAAGGTAAACAAAAAGAAGAGAATCCTGAGAATCCTGACCTTTATTGTGAGCAAAAAAATAGTAATTCTCATTTTATCCATAATCATGCAACTCAACCTTCCGGTAATATTCTTTCCGATGAGTAGTTTTACGGCAGTGCAGATACAGCCTTTAGTACTCAGTGGAGCACACATTTTGAATAATCCCATAGATTATGAAACATAAAGAAATGTACAGTGGTACCCCGAGATACGAATGCTTTGAGTTACGAAATGTTCGAGATACGAAAGGATGAGTCAGAAATGATCCATAGTTTTGAATTAGTTTTAAGAAAGTTTTTAAATTAATAAATAAATAAATAAAATGTCAAGTGCATTGTGGTTCCATAATCTCATGTGATCACTAATGTTTGAGCCTCAGATTAAGTAAACTGTTCATTTGTAATTAATATTAGGCTAATATCGAACTGATGCCGCCACTAACATTAGTATTTCATTGTAATTTGGATTAAGACGCAGTCAAATATCATAGCATACAAATAGTGCCGGGTTTGCATCATTCATTATTATGCATGTGGGATTACTTGATGACATTTGTATAAATATATAGCCAAGACTGTGTTAAAACATCACAAACTACTGATCACACAACTAAATGGCTTTTGTTGTGTACTCATTGAATTGTTTTTCTTCTTGAAGCTCAAGCAAAGTCCAATAAAACTTCGAAACACATAAACTCTCTGTCTTTTCTGCAGTTAATCTCAATAGTGTGATTATGCAGTTGCTTCTCAGGTTTTGCTTAGCTGCAGCTATGTGAGCATCTATTAAGGTGTAACATAAGGTTCGACCCCTCAAAAATCAATGTTTGCTTCTGCTCGACCGGTCTAATTGGTAGTCACTGTGATGAATCTTTAGGGTGGCCAATCGTATTTGTTTCCTCTGAAATCCAATAGAGTAAATTCACTCTCCCTCTGCTCCTCATTCTTGTCAGCATGATGCATTGCCTCTGGCTTCGCTGTAACTTCTAAAGCAACCCTCTCTCTCTCTCTCTCTCTACTTGTCTTTCTTAACCTAAATCTCTCCTTCCCTCTCTCAAAGTGAAAGAGGAAATCTTCTTATTCCCTCAAGCTATGAGGCATATGCAATACACCAAAAAGATTAAGCGACTGGTGTTATTTTCCCTCCTGTTACAGGGATCCTATACACAGCAGCATTTGCCATTTCATCTTATATTCTCCCAGCACTTTTATATAATCTATGTTTTCATTTAAGAGTTGATGTCATGTTCGTGCTCAGTGGTATGAGATCTCCCGTTTAATACCGGATAAATGCCTCTGTCGACGCTTCCCTTTTTCCCCTATAGCTTTTGATGCATAATATCTGTGCTTGCATACCTTTAATTAGCTTTAGCTTATTGCTTTCTCAATACATGAACCCCTTCAGTAGATGAGTTTTTATCCACCTATTTTGATGCACATTTTGGAATATCTCATTTAAAAATTAAAAAAATGTGCATTAAAAAATGATGCGCTCAACTGAGTTGAATAAATGTTTTCTCTGATACTTCCTTTGCCAAGATAGATGTAAGACTATCACTGTTTGTAAATGGTCAAAGCACTATAGAGCTGGGAAGTTAGCTGTATAGCCAAGTGTAGCAAAACAGAAGTTATAGAAAGCTCTCCAGCAGAAAAGTGCTGCGATCCATTTTAACCATGTTTGAAAGGGGAGATTTTTGAAGGGAGAGAAGTCCGCAAAATGTCAATAAAACCATTTAAATCCCCTTCAATGATTGAATCGTCTTTTTGGGCTAATGAAACCCATTTTAAATACTGAGTGTGACTGGATACTCTATAAACAGGTACTTCAGAAACAAAATGTATGTATTTCAGATTCTTTTAATTGTTTTGTATCATTACAAACAGATCTTCAATGTAATTCTACCGTTTTAAACCTTAAATTAATATGTATACTTAGGCAAAAATAATCTGGAAACTTTAATGGCAGTAGTGTTTGATGTTCTAAAGATTTTTAAATAAGTTAAATAAAAATACTGCGATGGACTGGCGACATGTCCAGGGTTTACCCCAGCCTCTCGCCCAGTGTGCCGGCAGACTCATGTGACCCCAAAATTGAATAAGCGTGTTGGAAAATGAATCATGGAATTAATAAAATGATGTAAAATTGCATCACAAGTTACTGTAAGTTATAATATCCTGACAGTAGGCTCTAATTCTTGAACTGTGATGACTCGCTAATAAAATGAGGATCAATTTGAGAATTTTCTCTCTAAAAAGTTTTTGTGTGTCTGGACTGTAGTGTAATCTTTCTGCCAAAAAGTTCCTGAAGATGAGTTTACGGTTATTGCAGACTGGTCAAATTAGTTGTTTTTAAACCAGAGATAACAAGCAGCATGTCAAGTATTTATTTTGTTGGTCCAGTGTCCTCTTAAATAAAGGTGACATTTTTCTTTCTGTTCTCTTGTTTCAGCTCTCGTGGTCTTTGAGAGCCCTCTGTTGTTAAAGGAACTAAAAATAGCCTGGTTCCCTTCGCGTTGTGCAACCTAATTAAGAGGAGAGGGACAGAGGTGCTTCCGAGCATCTGTGCTCGCCATGTAATAGCTGTCCTTGTTTTTATTTGCTCTTGGATGCGCACCGCTACCAATTATCCTCATGTTGCAGAGCTCACCACCAAACACATCCCTAAAAAAGCTGAGGGAGGTTTTTCTGTACCCGTTCCCACAAGGGTTTACATAAGCAGTTTGTTTTGGTCTAGAATGTCATTCTGAACATGCTATTCGAGGAACTCAACATGTTTGGAGTTTCACTTGGAGATACCAAACTGGGCTGTATACTCTTATCTTCAGACTTTTCTGTTAGTTCACAATAAAAAGTCATCAGTTAACCAGTCCACCTAACAGCAGTTCGACCAGTCTCTACATATATTATAATACACTTTAAAAAATCTCAAGCACTACATCTGCCATCAATCAGAAAGGGGGAAGGAGAGCGGTATTATGCTTAAGCTGCCAGTAAATCCTTCCAATATCGGCTTTGTAAATATACAAGATGGAAACTGTTTTCAAATGCAAGTGATGAGTAACTCACAAGCTGTGATATTTTTATAAAGGAAGGAAAATGATCATCTTTCTAGAAAGATAAATAATAAAGTAAAGTATTTGAACCCCAGGGGCTAAACATTTCCTATTGACTTACGATCACCATTTAAAGTAATTGGGAAATGGTAACTAAAATATCTCCAAGTGTAAAATATCTTCCATAGCAACCTGATTTTTTACCATATCAACCTTTTGGGATATCACTATCTCAGTAAAGGAAAATCATAGCGACATGGAGGTTTATTTATTTTGTCCTGGGGAACTTTGTATGATGTCAATGACTCCTCCTTAGCAAGCAAAAATTCTACCTTGGCAATCTTTACATATTTCAAACTTTAGCAATCTAGTTGTTGTATTACTGTTGCTTTAAATACACATTTTAACAAAGACTCGTACATTTACAGTGAATAAAAGGCGATGGACATTTTGGGGTGAAAAGTGAACCAAAGTTTTGAAAGTTAAATCTGGATGTCTCTCATTCACTCACGTTTTGCCCTGTGGATTTTAATTTAAAATGAAATCGAAGTTTAAGTGATTCCATAGCTGATGAGGTCAAGCTTGCTGTGTCTTTTCTCATCTGAACCATTAAGGTGCACAGAGGGAAGAGATTGAGCTGACGGCTCATTGATTTCTTTCTGGGCTGGTGTCAAACAGGTTTTTCAAATGCTGCTTTGTTTTAGCACTTTCTGCGTGTTTTGGGACAGCATTGACTGAATCACCGATGTGATGTATGTTATCTGCTGTTAATACCACTGAGCTATATACCTGAATATTGTTCTTAAGAACATTCATCTGCCTTGTTTTTCTTTATATTCCACTCACTTCCTCATGTCTGTTTACTACAAGAATGGTCCAGACTTTGTGTAATTAGTTAATCTGTGAGATTTGAGGCTCATTAGTGTGGCACCTGCTAAATGTTTGTTAAAATGGATGTTATCCCCATAATTGGAGTGAGTTTGATTACATTCTATGAATATTGCATTCTTGTATTCTTGTAT
The DNA here is from genome assembly GCA_007224835.1 of Danionella cerebrum. Taxonomy (NCBI): domain Eukaryota; kingdom Metazoa; phylum Chordata; class Actinopteri; order Cypriniformes; family Danionidae; genus Danionella; species Danionella cerebrum. Next base: position 267,626 of record SRMA01025170.1, read on the forward strand.
GTCTAACTTAATAGTAAAAGTTTTTCAGGTGGAAATTGTCCTACGACTAATAAAGCAATTTATGTTGTTTTGAAAATTTATCTTTAGTCTCTAAAAACACATCTCCGTCTAAATACACAGCTCTGATTTTGGATGGAATAAATTAATTTGTTCCTGCAATGGATTCATTGCTAATTTTAAAACTGAGCTGAAATTAATAAACACTGTTTGGTATCTTTATTTCCTTGGGTCAGTTACTAACTTTGAGTTGCTTTCCATCTCTGGAAAACTTCTCCATTTAATCTTTTTCAAAACATTTTTAATATGTAAAACTGTTGGCCAAACATTTAGACAACAGATTGTAAAACAGATTAAAAATAGCATTATTTACCTAACTTCACTATTTCCTTTGTGTGTCTGGAGCCTGAGAGAGCGCTTTCGTCATCAACCTCATTTTTATGCTGCCCCATAGAGGTCAAACATAATTTTATAAATCACAGTGACATGTTAGCGTGTTGTATTTTTAGCCAAACATGCTAATTTTTTTAGCATTATCAGTAATATAAAGACTAAATGTAATGATTAAAAATTTCTCTCACAACCTATAATATCTATAGGAACATTAAAGACCATTAGAGATCCGTAGCTTTTTGCAGTTGAGGAAACAAATTGTAAAATTTGCTGATTTAATTGTTTTGTTTTTTTTATCCGATCACCAGTCTTAAATCTCAGTCCTCATACTGTAACAGCCAATGTCTCGTTCTGTTCCTCGAATTCTCTACCCTTAATCCAATTTTGAGTAATTAGACGGGTCTATGTAGTCCAGCTCTTAGAGAACAGGAGGTTTCACCTGCCGATTAGGCCAGACTTTGGTTTGGCCCTGTGATGGACACAGATCGTCAACCTTTTTGCGGGGGTTGAGAAGGAGATTTGGCAAGTCTGCCTGTCCTCTAGTCAGCATCAACAGAATGGTGGCAGCACAGGGTGTTCAGACAGACTGCTCTGTTTACCAGTACTGTTGTATCAAACCTGGTGTGTGGATGGCGAGTGTGAGGGCTCACAGGATGGAGCTCAGCACACACACCGTCTGGCCTGGCAAGGGCGATCGTCTTCTGACTGAGACTGAGTGCCCTTGAGATTGAGGCTGCCAGGAGGCAAGATTGATTTGTTGCTCTCTGCTGCTACCACTGTGCCTTCGTACATAATAGGGACTTCGAGTGTCCTGCATTTCGGTCTCCAAATAAAATGCAGCCCTTATATCTCAAGCTTTTCTGATCCATCAAGATTTCAAGTGCCCCGGACGTAATTCTTGTTTATTCATTGATGTCGCACTTCTCTGCTGAACCTAATATGGTATATCATAATTCATTGCCATGGTATCTACATTTCTCTGCTGCATGGATTTGGTATTCTCGTAATGGCCTGTAATTGATTTGAGCTGTGAACTGATCTGCAGATGCTGTTTCTGCTGTCGGTAGTGAAATATCAGATTGCTTATCGTCCACTAGATGTGCATTCATCGCTACATTTGCTCCAGCCCAGATAAACAGGATTAGGGATTAAGGATTACACTTCCACGACCTTCTGCAGATTGTGCTGCGTTAGGCCATTTGGGTGTCTAATGCTGTTTGACAGTTCAGTGGTTGAAGTCCTGTTCAGTTTGCCAGATTTGTACCAGAGGTGTCTTTACCCTTTGAACCAAGCAATCTGCTCATTCCAGAAGCCTGTTTTCATAAAGCACTTGTTTGCTCGCATCCTATCAGCATCTCTATTGCTTACTCTGTTTAGCTGACTCTGCATCTCTCTCTCTCTCTCAGTCTCTCTCTTCCTATCACAAGCTTGTTCTATCTGTGCAGATTTAATCAAACTCTATAAGAAATGTCAAAAGGAAACCCAACCTTGTACAAGGTATTTTACATGTACAAGTTGAGTTTGAGACTACAAAACGTTTTCAAGTGTCACCCTCTTAAATTTTCCTAATGATACCAAGTAGATTCAATACTTTCCAATGAAGCCATTGGTTTAATTTTATTTATTGTTTTTCATCCGTAACTGTTCAGAACAAGGGTTGGGGTTTGATGGCAAATGGCTATCCTTTGTGACGAGTGTGTCCCATACTATTTCAAATATTCCATTAATGCTTTTGCTTAGGTCATATACACTACAATTAATGTTTATTCTCAAAGGAACCAAACAAAAAACAATAGGACTTTTTAAGTTAAGACCCACCTTAAGCAATGTAGCTATATGTTTTTTTAGGATAATCTGATGACATTTTTGCAAAAGTTCACAAAGTATATCCCCCAAGCCATACCCACAATACCTCTGTGGGGTTTAGGTCGAGAAACTGTCCACTCTTTTGCAGTCAGAACCCCTGGTTTAAACATTCTATATGTGTGTAGTCATTATCCTGATGTCGTATGAAATTCAGAATAAATTTCTCCAAGGTGCTTTGTCTACATCTGCCTCTTTCCATTTTGCCTGATGTTGCACATTATCTACTGCATGGCATGGGTGCCTACAAGGCAGGGTTGATCCATGCTTTCAGGTCATGCCAAATTCTGACGCTATTATCCAAATGTTACAGCCAAAATCAAGACTCATTAGACAAACCAACGTTTTTTCCGACCTTCTGTTGTTCAATTCTACTGAGCCTGTGTTAATTGTACCTTCAGTTTCCTGTTCTTAGCTGAGAGGAGTGGCACACGGTGTTCAGCTCGAACCAGTCTGTCCATTCTTCTTTGGCTTCAACAAGGCATTTATGCACACAGAACTGCTGCTCACTGGATATTTTCTCTTTTTCCGACAGTTTTCTGTAAACCATTGTGATTGTAATTGTAATGATTGTGCTTGAAAATACTAGTAGACTAACCCGTCTGGCACCAGCCTTTTTCCCCATTGTGATGGTTGGTTTGAATTGCAGCAGATCATCTTGATCATGTTTACATGCCTAAATACAGTGAGTTACTGCGATGTGATTGATTAGAAATTTGCTTTAAAAGGGTGTACCAAATAAAGTGTCCGGTGAGTGTTAGCATAGTAACCCACATTGCTTTCACTTATTGATGATGCATCCGATTTGGCTGCGATCATTTCCACAGTTACAAAGTAAGGCCCAGTTAAATTTCTACACATGAGCACTAAACCCCCAGAGCCACCCCCAAACCCCCTCATTTAGTGTGTTCACTTGCAATGATGGTCTTTTCAAATTTATTGCATTCACAAACTACTTGAAAATATGTATTTCCTGACCTTTCTAGACAATTTGACAGCACCCCCTGCTTCTTAGGGGTGTTCCAAGTCTTAGTTCTATAATTCCAGCCATTTCAGCCTTAGCACTCCGTTTCAGGGGGCAAGGGGAAGTGGTTGGTGAAAGAGAAGGGCCAAGGGGTTTGGCTAGTGAAAGAAATCTTTCAAGTCAGATGGGGTTCCATAATGCCCACAGCCCATAAATATGGAAATATGTTATCCTCTGCCATTGTGACACTCAGATTCTTTATTTATAGCTTTTCATTAACGGTGAATCCAACTGCAAGAACAATGTTTGATTATTTCAGTGGCAGTGAGAATTGTAGGCTTTTCTTTTGAGACAGATTTAGATATTTATCACTGAACTGTTTGAACTTTATGGCTTTTCTTTTATACTCTCAGCCTTTTTCCTTTGTTGTCTTCTATAGTCTTCAATTTTGGATTTGAGATAACACAAGCTCCTTCTGAACGTTAGCTCTATATGTATCCATGAGGAAAATGCAAAAAAGCTAAGCCCAGTACAAATCCTCAATAAATTATTTATTAGAATTCATTGTATTTTATAATGTGTTCTCAAAACTGCATACTGAGTTTTTATTGAGTTGATCTTGTCTCCTAGATTTATTAATTGTTTCAGTGACAATCGCCTTGATTTTGACGTTTGGCTTGTTGCTAGGTGTGCCATCTAAGCAAAGCTGATGATGCAAGCCACACATTTTGCTCTGTTTTGTTTTTCAATTGAAATTGAAGTAGCTTTGAAGTTTATTAATCTTTCGAACACAATTAACATAAATTCACTTTTTCCAGACTCAGTCCTCTTGGTGTTAACATCATTATATGTCACTGGCTGCGGCTGGTGATTTATATTTCTAACATATTAGTCTGTTTGTTCCCCCCTCTTGGGTATTTTTTACTGTTGTCTGTGCGCCTGTCGTAAATTAATAGCATTGTACCAGAACTGTGGAGATGCCTCGGGTTTGCACTTTCAGAGAGAGAGAAAAAACTATTGTTTCCAGCGATGTATGTTAAAAAAAACGTTTGTTTAGGCTCAACAAATGTTATTTAATCAATAAAAATATTGCCAAGCTCTACATGGTACATTTTACTTTTCAAATAGCTAATTACTTTAAATTTTAAGTGTGGCTTAACACATTAGGGATGGTCAAACGTATCGTTGTTGATCTCTTTCTGACTAATTCTATTCTACTAGCAATAACAGACCCCACAGCAACTGCCATCGTTGTTATGCGCTGTGAAAAATCTCTGCCTTTGTGAAGATTGAATGCCACTGTACAAACTTAGGTGGGGTTCTTTTGATTTTTTTTTTTATCACTTTCCTTGGTTAATACTTGATGGAAGCTACTCCTGTGAGACAAGCTATACAGGGCGAGCAGCCAGTTATTGTCCATATTGTCTCTCGATCCTGGAAGTGTCTTGTTTCTGACTAGCACTGATACAGGCTCTGCTTTTGAGAACATGGAAGCATGTTATTGTTAGCCTAAAGTTACATTCAAAGATGTAAAAAATGAAAGAAATAATGTCTTTTTTACATTACAGTACACTGTGATTCTAGAATTATCCGTAATGCTCTATGTTACAGGTTATAAGAGAAAGAAGTCTCTCTTTTACGTCCCACTCACGTCATCAAACGAGCCAGCTTTCATTGGTCGTTCCCTTGCAAAAAACTGATCTGATATGACGGTGCAAAACTCTTTTTCGTTGGCACCACTCGTTAGGTCAGATATGTGATTTTCTGCTGGAAAGTTTGGATTGGTGTGTCGAAGCCTTTCGATTTTGAAGTACAGATCGATAGACCATCAGAAATAGTCCTATATTTGTGTTTTAGTTGCTACAATGATCCATGAAACATTTATTCAGACCATCTTGAGAGACTTTGCTACAGTTTCTTTAATTTTTTTTCACAACCAATAAAAAGCCAAGCTACATGTGTACTGTTATGTGAAACTACTTATTACCTTCAGCCAACTTAATGCACTGAAGGTAATAGCGTTACTCACCGACCAATACTCAACAAGGTTTACAATACCCAGAGCTGACAAAACAAATGTAAGCTGTTATGAATGGAGCTTTGCGGTGCCCTTGAGATAGGGTGTGTTATTGAAGCTGTCCTGCCACCAGAAAATGGCTTTTTTGACTCCCAGGCAGGGTGCCTTTTTTCACACGTCTGTTTAGCTTTGAGATTGTGAAAAAAAGAGAGAAGAAAGATCTAGGACAGAAGAAACTTGCTGGTGAGGGTGAGATGTTGATGGCTCTCTAAATGTCAAGGTCTTTATTTTTCCATGCCTCGACACTTTTGTTTCAAATGTTCTCATTCCTTGATCCGTTTTAAACCTGCCTGCAATTGTTTTGTTTTGTTTTTCTTTTCTGTGTATTTGTCTTTTACGCAGTCTTGTTTTAATACCTGACTTGTAGCTTGACTGAATCCATGTAGATTGTTTTCTTTGCAAACACAGGTTATGCTTACATGCAGATGTTGCATTATTGCCCTTCAAGTCAGAGTTGCTTGCCTCTACTAAACTTAATATCGTAATATCTAAAGCCCAGATTTAACTCTTTTGTAGTTCAAATAAACTCTACCAGAGTTTATATGGGAACCTCCTTTGGATGTTTTAATATTTAACACTTGGGCATTATTAACTCTCACAGTGTACAACAGCTCAAAGTTGTTGGTTAGATAACCAGTCAGTTCTAAACACGTATGGGTTAATGGGTCAATGTTTCAAGCTGAAATAAAGGGAGTTTCATGTCCCTTTAAGAACAAAATAAACCAGTGCTTTCAACAGAACAACAAATTAACGACAATATTGACACAAAAGTTTTCAATCTTTTATTGTGGCGTAAAATTTCACAGTACGTAGAAAACACTTTTCATCTTCTGCTGGGTGAAAGAAAAAAGGCATCTGGAAAAATCTCTCAAATTGCACTGCATAAATTCATAGACATTGACATTAACTGTGGGATGACACAGAGTTAAGTCCGTTTTTTTAATGCTAGTTGTTATATTTTAAAATTCTTGTTTTGCTCACAGAGATCGTTTAGGAGTCGTTAGGTTTTCGAATTGTGAAAATATAATTTGGACTATGCTGCTTACAAGCATGGCCAGCCAATATTCAATCTTATGTAGAGTAGCCTTTTTTTTCTTTAGGACCAAACTGAGTTCTTTCTAATTTTCTAATTATCTTTGAAGTTGCAGTGTTCAGATCATTCAAAGGTTTCTTAAACAGCCTCGAGTCAGAACTTCTGCATATTAACCAACTAAACACTGAATGGAAATTCTTTTTTTGATGAATTTTAATGGAAACTTTGGTGACATGCTAATGGCTGTTCCCTTTCCTCTACTGGATGCAATGAGCGACAGGAATTGTGGGTTTTGCAGAATCCTAGAGTAAAACAATGGAACTTTGCTTTTGTTGGGGGAAAAACTAACATATAAAAATGCATTTTGACTCTCAAATATATTCCCTGTTTGCCTTTAAGTATTGTAAAAACTAATATTTTCTTCTATGTTGATCACCCACCAACACAAAAGTGATGAAATGGCAGATAATAAAAGTTCTTTGGTGACTTTTCTCCATCATCATCTTTCCATGCTTATTCTTTTTGAGAGTTTCCTTTTTTTTTTCTCTGACCCCTTCTTGATTTTGGGTCTTTGTTCTTTTCTCCCTATTCACATTAGCTGTACAGTGGGTTTGTGACGATGCCTTTGATATTTGACCTGTAATAGTTCTGACACGTTACGTCTTGCCACTTCTGTTCAGTTTTACCTCAGACACCTTGTCTGGCTTTGTGTGCTTTTTTTTCTTTAGTTTAATGGCATGAGGGCCAGTAGTAACAGACGTGTACAAACCTATACATCTTTTGAAAAGATATTATTGAACATGAGAAAAAAACTGAACATATGTACTAAGGTCTATTGTAGTCACTGTTGCATTATTTGTTTAGGTGTCTAACCTACATGTGTGGCCGTACATCAACCTCTTGCATTTATGTTTGTCGAGCTGCTGAACAAGAGCACCTGAACTCTTGCCAACCATTTTGTCACTGCTCTTGCTTTCAGCCTGTCATTAGGAATCCTGCATTTGTCAGTATTTCATCCTCATTCTGCCATGGTATTCACTTGCTTAATGTTAATCTGTATATTACTCATTTCGCTCACCTGCGGCCATTAGTTAAACCTTTCATTTATGATGAAAAGATTAAATGACATTTGCCCTTTGAAGTTCATGGAGGCTCACTTTTTAAAGCCTACACTAATCAATACAAGCCGCCTCCATTATCCTGTAATCCTGGCATCGCCTTTGTGAATGTCTCTATAGACCAACTTGGTATTCTGTGAAAAGAAATGGTGGTTGTTGGGCTCCCATGGCATTCTCGGAGATTGACATTTGCAGCCAACATACAGAGAGAGGCAATGCAAGAACTGCACCGTTGCTTTGATTTTATTTACCAAATACAGAGATGCAAGGGGGTTAAATAATAAATTCTGAATGTTATGGTGGAATTATTGAATTGTACAACATTGTTCATTTTCTTTTCTTCTTTTCCTAGGTGGTATCAAATTGGTTAAAATGACCTGGGCATGATTTGTCTGGAGCACTTGGTGCAAAGATCAAGAAGCCACCTTCACGAAGTCAGGAACCCAGAATCTTCTCTACAAGGGATTCGAAGATAGCGACTCAGAAAGGGTGCAGAATAGGCACAAAAGTGTTGGGCAGGGGGCTGCTGGTACATGTGGGATGTGCACATCCCTTACTAGAAGCCCACCTCGCCCATGCTGTCCCCTGCCCAACCCAGTCTCACCACTCTTTGCAATGGTGACATGAATGCATATATTGCAGAGAAGCCTGTAGCCATCATTTTTCTGTCTTTGGATAAACCGTACAATTCACTTGTAAATTGAGGACTGTGCAGCCTGGTTGGTGGTGTTGCAAGTTGAGGATGCTGATGTGTGGACGTGTAAGGCGGCTCTTCCGTCAGCTCACGCTGCAGACCAGCCTGCTTCTGCTCTTCCTATTCTGCATGGTCAGTGTCCTCATCTCAGCTTATTTCCTTTATGGGGTCAAACGCGAACTTGAACCTGCAGGAGTTGGAGGTGTGGTTGTCCCAGAAGAAGGTACGGCAGACTGGGAAGATCCTCGTGCAACACCTTCTCCCCCTTCCGGACGGGTGCTACCTGCGAGAACTGCCAAACCAGCAGACATGTCACGAACTGATCCTGTTGTGCTTGTGTTTGTTGAGAGCTTGTATTCGCAATTGGGCCAGGACATTGTCGCCATTTTGGAATCTGGGAGATTTCGGTACCAAACAGAGATTGCACCTGGGAAGGGTGACATGCCTACACTCACAGACAAGAACCGGGGTCGTTTCACTCTCGTCATCTATGAAAATATTCTCAAATATGTCAATCTGGATGCGTGGAACAGAGAGTTGTTGGATAAGTACTGCGTGGAGTATGGCGTTGGCATCATCGGCTTTTTCAAGGTGAGCCATGTGTGTTCCGCTTGACCTTTTATAGCATACAGTGTCACTAATGGGTAATAATGTGACTTAATCACTTTGTTCAAACCAATCTTACGACTGACATTTCACAATCAGAATCTGTTTGCTTTTTGAAATGCCATTAGCCAGGAGGTTGTGTCACCAATGCATATATAACACATTATAGTTGAGTATAAAGAAAGAATAATCCGACCATTAATCATTTCTGTCTGTCTCTGCCAAATTGAAAACCCTCCAAGTTTAAATGTATGGTTTGCCTAAAGCAATGCCTGCTTTTATTAACCCCATTGTGTTCCACACTAATTGTTAATGGGGGTTAACTCAGTTGACAGTGTAAGAGTCTACTCGCCTGCAGCAGAACGGAAGGGCACCAACACGTCTTTAAAGCAACTGCATGAAATTTGTGCTCATTAATTTTTATTGACTAAAGCTGTTCCAATTCTCCCCAAAGCTGTTTCTGCCTTAGACCCTGCTGCTTACACTCTTATATCCACGGTTGTCCTTGTTTGAGTACACTATGCTGCTAGTGTCCCCTGGTACGGTTTGATCCTGGACAAAGCAAATGGCTGTGACGAGATTATATTGGTGTGTTCCAAGAGTATTCGTGAATGTTGGGGTTGGTTGTTTTTGTCTTTGGTATATTTAATGTAAAACCCATTTAATCTGACCTGCAGTTAGCCCTTTAAGTTTGCCAAAGAACAAATCCTCCAGGTCCAGTGTTCTGCAGACCATTTGTCTTTCTTCTTTTTTGGAAAACACTCTCTTGGCTACTCCATTCAAGCATGCATTATTAGCTCCACTCCTTGCACTTGTTGGCTGTGAATGCATTTATCAGTCACTGTGAATACAAGTGCATATTGTGCTTCTGCTTACATGCACCAGTGCTTACAAGCTCTTCTATTAGCTATCTAAACTTATCCTAGGCTAAGTGTTTAATTTAAATAAAGCCGTCTACGCTTCTTGCATGGACCAATTAAGCCTCCAGTCACCAAACTCAGTCGCTTGTTTCTAAAATCCTAGAAAGCTTTGACTAAAACCCATTTAAAGCGTCATAAACTGTTTTGACAACCAAATGCTGCTTTAATTTCAGCATTCTGTGTAGCTTAGCTCTTTAAATGTGTTTTTCTTGATTTGATCCCACTTAAATGTTTGATGCTGCAGTATTTTCGCTTTTTATACAGTATACTTCAAAATGACATGACTTTAGAGTAATTATAATCAGATTTTACTTTATTTGTTGCATCACAGAATTGAAAGTTGGCACCCACTGACAGTCACTCTCACCTGTTACTTTAGCTGCTGACATGAGGTCTTTAGCTGTTATGATCACTCAAGGTAGCTTACTCCATCCCTGTTGCCCCAGAAGCCCTGGACCCTTAAGGCCCCTACACACAGAACTGAACTTTTAGTCCGAATTTTCGGGCGAAAAAGCCCTGCAATCGAAAACCACACATCTGACTGAATGAGTGGTGCCAACCAAAAAAGAGTTTGGAGTGCCATATCAAATCTGTTTATCGCAAGGAGAGTGAGCAATGAAAGCTGGCTCTTTTGATAAAGTGAGTAAGATGTAAAAGAGCCACTCTCTGGCGCTCATCCCACATTTTCATAGGCTCTTTGTACAGGAAAGAAATAGTGAACCTCAAATCCTCCCTTTACTCAACATTAATGTCAAACAGCTTCCTGTGATCAGCCGCCAACAATATAAACCTCTCAACATCCATGATTTTTCGAGGTGTTCTTTGATTTCTTCTCCATCATAGTCTTCTTCTTTCCTGTTTCCCTGTGTAGGGGAGTGCATCTCCACCATGAAACTAATAAACAGAACCATATACCCCGTCACTGAGCAATAGATCGAAAAATGGCATAAATGTTACCATCTGTTCTTCAGAGGACAAAGATTGTCAGATGGAACAAATTAATAAGAGCAACAGCAGAAAATCTAAATATGAGCAATGAGTTCACAGTTCTTTTGTCACAGTTCTTACATTTTTCAGTTTTAAAAGAATCTTTAAAGGAGCCTTTTAACCATTTTGCTGAAGTGATTAAGACAGGAAGATGGGATTAGGGGAGACAAGGCCGAGGTTGGCTGAGTTATTGATTAAGGCCACTGGTGTGTGACTATCTCCCATTCATCTATATTCTCCAAACGCTAAGTGAATTACTACCTCCCCTTACAGTGTCGGGTTGTTTTAGCATGCTTCTGTGGGTAACACAACACACTATTACCTTTAGCAGTGCACCATTCGAAACACTCGAGAGGCTAGTGGTAGAGTAATAGCTCTCTTTGTCTAAACAGAAAGGCTCATTAAGTTTTTTTCCCATCAGTCTGCGATTTATCACCAATTGATTCAGCCTCTTTGGGTCAGCTGACCAGGAAAGAGTGGTCTCCATATGCTTTGCAGTGGTGTTGACTTGAATTCAAACAACCAGTGTTTAAGGAAGATCTTGCCACAAAGAATGGTTTTGTTAAGCTAACAGATTTAAAGAGAAGTATAACACTTCTTTTCATAAAGCAGATGTCCCTCATTGCACAGATAGTCTCTAATACGACAAAAGAAAAAGGTGATGTTGAGTTTTTTTAAGGTGTTTAATTAACTGAGTTGTTAAAGTTCAAAACCGTGCAGTGGTACTTTTCAAATTATGATGGTTTCATATTAGTTTGAGCTTTGGTTAAAGAGTTTAAGGGAGTGATTCATACCAGGAGGTTTATAAGTCGCCTATTTATTGCCTGTTTGAATGCCAAGTTTAGAACTTTTGCTTATGTTTCTCATGCAGCTAATGGTACAAAAACATGACTTGAGATCAAGCACAAAACTATTTAGATGAGCACACATTCTGTGGACAAGACAAAATAATTATGGAGCTGGTTATTGAAATAGTGTCCATCTAAAGTGACTCAATACCTAAAAATGTTTGGGTGCTCGTTCACTTTTGTAATTACAGTTTAAAATGTTTTGTCTGACACAAACATTATAAAGCGTCTGGAAAAGCGCTCTGTGAATTAATGGCATTATCATTTAATATTAAGAGTATGAACTTAGGCTAAAGTGACACTTAACCAAAGTGACCAACTTAACCAAACATGTTTTTTTTCTTCTCTTTTTTCATGAAAGGCCAATGAAAACAGTTTGCAAAGTGCCCAGCTCAAGGGTTTTCCTCTCTTCCTGCACTCCAATTTGGGATTACGGGACTGTAGCGTCAACCCCAAGTCTCCTCTTCTATTCATTACCAAGGCGCGGGAAGTGGAGCATGGTCCCTTACCGGGAGATGACTGGACAGTCTTCCAGTCTAATCATACAACCTACGAGCCAGTGCTATTAGCTCGAGGACGGACTACAGAGGCCAATGGTGGTCCAGGAACACTTCACGCAGCTGTGGTTCAGGATTTGGGTCTTCATGATGGTATTCAGAGGGTCTTGTTTGGAAACAACCTTAATTTTTGGTTACACAAACTGGTACTAGTAGATGCCGTGAGCTTCTTGACTGGCAAGCGTCTTTCGCTCTCTCTTGAACGCTACATACTTGTGGATATTGATGACATCTTTGTCGGGAAGGAAGGAACGCGGATGAAAGTGTCTGATGTCAAGGTGGGTCCTGCTCGTTTGAATATAGTGTTGTTACATTTTAGTGTTGTTCTCTTGGTACTTTGGAATACTTTGGTTTCGTTTGGTTTTGAGTAATTTTCTAATGAGTTCTGTCCTTGGTGCTGGGGCTGTGGGATATATCGGGATCGAATCGCCAATATGCAAATCGCAAAGAGCTGCAATGTGGATGTGATGAATCACATGTTTATAATTCACTTTTCACCTTTGAGTTACAGCAATCTTAACCAATTGGTTTTGTGATGTAGGATAATACCAAATCATTATTCCGAACCATATCCAATCCTCACAGTGCACTTTACTGATGGTTATTTTGCGTCTACAAATAGCTTGCTTCTCATGAAGCACACAGGTTAATATTTGTTGTTTTTTCATCCCTCACTGGATTAATCTGGTGCATTCTGAAGTTTCTCCAATTAGACAATATAGTTACCGTAAATATCTAGGGTGGCACGGTGGTGCAGTGGGTAGCACTGTGGCCTTCAATTTAGAAGGTTGCCTGTTCGAGGTACTCCGGTTTCCCCCACAATCCCAAAAACATGCGGTTAGGTTAATTGAATAATCTAAATTCCCCTTAGGTGTGAATGTGGGAGTGAATGTTGCCCTGCGATTAACTGTCCAGGGTGACCCCAAAAGGGAATTAACGGGTTGGAAAATGAATAAATTAAATATGTTAACAATCCAAATATTTTACCAATGCAGTTGAAGATTTACAAAGTAAACCCATGAATCTGGATTTTCTTTTGAGCACTCCTCGTCTGTTTGTATCTGCTATTCCATGTTTTTACAACCTCCCAGTATATCCTTCAGTCTTGCATTCAATGATTTGACCACGCCCACTAATTTATATTTTGCTGTATACACGGGATAAAAATATATGTGTAATATACGGTACACATTTCATTCCGTGGTAATGATATATACGGTCATAAAGACATTTCTTCTTCATGCAGCTACTGACTTATGACTTCTCCAAGATCTGCTGTTCATTATTCAAAAATATTTTCTTTTTTCTTTCTCTATTTTTGATTTTTTTTTTCACAACTTTGTTCCAAGGGAATCCATAGACTTGCCGCAAGCATGAATATTTCAAATGTAGTTTCTGCATCCTCCTTGTGATGTCTAGTCTTCAGAGCATCCCAATGCAGATGTTCAGCCGAAGGAAGGAATAGAGAGCAAACAATATCAAAGCCATCTTGTCTGTCTGTGGACCTCTGTGCAGTTAAAATGAGGCTGGTTTCTGATTGAGACACACTGGAGAGACAGGCTGTCAAAATCAAAGGTGATAAACAAAACAACTGAGCGGAGGATTCAGGGCTAAAACTGCAAGGGGCAATAGCACAAAAGGAAATCTTCACTGTTTGGCTGCTGTGATACCTGTGTTTTGATTTTTTTACCTGTGTGTCCATTTTTTCTTTTTGCCTTCGGTCGTTGCACTGATTGATTGAGCCATCTGTGCATTTAGCATCTGGTGATGTTTACTGTAACTAATTCAAATGCCCAAACTCCTTGTTTCAAAGGCTCTGCTGGAGACACAGATTGAACTCAGAAACCATGTTCCCAACTTCACCTTCAACTTGGGATTTTCCGGAAAGTTCTTCCATGCTGGTAAGCAAATATGACAGTGACTTTGCTTATTTAAAGATTTTTTATTTTATTCGCTGCTTCTGACCTATTCTGTGGCAAATCCTTCTGAATGATTCATTTACATTTTTGCTGTTTATTTTGGCTATGCTTATAGTTAGTGTTAGTTAAGCCAAATGATTTCATTTCAGAGCTGTTACAATTGGCAAAAATTATATATGGCAGACAATCAAATATGGGTGGTTAACACAAATCTGAGTGTCTATATGTCACATAAAGATAAAAAAAAGTTATATTTCTAATTAAATATATATTAAATGTTCCTTTGACGAGATATAGTAAAATGCCACCAAATGTGTTGTGGTAATATTAAGATTTATATTTGGATTTTTAACCAAATATGGTGTGAACTCAATTGTGACAAAAAACTGGTTTGTTTTGTAGTAATTTGTGTTAATATCAATAGATAGCTATAAAACACAAAGAAAGTAGTATCTCGATTAATTTTGGACAGTTGTCAGAACGTTTAAGAGAATTAAAAAATTTATTTTAAAATATATTTGATAGATTTTAAGAAGCAATGTTCCTTTTCATGATGATTTGGAGTGCTAAATATCAAAGATTAAAATCTTTTACGAAGTGAGTTGAGGAAAAATGTACAAATATATGAAAATAGAATGATGCTTTCATGCCACAATTAAATCCACACACATTTTCTAACACAACATATAATAGTGCATCTAATAATATATTTGAAAATTTAAGTCAGACCTACACTAAAAGAAATACATTTTCTTCAGTCTCAACTCTTTTCATCTTCAGTCTATTTATTAATAATTATTTTAATGTTAAGAAACAACTAGATTATATAATTTAAACCACATATAGTGAATGTATTGGAAGTATGGAAAGCTACTTCCACTATTATGTAAAATTACTCACGACGGAACCCTCGTATTTACTGAAGTTTGTTTTAGATAAAGTGCTAGAAATGCTAGACGTTTGTTTGCTTTTGTACTGATCATAGAGGTCCAATTATATGAAAATGTTACGTAAAAAAAGTAATTTTGTAAATAATGTTTTGTTTTGTTTGTTTTGTTTTTATCCAGATGTTTTTTTCCCCATTTCTCTGAATGTTCTGTCTGAGGGTGTAGAACTTAGCATTAACGTAGCATTAAACAGACTCATAGTATTGTTGTAACTTATCTGAAACAGATAAGCATTCTGAATGTTATCTCTAAGTTTTTTGGCCAAAATAAAGATCATTGCTAAAATTATAGTTCTGACTAAAAATCCATAGTTCTCTATTCTTGTAAACCTATACAAAATGGAATATGAAAAGATGATTATTGGTAAGATTTTTAGAATAGCATGAGCGCACATTGCATTTGTGAACAACCAACACAGCATTGATGAAAAAATACTCAGTCATTTTTGTTCTTTGTTTAACAAGTAAGCGACTAAGAAGTTGAAGTTAAATGTGTTCACAGACAGCAGGGGGGGAATTGTGGCCTCGTACATTAAAGAACACATGCCTAAATTTCTACTTGAGAGAGCCAGTGCAGTATAGTACATATTAGGTTTTCTGATGCCTGCTACTTCTCAGAATTTCAAGAGTATGTGTATGACAGGCAAAGTGCCCGAAATGACTGTGAACTGGCCTTGGATGCCGTAATTTATTTTATTGATTTAGTAGACTCAGGCCGTTAACTGTCTGATGTATTCCAGGCACGGATGAGGAGGATCTCGGAGATGACCTGCTTTTGTCCTACAGTAAGGAGTTCTGGTGGTTCCCACACATGTGGAGCCACATGCAACCACATCTCTTCCACAACCAGTCGGTGTTGGCCGAACAAATGCTGCTAAACCACAAGTTTGCAGAGGTGGGTGAGACGGTCTTCCAGAATTTTTTTATTAACGAATATATATGATTTAGAAAATGTGTAAAAGATCTGAGAGGTAGTAAAGCAACGGTGCCTGGATGCCTTCTATTTCCCCCTTTTCACGGAATGGGACATTAATGTTAATGGGTTTCCTTAGTAAAATTCTAAAAGTACGATTTTGTGTTAAAGTGTAGTTTAATTACCATGATGTCATGTCAAACTCCCAAAAAACATGGTGCTTTAGATGCAGTTGCTGTGAATTAACTTGAATCATATATGTTTCAGAACACTAATTTTATAATGATGGGTAAGATACTTCTTTAAAATAGGGTTTACTTGTGAATCCTGCATTGCCCTTCTTTCATAAAGAAGTCTTAACTAAAATGTTTTAGGAGAGACGTACACAAATTTTGGAAA
The DNA here is from genome assembly GCA_007224835.1 of Danionella cerebrum. Lineage (NCBI taxonomy): Eukaryota > Metazoa > Chordata > Actinopteri > Cypriniformes > Danionidae > Danionella > Danionella cerebrum. The sequence continues at coordinate 283,860 of SRMA01025170.1, forward strand.
GACAATTGACCTTCAAAGACCAAACTAACTGCATGGTATTTGTTGCTGATTTGCGGTTGGGTATGAAACACTGAGACACTGTAAGGATTTTGCCTTGGGGACTTTTTGTGATAATAATGAGTGAAAAATCAATTGGTCATTATTGGTGGGTCAGGAAACCACTCTCACATTGCAGTGACAAAACAGCTCCGATTTTGGATACATTTTCTTTTAGTACCATATATATCCAACATTTATTTCATATGTTTATACCATTCAAATATCACTGTGTTCTCACACTTAAACCCTGGCTCTAATTTTAAGTGAGTAAAAATCATTTCTATTCTTTACCAGCTGTAATGTATTTTATTCTGGCCACATTTATTTTTCATGACTGCTTTTTGAACAAATCTTCCCTTTAGACTTTTTGAAGGAGTTTGTGACTTATTAAGTCTCTTTTGTTATAAAAGATTAGCATAATGCGTTAAATAAAATAGTAGCTTTCTCAGCAGGTTTCCAATGTTCTTAACTTCAAAGTTAAGGTATATTTAATGCTAATTAAAAATGACATTAAAATTCATGCATCGAAGCACAATTTTTAACACAAAGTCATCTAAAGCACTCATTAACATGATTTAATGGGGTGTTTGCCCATCTTTTAGGAGCATGGGATTCCTACAACTATGGGTTATGCCGTGGCTCCCCATCACTCTGGAGTGTATCCCATTCATCTGCAGCTGTACGAGGCCTGGAAGAGGGTGTGGGGCATCAAAGTGACCAGTACAGAGGAGTATCCACACCTCAAACCTGCACGCTTCCGCAGGGGCTTCGCTCACAGTGGCATCAGTGTAAGACACTCAGATTTCAAAATTATTTTTGAGATGGATGGTAACACAAGGGCAGCAACAGAAACTTGATTTGCCAACTTTGAGGTTGGAAACATAGACATAACACTGCTACTAGAAAACACCAATGAAATTATTACATTTTGCAAAGACTGTATCCTAGAGAGCTGATTGCTGCTGTGGTAGTATACTCTATAAAATATTACAGTGATCATACTGTGGTTGGTTAAAGCTTTTATTCGCTGCAGGGTCATGATATTTGTGAAAATACATTTTATGTTGATTTTAAATTGGATGTGTATTGCTTCAGGGATGACTGTGTGATTGTGACAACGAATCATGACGGAGTGTTTTTGTGCTTGCTATTAAACTGGCCTCCATGGGCAGATGGAGGATTCAAAAACAGCAGCAACAAATTATTGTAGACGCATAAATCTGACTAACAGCTCTTTTTCTATATTCTCATCAGAGACAGATTAATATAAATATCCAGTGTGATGTGGATGAAGCTCCAAACAAAGAGAACTTCCTTTCCATCCATTCATCATATGTGGACTATGGGGATTGTCTCCCAGTTATTGTCCTTTGTTGTGAATTCATTGACTGGGTGATGAAGGTGGATCACTTGTCTGTTTTTTTTTTTTTCAGGTTTTACCTAGGCAGACTTGTGGCCTCTTTACTCACACCATCTTCTACAATGAATATCCTGGAGGCTCTAAAGAGTTGGACAAGCTCATAAATGGAGGGGAGCTGTTTCTCACTGTGCTTCTTAACCCAGTAAGTTATTAACCAATTTCTACATTTAAACTCTGTGTAGTCCACTGAATGCAAAAAAATATAGTATTTTTGCATCTCAGAGATCCGGCTCGAAGGTCCACTTTCTCCACTCAGCGTTTCAAACCAACTGTCCATCCTGCGCTAATGATTATTTAGAATCAAGTTACTGGCTCTTACTTTTGAACGTTGCCCACTGTATAGAAACCACCAAAACAGTTTGTTTTAAGACCATGTTTAATGACTAACTCTATGGACTAAAAAAAAAGTTTTAGCAGGATATTTTTTAGTGCATTGCTGAAATTGCTAACGTGGCCCAAAGCATAAAAACCTTTAAATACACTTTACCTCTTTTCCTGTTTTAACAGGCGTGTATATTATATAGTCTAATTCACAACCAATGATGATGTTTACAAGCAAAATGCTTGTTCATTCAAAGTACATAATACACTTTAATGGCCAAAATAAAAGGTTGGAATAAAGATTCACTTTCATTAGCTATAATGGAAATACATTTATTTCTAAAAGAGACAGAAAATTTTCCCTTCTCTGCATCTACTTGCTTCGTCCTCTACTTAAGTGGACATGAAACGTTATTCACACCTTCTCTGATTTTATTGTTTTACCCTGTGAGCCAGGTAATAACAGCTTAACCTGAACTTCTTAGAGGAGAGTAGGAATCTTGCCAATATTTTATGATAAGAATAAAGCAACCAAGTTTTCTTTCATAGTGACCTAATTTCAGATTCCCTTCTTTTTTGACCTATAAAACATTTAGCAGCTTTTGCAGTTGAACTATTCGTTTTGTCAAGGTGAAACAGCTCATAGCTCCCCTTTTAAACCTAAGTAAATCTGAAAATACCTGAATTAAACTTGAACATGACAAATATTGAGAGATTTTGTTTCATGTAGAAGGCAACCTGGCAGTGCTATGCCTTTTGCCCCGCAGAATTAACTCTTAATAGGTTTTGGGTTATAATGACTGGGAAATACTAATATAGCAGACGAGTTGGAACTGATTTGCAGATGATTTATTTTTTTTTTAAATCAGATCAGCATCTTCATGACCCACCTGTCCAACTATGGTAATGACCGTCTCGGCCTGTATACCTTCAAGAACCTGGTGAAGTTTCTTCAGATGTGGACCAACCTGAGCCTGCAGACTCTCCCACCTGTGCAGCTGGCGCAGAGATATTTCCAGATCTTCCCTGAAGAGAGAGACCCCATCTGGCAGGTAACCAGTGGATCATTTTGAAATTTAAGTTAACTTTTTAATTTCCATGGCAGTCAGTCGATCTTTATTGTGAGTCCAAAAGTTTTGTGTATTATCTGCAGAGTGAAATTAGTTTCCATGTCGCCTGCCAAAAAATTGAGGAGAGTTGCATTGGAAACAGTTGCTTTAATTGATTTGGAGGTCCAGAAGAATATCAGTTTTTCTGTTTCTATCTTCCTTCTACTTTGTCATTTCAGTTCACCCAGCTTCTTCATGTTGTCTTGCTTCACTGCCTTGTTTTGTTTTAGACTCAGAGAAAGTTAAAGTTGGAGGCTGAAAGCTCTAAATCCTTTGTTTGATCTCTGCTTCTCCGTCAAGGTTGAGGTGCCATCTTTTCTGAAGGCTCTCCAACTTTCCACTGTTAGCAGTGCTTAAAATAATCTTCTTTCTTCTGCACTAGTTTCAGCTGTTCTTTTTGGAATGCTGGTAAATTCAAAGGATACATCCAACTTGGAAGGATTTGAATTTTAGCCTGCCTTTATTCCATTCTCCATCCTTCCGGAACAGAATTCTTTCAACCTTTTGAATAGTTTTGCTTTTTAATCCACTTCTATGTTTGGGGATCTGTCTTTGGTTGCAAAAAGACTCAACAATTAGAGGTTTTCTGATAAATGTTACATACAGTTGAATAATTATTTTTTACAGTTGATTATTTCACAAATAGTTTTTTCTTCTTTTTCATTTTCTTGTATAAATTAAATAATTCTGATCATGAAAAATGCTGAGGTCAATATTGTTACTTCGTTAATGTAGACCGTAAGGGTTTGATTGGCTTTAGAACAACCCACTGTTAAACAGTTGCTTGGTATTTAACCAAATTTGGCTGATTAACCTAATAAACCTAGTTAAGCATTTTTAATTGTACCTTGAGATGAGGATTAGTGTTGTGCAGAATAACTTCTAGATTAACATGCACTGTCCTCAAGGCAAAGACAAAGTAGATTAGTTTGGACAAAGGAGAAGGACGATGGAGAAGGATACAGATATTTATCAAAGCGGATTCAAGCATCAAGAACAGCAGTCAAGTAGTTAAACGAGAAAGAACTTTGGAATTAAAACTTTGGGAGGTTTCTAAAGACCCAATAACAATTGGCTAGACACAAGTCTGGAATTGATGTCTTAATGAAGACAATCATGCTCTATGAGGGTGCTGTTCACCAAAACTCCTCTTCTGAGAAAGAGACACCTCCAAGCCAGAATCAAGTTTCCTAAGGAAAACCTGGAGAAATGGATGCAACCTATGACCAAACTAGAGCTTTTTGGCAATAAAGATGTTGCCTATGTTTAGAGAAAGAAGTGATGGGATTTAAACTCTGAGAACACCTTTACCACAGTGAAGCATGGTGGTGGGAGTATGATGCTGTTGGGGTGTGTTTCAGTGTGTTTGGGACTGATTATCTTTTCAGGGCTGAAGAAAACATAGACAAGGAAGAGTATGAGAAAATGGAGCTTGAGGGATCTGCTCAGGAAAAATGGTCTGTTATTGGCCAGAAGACATATTCGAGTTGACCCTTGTTGAGAGTTACAGGCTGATATCAAGGGATTCATTATTGGCATTTGTTTATCATTTCATCTTTCTGTTTAACATCACTTCGGAAACATTTAAAAAATCGCAATTTCACAGAAAGGACTGTGAAAACAGTCATTATCACAGTCAAGACTGGAATAAGTAGAAAATGCCCCTAGAAGAATTAAATAATGGTTTCATTATTTCTTGAGACGCTACTGTGAATGAGATTTAAGTTGCATGCAGTGAATACAGACATTCAAATCCTTTAATTTATTCATACTTCCTGTGCTCTCGGGTTTCATACTTATGATTATTATTAGCATAACCCACGACCCCTTGAGCACACTGGCCATAAATTCACAAACCAAATGAGTTCATTCAGCGTAGAATACCTTTTAACACCAGAGTGAAGTCAAGCAAATCTCTCTGGTCATTAGTGGTGTAGCGCTAGCTTTTAATTTCCTCATTAGGACAGACAGGTTTTGGATTGCTGCTAGTTTGCTTAATGCATCTTACATTGGTGATCTTAGTTTTGAGCATTAGTTTATTAGAGCCCTTGTCAACCAGGGATGGATGAGGGGCTGGAATCCTTCCTCCAGGATGCTTTAAAGCTCACGACAGCGTTAGCTCTCTGGTTTATGCATGTTTTTTCTGCTCAATCCACTAAGGAAGACACATCTGGTTAGGCAGAGTTTAAGGCAACATCTGAGATTTTGTGAATGCTTAAGGTATTGGTTAATATGCAGTTCCTTCCTAGTCATATCCAAACTCTTGGGGTGCACCCATTGTGTTTTTATTGAATTAATTTGAACACTGACATGCTTTTCCGGCACACCCCTCCCCTGGGGTAAAGAAGATTAAAGGTTTCTCTGAATGACTAGTATTCTAATTTAATGATGAGATTTCAGTGTCAAACATTTGACTGCATCATGCTTCTTCCCAACACAGGACCCCTGTGAGGACAAAAGACACAAAGATATCTGGTCAAAAGAAAAGACCTGTGACCGTTTCCCCAAGCTGCTCATCATTGGACCTCAGAAGACTGGTCAGTGCTCTGTTTTGTTCTTGCACAAACACATGGGTACACTAGCGCCATCTAGCTGTGTCACTTTAATTACAAGAATTTAACAATTTGGTTTTTAAAGAAATTAAATGACCACAGAAGGGTATTTGTTTCAAGGTGTCTGTGGGTTTTTTTTTTTAAAAAGTCACAAATTCTGAAAAACAATCTTAAAATCAGACCGCTTGTTGCTGAAGGTCATGGCTGCCTCTGTCTCAGGTAAAATCAGTAGCAAACTGTCAATAAAACACAAAGCAACAACACAGCTCCATTTCATTCAAACTGTGGAGTTTCAATATCAATTTTAAAATAATTTGTGAAAACCTTCAGTAACATTCAGTTTTCTGCACATGAGGGTTTTTTGGGGGAAGATTGAGGAAAAAAAGCCTGATAGTACCAACGTATGCTTCTGAAACAATAGTAGGAAAAAAGCCTGAATTTAGGCTTATTTACATATTTTATATTTGATTATGGTGAATAAAGTATTTATTTATTATCTTGTTAAATTTATTTTTCAATTTAATTTTAGTTTTAAAAATATAAATCGCTATAAAATAATATGATGATTAATTCAATCAGTATTTTAAATAGTTTTGCATTTTAATGGTTTAAAAGTTTACTAGACTTTGTATTTTAAAGGAAGATGTATCTTTCGAAATATGTTCAAATGAAAATCTGCCCAAACTCATTACACAGAACAATTTGATTGTTAAAAAAGTACTAATCTTGTTTTGAAATGCATTCTTTAAAGTGCATTAAACTTAAGTCTTAGAAACCCGCCCTCAACTGCACTTTTTTTTTTTTTAATTTGCTTCTTCTGATGTTTTTTTTTTTAGCAATTTCGACTATAAAATTGTGCGATTGTATACTATAGATGCAATCTAAATAGGTTTTAAATTCTAAACCCAGCTACTAATTATTAATTCAGCTACTAATTAGGTACATTTCTATGTCTTTCTAAACCACAGGTTATTATGATAATGCTATAATTAAAATAATCCTCTAAGTAAGTGAGTGGGGAGAGATGAAAAGCTTGTTGCATAATGAATGCAGAAAAGCACTGTTACGATTTTGCAAACCGCTTTTATTTGTTTGTTTAGTTTTACTGTAGATTTTGCAGAGTGTTAATTCCATGTTTTGCTGATCGTAGAGCAATGAAATCTCTCGCAAGAGCAAGTAAATGTGGATTGAGGTTTTACTGCATTGACTAATTAAACTTCTAAAGAAGTCTTCAGGGAACTATAGCCCATCTAAAAGGAGGCAGTAAAATGTCTGTGTTAATCTTCTGAATAAAAATTGGATTAGAGGGTTGGGCTGTAGAGTGCATTTATTTAATTATTAATTTGTTCTTGTGATAAATATGACTAAAATCCACATAAAATGCTTAGACATACCTTGTGAAATGTTTCATTGCTTTAATGACTGCTATTGTGTGATAAAACCTGAAATGGTTTTCCAGCAGTCGTGTTTCTAGAGAGCAAGTTTTGATAAGAGCACTGTGGAAACACTGGGCATCAAATAGCTCTCAACTTTCCTAGATGTGTGTTTGGGGCCATTTTCCTGTTAAAAAAAATGCTGTTCCGACTAAACACTAACCAGATTGCCCCAAAATCTCATATTTGGACACATTAGACCAAAGTAAACAGTTCCAATGATCTTAATACTTGTGTTTCTTATCCCGAACCATCTCTTCTGCTTGTTACATTTCCTTACGAGTGGATTATCTTCATTAAATGCCTCATTCGTGCAGTCTCCATTGTACAGTTGATGTAGAGATGTGTCTGCTACTAAACGTTATTGGCATTTCAATCTGAAGTGCTGTTATCTTGTGATTTCTATTGTTTTGGTGATTCAGCAAATGTGACTCTTAGTCTTTGATTTCCATGAGCCAGTTCTCATGTAAGCCCATTTTAACATAGCGCCTGATCGACTCGGGTTCACGGACCTCAATTCACAAAGAATTTGTGTTCTCGCTGTTTATCTTGTCTAAACTGGTCAGTTATTGGCATATTATGTGTTCTAATGGTTAGCTGTGCTCTAAAAAGACTGTTGTCCATGAAGAGGGTAAGAAATCCCACAAATGAACTCTGACAGGACTCCAGCACGGTATAGGGCATTTCAGGTGACTACACCGTGAGTTGCAGTCAGCAAAGCAAAGAGAGGCTACTTTGAGTAATCTAAAATATTAAACCTATGTAGTTATTTTAACACACTTGTTCTTACATAATTCCAGCTCATTCATGGTTTTGATGCTTTCTCTATAAACCGGTGTAATTAATCATGCAAATATCTCAAAAGTGTAAACTTTTGTTTATTTTAGACTGCAATATTAAAAGGTACCAACTATTTTTAAACTTGCATATACGGTATTTAATGCAAAAATAAATATGCATTAAAGATTTATTTTGCTTCTGAACTATCTGCTTGTGTGATGAATTTAATATTGCGGAAAATGTTCAACAGCATGTTTTCATGAAACCGACTGGTGATGTTTCTATTTTGCCGTCTGTGTGTGTGTGCGCAGGAACGACTGCTCTCTATCTGTTTCTGAGCATGCATTCCGATTTGACAAGTAACTACCCCAGCAAAGAGACCTTTGAGGAAATCCAGTTCTTCAATGGGCGGAACTATCACAAAGGCATTGACTGGTATGTGGCCGGGTCCTTCGTCTCATGTTGTAAATGGGTGGAATTTGTTTAATGCTTGTTTGGTTAAATCCTGGAATCACAATTTGTTTTTTTAACCTCTTAAGCCCTGAGGCCTATTTTCCGAAAATCCTATACTTTTACTTTATAAGGCATTTCTCAGCTTTTACAAGGCCTAAACTGCAAAATGAAGATAGGTTCTTGGGGAGTGGTGTGGATGAGTTAATTTGACAGTCAAGAACACTGGGTAAGAGTAATTGATGTTGGAATGGCCAAAAAATGAACTCCGCCTAAAAAAAACATGTTTCCTCCAATATCTCCTTATTTTACTTATAACGAAGCAAATAAACACAATCAATTGTAAAAACTACATGTCAAGGACATCTGTAGCAAGTTTGGCGTTCATACTACAAGAAACTAATATTCTGTACAGGTTTTGATTGAACAAAGTTCAGGCGTAATCCATGTTGGCACAGTTTGGCACAATAATTGAAATATGGAAAAAATCTTGTCCAAAGCTTCAGCTACGTTCATAGTCTTCTTTTCTTGCTTACGGGACATGATTTCAGCAAAAAAAACTCCTAAAGAAACGCTGTAAAAGGTGGTGGAAGCTCATTTACCCCATCTTGCTGCGCTTTTGGGAACCTTTCATTCACAAACGCTTTCGGCGTCGAGCTTCTGCGTGTCCCTACCCCCCGACCATCTGTCCAATCCGGGAGATCTATATATCGCTGGAAAGCTCTGATTCTGAGGAAGCCAATGAGCTCAACCATTTTGAGACTGACGGGATCGCCGACGAATCACACGACGCGCAGCGTGGAGAGACGTGCTCTTACGCACGGGGAGTCATTCCATATTTGGTGGCGTAATGACGCCACAAAGCTAAAGAAACAATCCAAAATGGTGTTTGCACGAAGCTATCGACCGGACATAACAACAAACGGACTTTTATCGCTATGGAAATAACTTTTTGTTGAAAAAACGGCAAAGGTAAGACAAGATTTACATGCTTGCTTGGTTTTCGCTGGCGTTTTTTCGTGGAACTTTCGCTCCCTGCTCTGAAATACTTCATGCAATGTAAATGAGTTGCATATCACTGGATTCAGCTGGTTGTTAGCTTTCATTTGATGCCATGGTTTTGGTGTTTCCGTTTATATTGTGGATACATATCGCACATAAACAAAAACGTGGTCATGAATTATACTCCGGCTATGTTGTTGTTTATTTGCATGGCGTTCGAGCTGTGGTTCACGGATATGAAATTGAATTAGATACGTTTTTAGAGGAGTTTCCGCTGAACACAACAGAATTTAATATGTGTGGGTTATTCTCAGGGTTAGTGAGCTATGAGTGAAAATGTAACGCACAAGGGGGCAAGTCCCCGGTACCGGGGACTCTCGGGCTTAAGAGGTTAAGTTCACACTTGGAACACAAAAAGACTTTTGGTTGAGTCCAGGTCATATTTGATCCTATATTTTGCACCATGCTCATATCAATTGTCCATGCATATGTATTGTTTTATTTATTAAAACAAATAACAAATTATTCACACAATTTTGCGAGATTATTGTGAATATCCTTAGAATATATCCTTGACAGCCATCTTTATTGTAGTACATTGATCACAATTTATTGATCACTAAAGGGACAGACTGCAGGGAAACATGACGGAACTCTGATCACATGATCAAGGCGGAAGTAAATACACGGAAGAAAACTAAGAAATGTGCGTAAAGGAATTAATACAACAGACTGTGAGGAAAATACAAATCTACTACTGCATTAATTGCGTATATTTTAACACATTAAATATTTCTTATTAATCGCTAATTTTGACAGCACTAATGATCATTGCAATTAAATCATATGCAGTTTCCTTTTGGGCAAATGGAAAAACTTCCATTTTAACTAAAATATGAAGTCCAAGCCTGTTTTGCTGCCGCACTCTTCACACCCCTAGAGAACTTGTGAAAAAAATTTACTTTCAGTTGCAGAATGTAGTCAACAGATTCATTCAGATTCTCATAAACCATATATTGCGGTTCAAAAAAACCACCCCAAAGCAAAATCATTCCACCACCATGCTTGATGGTGGGGATTGTTGTGTGCTCATTGACTGTTTTCTTTCTCCTCAAAACACAGGATTTTATTCCAAACAACTTGATTTTCTTCACAGCACTTTTGCCCGGTTCTCCTATGAATCTTTCAAATGTGAATTTCACTAAAATATATATATTTTTAATTAAAAAAAAAACTTTTTAAGTTTACTCATGGACATTTCTGTTGTGTTTCATGAGATGATGCTGTTTTGTGAAGAGCTTTTGGCAGTTTTTGTTAGAAGCTTTTGGTTTGATTTCACTTGGTAGTATTGAAACCCCAAATGTAACCCATTTCTGATCCAACTTCCTATTTCAATTGGTGGCATTTTACCATAGGCCAGAAAACCAATGATTTGGTCCTTTCCAGTCTATAGCTCTGCAGTGAAGTGCATTGATTGTAAAGGTCTGGAATCCTTTGAAGAGACACTGAGACTAATGTTCCCTTGAGAGGAATGCATTATGGGTCATTTGAAATTTCACCACCAGCGCTTTCTCTGCTTTTTGCAGTAGTCACACATGCAACTAATAGAAAACAGGTGTCTGCAGCACAATTTCTCTTCTTGTGCCTTTCTTTTTCACTTTATACTGTGATTGCAGTTGATCATTTACGAGCTAAAAATACTGACCTGGAATCTAAGCTATTTATAACAAAACACAACTCAAAAATATCACTATATTTGTTTTGTTTTCACTGGTAGGTACATGGAGCATTTCCCACTTCCCTCCAATACGAGCTCAGATTTCTACTTTGAGAAAAGTGCCAACTACTTTGACTCTGAGGTGGCAGCCCGGCGAGCAGCTGCTCTTCTGCCAAAAGCTAAAATCATCACCATTCTTATCAACCCGGCAGACAGAGCCTATTCCTGGTATCAGGTCAGTATCTGACTGCTCATGTGTCACCCAGTTTGATGCAGGGTGATTCGAGGGCACCGTTTCTGTTCTGGGGAGGAGATTAGATCTTTGAAATGAGACAAAATATTGTAAGCCAAATCATTCTGCCACGGATTATAAATTGTGCTTCCAAAGCTCCATAAATCTTTCCTAGGGGTCCATGTATTTGTTAGTCAAGGTAAACACTTTTGCCGGAAGAAGAATGCTGTTTATTATTTAGTCACAGTGTGTTTTGAGTTCAGTAGGAATGACACAAACATGTTATGTTTTAAATGAAAATTACAAGACGTAATTCAAATTTAAATGAAAGAAAAGATCATATTTAGTTACCTTTTACAGACCCTAAAAGAAGGGACAACTCTTGGAAGTACAATACCTGCTATTTTTTTTTTAATTCAGGCATAACACAAGGCACAAAAAGTGCTTGGAAGGATTGTTATGAAATTATTGTGTAATGTAATGAAAAATATGTTTGTTGAAAAAACGAAGTTGGGGTTTTACAGAAAAAAAAAAACTGTTCTAAAGATAATTTATTAGAGCAAATAAAGTAGTAAAGTAGTAAAAATGCTCACAAAGGCCCTGGACTAAAGGTTAAAGGGTCACTAAGTGCTAAATAATGTAAAATAATTTAGTTATATGTTAATAGAAGCAAATGATTGCAAACCCTATGAGATCACCAGCACCCCCACAGCATCAGACTTCCTCCATGCTTCACGTAAGGGGTTTAGCATACATTGGTCATCTATTCAGTTTCTATGTGTCGCAATTGAAACTAAAGGTCTTAAAGTTGAACTAGTCACACCAAAATAACATTCAAAATATTTATATACATTGCACATTCATAGAAAATGTAGCAAGTACTTGTGCAATTTTATCGATTTGGAGGATTTTTGTTCATTTCTGTAAATAGATTTAGATTTCAGTGAGTTCTTCAAATATTGGAGCTAGCCGTAAAACCAAAGCTCTATTAATTTTTAATGCACCATTCCTTAAGATCTCTTGTGAATTTTTTATGTTCGTCTGAACAAATAATTCCAACGTGTTGAGACTTTTAAACAACCTGGGGCAGATTTTTCATGACACATAACTAATCTTTTTTGACAGTTGTTCAGTGTAAACATTTTAGTTCAAAGTGATCTTTTCTGACTAAAGGTCCCGGCTTATGTTAACGTTTAATGTGGTTTTGGTTGCATAATGGCTGCACTATAAGCTTTATCTGGAATGTGATAAGACTCATAACCTCTGCTCATCACTATTCCAGTACAAGGCTTTTATTTACTCTATAGACTGGGCTACATGTGTGATGTTGATATTTACATTTTTTCCCCATTTAATTTTAAGATTATTGATATCTATTTATTTATTTGTTTAAATGTTCAATGCTGTTTATGCAGCACCAGAGGGCACATGATGATCCCGTGGCTCAGAAATATACATTCCATGATGTCATCACTGCTGGGCGGGATGCACCTATCAAATTGCGTGTGCTTCAGAGCCGCTGTCTAGTGCCTGGACTTTACGCCACACATCTACAGCGGTGGCTCACTCACTACCACCACAGTCAGGTACTTTTCTGTAAGCATCTCTGTGCATGGGTGCATTAAAGAGCTTTTCATTTACCTCTTTCATTCTTCACAGATCTTGGTGCTGGATGGACAGAGTCTGAGGACGGAGCCGGCTTCTATAATGGACAAAATCCAGAAGTTTCTTGGCCTGACAAATACACTCAACTATCACAAGATCCTTGCGTAAGGATTTCTTGTATGATTGACAGCTCAGAGTTCTGAATAGAACATTACAGAGCCACTGGTACAGGGATGATGTGCTTTTTGCTTTATTTCCCCTCCACTGTTCGCTCTCTGAAGTGCATTGGGTTTTTATGGCACTTTTATAACGGGGCTTTTACATCAGGTTTTGTATGTTGGTGTCTAGTTATAAGCCTTTACGTGTTTAAAATAAACACCAGCAAAAAATGTAGAGTGAAAGAGTTACACCAGGGCGAATGTAGCACAAACACTGGAGCGAAACAGCAATCCATTCTGCAGGAAACTCAGAATCGAAGACCAGGAGAACACGTTTAAAGTCATCCTTCAACAAACTAAAACATTCAGTCTTTTGGGGCTGCCCACAAAAGGAGTGGTCAGTTCAAAGTAAGAACAGAAAATTGTAAGTCAAGTTACACCTACAGGACCCAGAAATTACACCAGGCCCCGACAAGGACAACACACATTGGTTTTCTAATTTAATAAGCAATTTTCTGTTGATCACAATCATTAAGTGATGAATCTTAAATACCAAAGTTAAACGCATAACTTGTAGGAAAAGCATAGCTCACAAGATCTTAACTTTGTACATTTAATTACTACAATTCCTATTATAATTCATGAGAAAGCTAGTGAAATGTTATTAAAAACACGAATTAAGGGCGATTCTGTTCTGAGTTTATCTCTTAAAATAGATCGGAAGTTTCAAAATGTCAGTTTGTGTCAAAATGTTTAATCATTTTCATCTTTATTACATTATTGGACACCCACCCTTATGTGATGTTGAGGATGTTGGCAGCCATTTCCAGTGATTTTGAGTCACAACTTTAAGTTATTTTTGGTGACTAATCTTATTTTTACACATTAAACTGCTGTAAACATTTTTTTTCTTTTTTTTGCATATATTCTCTATCTTCATCAGCTCAGTAATCAAATCAGTAAACCTGCTTCTTTGAAACCAAAGTTACATGAGGTTTGCCACATTTCTCAGGAAGTGATGTCATAGCCCAAACATCAGAAAACCTATCAAAAATCTGGAAATCTATCAAAAGCTGCTGATGTACGTCAATATTTCTTTAGAGAGCCTGCAAATGCAGCTGTGGTTTTGCTCAGAGTTTGTCACAGAGTTTGATTTAGGTTTGTCACAGTGAATGCATTTTTTTGGATTCTGGAGGTTAAAAATGTGTTCCTTGTGGCATTGTAAGGTCAGATTTCATCATTTTGTAAGAAGTGAACTGAAACTGCACAAACTGAAGGCTGTTAGAACATAGCTGACTAAATTGATAAATGTTTAGGGGAGAACTTAGAGGATTATTGTAATTGCTTGCTGATTCCAACCCACAATGCTTTCTCTGCTGGGAATGAAAGCCATGAACCCTTCCACCATAGCTTGGCGCGCACCTCCCAGAAATTCTAACTTTACACACGTAGATGAGGACCATAGACTGTGATTGGTCAGATTAGTAATTGGCGTCATATCTGTTTGTTTGCTCCGTAAACACGAGAAAGAAGACGAACATACACAATAAACATCTTCCCTTCTTCCCCAGTTGAAGTTTCGATATTTGAGTGACATCAATTGTTTTTCTACATCAATATACTCCAACACAGTTCGCTTGGTTTCAGTGAGCGAACACTGCTGACCAGCGTTTATGACGTACTGTCACGGGCCGGTTACGCATAGAGGAACATGAAATGCTTGGCGAAGAGTATAATTTTACCGTCAACGAAAACCAAAATGATTATTTTCTCGGCTGTAGACTTCAATGATAATTGAAAGGAAGAGAACGGTGAAGAGTAATAGGAATCGAGGTGGAGAGAAAGATTGGTGCTTAGTCCCATTAATTCCCTGGTGTGCCTTCCACCTCAGATTCTTTTTTTCTCTTCATTCAGTCAGCACACTGCTCGTCTCTCTGTTCTCTGATGATCTCTTGAGCAGAAGCATCTGTTAACCCCATCTCACGGAACACTAAGGATGCAGCTTTCTCTCCAGAGGTTCAACTGTCTCTTTGCTTGATTTTTGAGCCATTCTCAATGTTTTCTTCTACTTCTGTTCCCACTGCAGGTTCGATCCGAAAAAAGGCTTTTGGTGCCAGCTGCTAGATGGAGGGAAAACCAAATGTTTGGGAAAGAGCAAAGGGAGGAGATATCCTGACATGGATGTTGATGTGAGATTTCAATTCATTCTCATCTTTATCGCTAATTGAATTGGTTTATCTCAGTAGACTAAATAGCTCACAATCAGGTTGATAGTCGATAATTCTTGTGCTCTTCAGTAGCTATCGTGTGTCGTAAAGGAAGGACCACTTATGTTTCCTTTAGTTCTTATACATGTTTGTATGCAATGATTTTGGTTTTTCTTTCAGGTTTTGGTTTTCTTTTAGAATTTCTATTAGATTCCCCTCCAGGCACCTCGATATGCTTCCTACAGAGCCAATCCATAGTGGTTGGGTTGGGGTCATTGCCCCACACGTTGAAAGAACTATAGCCCCTCTTTAATGCTTTTACTGAGGACAGAAGGTTTTTGCCCAAAATCTTGCAATGCTTGGCCCTATTAATCCCTCGATATCCTGTGAGTCATTCTTTCCCCTTTGGAGAAAAGACTTTGAGTGCACTGCAGGGTTTCAATCTATGGTTGCTTCTAATACACTTGTAGAACCTATTGGAACTGAGGTACTGGCTCATGAACTTATGTAGACCAGATCTTGTCTGGAGCCTCGGTCTGAGGTACACTGCCAGTTGAATTTCTTCAACTTTCCAAAAATGACCTTGATTACACCAGCCTATTGTTCTGCTGCCCATCCTAGCCTTGTGCAGGTTTACAATTTTGTCCCTGGTGTCCTGAGACAGCTTGTATTATAGAGATTTGAGTGAGTGAAAAGTGGTCTTTGGTACATGTTATAGTTTCAAACTGATGATGTATAACAAGGGATCTGAGGAGGGTTGGAGGATGAATAAACAAACTACATTATCAGAAGAATGTGTGCCATGCTACGTATTTCAAGTAGGAAAGCATATAGTATTTTTCAAATACTTACCTTTCCCACTTTGTCGTTGCTTAATAGTCACCAGTCTAAATGAATATATTCTGCATTCTCATTAGCTTTATATTTCATTTTATAGGTCAAATGTAGCATACATTTTATTTTATTGAAAGTATATTTATATCATTAATATTCTGTAAGTGTTTGCAGTCTTCAGGGTCAGTCAAAGTGGTGGGCTTTGTAGATGTGTGGTATCTTTTAACAGACTGTGATAAAGAGAGGCTCTGTCTCATGCACAGGACCTTGATGTTACCTTGAGGCTCCCTGGCAGACTCATCAGAGTTAATGAGGGGTGAACGAACAGGCTGATGTGTCGAGAAAGAGCTCTGCACCCTCATTTAACACACACAATCACAGCACTGGCTGGAAGGTCTTGACCTTTACCAAACTGGAGGCCTTTCATTTTAAGTTAAAGGCATACATAATATGATAAGAATATGAGAACGTCTCACCATAAATGATTGCATGTGACTGGGATAATAGTTTTGGTCTAGAGTAGCAAATATCTCATTTTTGTTTTGCTAATGCATGGATCACATGCAATATAATGTCAATAAAGAATAACAACGTTTTCATTTAATTATTGCAATGCTTTAATGCTCCAAGTGGAGTTATAAATGTAATTTTTCAAAATCCTAGTCACTCATTGGCTGCCAACGCTGTCACTCTGGAAATTCTGACATCTAATTGGATGTTGGCCCTGTCGATAAAAGCGAAATCTATCTCTGATTATCACTTTTAGACCCCAACCAGGCACCTGCAAGAGATTAGGCAGCCTATATGAATTCTTCTCCCACCGCTTGCAGCTGCTCAACAAGAAATTATTTATAGTCAATGGCGGTCGTTCAAGCAATCACAACTTACTGAAATGAACACTTAATGTAACTGTGAAACAGAATACAAGAAAAAAGTTCACCCTCACAGAGCTTTAATGTTTAAATCAAGTAATACGCCTTGAAAAACATTATGGAGAACTGTAACTATAAAGTTGGGCATTTCAACATGAATGTGGGAAAGTGCTCACTCTGAATTCAGCCTCTAGAGGTCAGTTGATGAACTGCAGGATCGGTAACTTCGTGTTATCAATCAAAAGGGAAAGGAGGGAGTTTCTGCTTGAGAGCAACCCTGAATGGATGACGAAAAAAGTGGGAGTCAAATCACATCTCCAACTGAGTTAATTGAACATCTTTGAATTATCACCATAAAATTACCCACTTTTCTCTGAATGTTTTAAACAATGAGTTCATTTCAACACAATGAGAGCTATGAAAGGGACCGGATGTAATGAGTAGTATCCAGCTGCAGGCACATCACCTGACCACCAGTTTGAGAACAGAAGGTGTCTAAAACCGTGATTTTTATGTGCGTTTTAATCACAAAAATATCTATATTTCGAAACAATACTTGTTAGTGACCTTTTTTACGTCTGACCAATCACAAGGCAGCTTGCTGCAAGCCTGTCAACTTTTAAATATTCTGACAGAACAATTAATCAGCTTTGTGGATGATGGAATTGTATGACAGAAAAGACAAGCACTACAAGGACGATGACCTGAAGGAGGAGCTGTTAAGGGGAATTGCTGAGGATCAACAGCAGCACCCCCCCCCCCCAACTGTCATTCATTCACTTCCTGTGTTAAATTTGCATTGCGATAAACCATATAATTCCAAGTTCTTCCCTGATGCATTGCGTGCTACCTGAAAGTCTGACCCGTTCCATTTCCTCCACAGTCTCGGAGCTTCCTGAGAGAGTACTACCATGAGCACAACATTGAACTCTCCAAGCTGCTGTACAAAATGAGCCAGCCGCTGCCCAGCTGGCTTCGAGAGGAGCTGCTCCACAGCAGGTAACCAGGGGACAAGGGTGAGGACACTACTCAGACTCGAACACCCCTCCTGCTCCTCTGTGCGGGGGGCTCACCCTCTTGTCAAACACTGGCCAGACTCGACTGGTTTAACGTCCTCCTCGGCTCCATCTACAGAGCCGAACTTCTGGAGGACAAGATGGAGAGGAAGGAAAAGATGCCCCTGGGTTTGTTCTGTTTTGAAGACCTGCAATGTGCACAGGGGTACGTCTGCCACAAACCTTGGGATCACTACAGGAGGATCCAGAACACCTCCCTGGTGCGTCAGAATCAGGGATATGTGATGTCACGGCAACTTGACCTGCAATATGGGAGAAGACGGCACATACTGCATTTGTAGGGCATTCACAAGTCCGATCAAAAAAGTGCCCGGGTGGTTTGTTTACTTGGTTCGATTTTATTTTAACACTCATTTCATGTTGCACAGCACAAGGCTGTCTGCCAGTTTGCTTTGGTAAAAGGTTTTATTCCAGACCACATCGTATTGAGCGGCACCCTCCAGGCTCGAAAGGTGAGATGTATTTGAGGCTAATAGTTTGGAATCTTCAGGACGGCGTAATAATGTTTGATGAATTGTGGTACTAAAACCGAGATAAGCTACATCCATGATCAATGTGACTGTAAATATGAGACTGTAAAAAGAGGGGGTTTGGGCCCATAAGATGTGCGCTAACTGCCTTAATGCAACTTTATTATTAAATTCACTCTTAAGTGTTCCACGGGTCTCTAGTGGCTGATGTTGAATGTTTAGAGCTAGGCCTGTGAGTTCATTTGGCATTCAATCTCACGTTTTAATAGAGTTTCGTAAAGTATGGCCAGCGATATTTTATCACCATTTTTATCCTTTTTATTGCGTTTGTTTTTCTTCAGTTTTAACATTTCACTCAAGATTGTGTGTGGAACGTTTCTAGGAATGTATCACCAGGCCACATGTGTATTCTGTAGGAACTGCTACTGAACCCCATCAACACCCATGAATGTAAGCTAGGGTGCTGTCTACCAGATGCGATGCCTTTTTCTGTGGCAGGCTGGAGGATCCACGGAAAGCTCCGGAAGCACCATGCTCTGGGGCTCTTGTAAACCACTGCTAATGCGTTGCATCTCTGAAAAGAGTCCCCCAAGTTTCGAATTAATTAGATTTAGCTTTGTTTTTGCACTACATTAAACGACTGCTTCGTATTATTGACTTCCCACAGGTTGCTCCCATTCAAATACATACCGACATTATGAATTCCTCCTCTTTGCGATGGACACTTAGGAAGGGGTTTGGCAATATCTCAAGAAGACTATTTCAGAGTGTTTATTTCCTGTAGTACAGATCTGAACATGTTTCTTACTGACTTCAGAGGCCAGGATGAAGCTTGAGAAGCACAAAGTCTGTGTCGGTTGTCCATCCTTTCACTTGGTGAAGGACTTCTGGCTCCATTTTGTATCACAGAAACAGGTTTTGGTTGAACTATTTGTCGTTTACAGCTGTCTGCGGTACAAAAACGTGCACCTTACATGCTGCTCTCGGATTCATTATCATCTTACACATCACTTTTTTATGTCCAGTACTTTAGCTCCCGACACAACCGACTTCTAGTGATGCAATATCGTACTTCCTTCTCTAAAGGAAGGTTTTGCACCAAGCACAAATTGTCAAGTAGGTTTGTTTAGAGTGAATGAAACAGAGAGAGTCTAAACTATGAATGAACTGGTTCTGATTTTTTTACCTTGATCATGTTCTCACAGAGGTGCAGAGGGTCTTTATGACTTTCACACTGCCAATATTGTGCTTTCTGTATCATGTAGGTTATCGATAGATAGAACCAAACAACTGTAACTGGAAGTAATCATCTGGACTGTACAATCAAACCAACCGTTGTTAATATTTTTTAATGTTGGTAGCCAATATTTTTGTGATTAATTTGCAAATAAAGAAACCACTGTCTTTTTATTTCTTCTTGTGTTTTATTTGTGCTGCCAAATTAGTTGAAAATGTATAAAACACAAGTGAATTATAAATATTATGTTTTACATTTTGAATAAACCTTTATTTTGCGATTCATTTCTCAATGTTAGTTATTTATATCCACTCAAGACGTCAACGCTTATTTTTAGTAAACCTTGGATTATTTCGTCAATTAAAGAACATGTAATATTGTTCTTAAGTAATTTTTCACAGGTCTTTACTTTCTGATGCACTTCAGATTGAGTTTTTGAGACCGATTTCCCAGCATGCATCGCACATGTTGGGCACATTTGGTTAACAAAGTATTTTTGTTATTTACAAAGGTTTTAAATTTATGAAATTATTCATTACATTTCTACAATAGCAATTTTTTTACACATAAATGTAGTTTACATTTTTAGATAGCTTGAATGCATTTTTTTAAAGACCTTATAGAACAATTTATGGCAGGTTGTTAGATAAACATAAGTATGATATAGGTCTTAAAATTGATTCTTAATGGTTGTTTAAAAACTTTCAAAGTCAGCATGGAGAGTTCAGGGTTCATTTGTGGAATTATCTTTGCAACCATCACATGTTGTGCAGAAGACATGTAGATGCACAGCTGACAGCCCTATTTGACATCTTTTATTATCAATCCGATCCACTAAGATAAGACAGTCCACTTTAAGATCTGAAGGTGTCTGTCTGAAAAAGTGTTCTTTTTAAAATGCTTCCAAAAATTGGTCCCTTAAGTTGCAACAACATGGCTCTCTTCAGCACTGTCCCAGTAAGTGAAGACCAAGGTTCTGGACGAATGCCACAGAGTTCTAGTAGCGACACAGCTCTACATCAACTGTTCAGAGACAGCTACATAAGCCAGGCTACATAGACCCCTATTCCTAAGTGATTTACTGACTTGTGTCACTACATGGGGGTTTTTTTTAGGGGTGGGAAAACAAATTTACTCTGTTACACAAGCTGTACATTCACCTTGTAGAAAAGTTTTGGTTCACACAATATAATACATTTTTACATGAAATGTGAGTCACTAAGATATGTGATATGATACATCTATAGTTGAGGTTAGATTGCACACACCTTGTTTTTTTTAATCATACAGCAATTATTTGTATCCAATAAATTGTTATATATAAATATATATAACTTTGACTTGTGTTTTTAATCTTCCTCTTTTTTTACTTATTTTATATTTTATCATTATTATTACTACCTAACGATTGATTATGGTTCACTGTAAATATGTATTATCATGACTTTATTCAAATTATGTTGATAAAACTGTAAAACGAACGTATCTCAAAACATTTTGATGCAGCATTGCCCCCTTCATCTATTGAAATAAATTAAACGCCAAATACGAGCAAAATTCACCTAAATTATTATACATTGAAAAAACACAACGTTAATATTTATTCAATGAAATACGATGTTAGAAATATATAACGTTTTATCGCTTTAAAACCAGACCACATTGAATGACTTTTATTATATATTCAATCACTTCCGCGAGAGGAAGTTGAACTTTCAACCCGGCAGCGCTTAGTCTTTCCTTTCCTGTTTCGGCCTCGATTAGAGACACACATAGGTAAGCGAACACAATTTCAATCCTTTAAAATCCTTCATGTTTTAATTGTATTAGTCCAACAATTATTGTTTCAAAACATTCGTTGTAACTCCAAACGGCCTCGTTGTGCAGTATTTTTCCACCCTTACGGTGATTAAATAATTATTTTTGATGGGAATGGTGATGGATTCAGGCTCCATGTTTTTCCTCTGCTCCGTTAGTTGCTCTGCGTCGGGTTGTTTAAACGAAAAGATGCGATTTGCACAAGAATTTATGTAAAGCTTGCATCCTTGATTGTCCAATTATTAACGTTGCGGCGTGTTCGATGTAATCACAAGGTTGTGCCTATTGATGGGAGTTGTTTTGCTATCCTATTGAACCATTCAGTAGTTCGTTGAAAGTGTTCATCTTGTGACCCAGTGGCTAGTTATGTTGTCATGTTTAGCAAAAGATGCTTGTTATCTTGTTTTTGCTGGTAAATACTTGCAACTTAACGATACTTGTGTTGAGCAGTTTGTTTTGTATGTTTCAGCAATGGCTCCACGTAAGGGTAAGGAGAAGAAGGAGGAGCAGGTCATCAGCTTGGGACCTCAGGTGGCCGAGGGCGAGAATGTGTTTGGAGTTTGCCACATCTTTGCATCATTCAACGACACCTTTGTGCACGTTACTGACCTGTCTGGCAAGTACGTATGCATGCACCCAAACCTCTGAATACACTAAACTCAACTGAATTAAGTCAACACTATTGCAACAGTATGTCCATCATTATTGCCACAATTAAACCTGATGGTTCTGGCTACGAGCAATGCTTCTATACCTCCGATTATTGACCATATTTCTTAAAATTCAACCAATGGTTATTTCCATAATTCTATGATATGAATACCTGGCAGTATGAGCGTATCCAAAGAACACACTGATTTAATATTGATTGACTATAAAGAACGTGTGGAGAGATGTATTAGGGTGGATAAGGGGGAAAACATTAAATCTTTTCTTGGCTTTGCGTTCCTTTGCAGTGCTATTTTTCTCAATCGCATCCCTTTAGGGAAGGAGGTATTCAACTAAAATTCATAGAGGTCAGGTTTCATGACTTGCATTGTTTTTTTTTTTTGTTTCTAAAATAAAAATGCTTTTCAAAATAAATAAAACTAAAGTTCAAATAGATTTGTGATGTGTGTACAAACCATTTATGTTTTTGTCTTATAAAGCAGTTTGACTTTTAATGAGAGCTAGTTTTTGTGTCGGTCATCAAAGGGTTCCGAATATTTTGATCCCGTTTGTTAAGAGATAAATTGATTTGTATTAAGAAGCTTAACTAACAATAGCATTAATAACTGGGTTTATTTATATAAATGTTATTATTAATAACATTTCAAACAACTAATGTTGCTTTCAATGCTGTTTATTTTTGTTTTTGCCATTTAATGACTAAAATTATACAAAGTATAAAATGAAACTAAAATAAAAAAAATCAAATAAAATGCAATTTTACCATTTCAACCACGTTTGAGTCAGAACAAGCTAATTAAAAAATAATAAAAATTGGGGGCTAGGTTTCACTCAAAGTTGAGTGGGGAAATTGGTCTGAATTGAACCAGTGTTTTTCTGCTGTTAATAGATAGCGGTTTAATTCGGTGGCCAATATCGGAACTTTTTGTGCGTGAGAAATTGAACATGTAGTGTGTGAAAGAAAAAACAGAAAAATGTCACTCAATGCGTGAGGGTTGAGAAACCTGCATTTGTCGTTTGTTTCTCTTTCTCAATCTCTCTTCTGTATCCACTTTGTTTCCGCTAGCTTAACAATGTTACAAATACTACGATTATTTTTAAAGTATGTTAATTTCATCATTAGGTTCTATTTGACAACTAGAAAAAAGTGCCATTTCATACAATTGTTCTGTTCCTTTAAGAGTTTTGAGCGATATTGAAAGGTGTGAGCAGTCATAATGGGAAGGAAAAATCCGGTCAGTTTTTAAATGACAGGAACTCATTGGATCGAGTGTCTCTGGACCTAAGGACTTGATCCTCGCGGATACATTTATAATATGCATCCATTTAATCAAGCAAGTCTGTTCTGGGGGTTTCTTGGCATGATGAATATTCACTTTAAAACAGTCATAAAAACATGAATAAAGCCTGCTGGGGGCACTTGAGGTTATCATATTGGCTGTGATTGCCTTTTGTTATTATTGATGACGCAAAGCCTTACAATTTGCAAAGTATGCATTTGTCTGCAATTATTTGAATCAAATAGTTTGGGAAGTCCTCCATTTTAAGTGTTTTGATTGTTTCCTCAGAGAAACAATCTGTCGTGTGACTGGAGGTATGAAGGTGAAGGCTGACAGAGATGAGTCGTCTCCGTACGCTGCTATGCTGGCAGCGCAGGACGTGGCTCAGAAGTGCAAGGAGCTGGGCATCACCGCTCTGCACATTAAGCTGAGGGCCACCGGGGGAAACAGGTCAGGCACTACTATCAAGCAAGGTTTCTTACATGTCTTATTTTTTTAGCTTTTTCTATGAAATCAATGTACTTTTAATCACAAATCGGTTCTTTTTTTTATCATTAGTTGAAAGATTTTTTTTTTCTTTAGAAATCCAAACAATGGAACTTGTGGAGTCTTTCACTTGTAGCCTAATTTGTTTTATTATATCTGAGTCAGTCATCGGTTAGCACTGGTGAACCTGGAAGGTTCTGGTACACTGGTGGATTTCTCCACAATTCTTGCCTATTCACTCTTCTCTCCTATGTTTATAGGACCAAAACTCCTGGACCAGGTGCACAGTCAGCCCTCAGAGCTCTGGCCCGTTCTGGCATGAAGATTGGCCGTATTGGTATGTGCCCACGTGAACGTGGAGGCTTTTAAAACCAGTTACATTTCTTGTGGCTTGTCTTCTCAACCACACATGTAAATACGTAAATCTTGAAATGCAGCACCATGTTACTCGAAATTTAAGTTTAGCAGATTTCAGTTTTTTGGGGAACCAGTAGCCATCCAAAGATGCAAACCTGGAATGGAACACAGTTTACATCTGAGTCCAAGAGAAAAAAGTACCATATTTTTCGCCGTATAAGACGTACCCAATTTTAAATGAGGAAGATCTAGGAAAAAAAAGATTCTGAACCAAATGCTGTAGTAAAATATTTTATATCAACTGTGTAAAAGTTAAAAGCATTTTAAGAACAATTATATGCCAAACATGTAATAATAGCTGGCACAATGCAGCTGTTTACGTGCTCCTTACGATCCGCGCTATGGTAGGATCAACGAGCAGCGATGGGCGATGACATCAGTGGTGTACAAATATGGCCGACTGCTCCGGATCTAGGCCGAAGCCGCGGCCTCTTACGGCATGACCACATTTGCCATATAAGACGCACCAACTTTTCCCCCTCAGTTTTGGGGAAGAAAAAGTGCATCTTATACGCCGAAAAATTAGGTAATCACTTCCTATTAAACTTGCGGTATATCACATAATAAAGTGATGATAAAATGAATGTTTATTGATTTAACAAAACGTTTTGGGGCAATCACAGAGGGGGAGTTGGATGAGTACAGAGCAAAGAGTGAGCGAATATCAGGGAAAAAACCTATGCCTGCATGGAGTGAGCACGAAAACACTTGAGCGAGGAGGGTGATGCCATGACTAATCCTTAACTGCATCTAGAAATCCCACAGAGGAGAAATGAAGACGAATAGATTCAATATTATACATTGCATCTAATATATGTTTTAGAACAGCATATGTTATAATTCAGTGGCTTGATCAAACTTCCACCATTAACTCTGCATTCCCATACAAACCCTTGAGCCAATTTAACCAGAGTGGTGGCAGAGGATTTATTTTTTTTTTTTTGCTTTTAACATTTTAAATGCATCTGCCACATTTTGGAAAAGTCTGTAAATATGCTCAGAGTATGTCCGTGTTCATTCGTTGTTATAGCAGAAATTGGTAATAAAGGGTAAATTGTTTTTTTTTGTGTGTGTGTGTGTCATGGGCTCAAAACGGAGTGTAGATTGCTGTTTGAAATAAACGAAAGCAAAGACTGATCTCTTGCTGATCAGTGTACTAAACCCGGTTTCTATGATTTATGTCCACAGAGGATGTCACGCCCATTCCATCTGACAGCACTCGCCGAAAGGGAGGTCGTCGTGGACGTCGTCTGTAAACTATTGGATTTTTTTCAGAATAAAAAGTCAGATGAACAGTTTGCTCTCTGTGTTTATTGGTTTTGATTGCTCTCCAGAACCCTTGAGTTTGAACTTCCTGAAGCTGTTTAGACATGCCCAACCGGTTTTGTTTTGTTTTTTTTTATATTCGTGATTGGTTTCTGAAGTTCTAGGGGATTACCAAGAAAATATCCTCAGTTCAGTCACTCAATAAACCTTCTAATAACCTTCAATAAACATTTTAGACCAGTGGCAACAGTGTGTGTTTTATTTACACACACATATGTATGTATGTGTATACACACATACAAACTATTTTTTTTTTTTTTTTTTTCAAAATGAAATTGTGTTTTTGATCAGAAATGCAAAAGTTATTTATTTCATGTTTATAGCAGTTTTTCAAAATCTATGTAATTGTGAACATGCTCATGTTTTGGTGCTGAAGAACATGTTGCTGGACACTCTTAAAATGTATTTTGAACAAAACGTATATTTAGAAGAGGACGAAGCATCTGTGGATTCCATTTCAGATTTATCTGACAACAGATGATGTAGACCAGCCTCAACCAATGAGAAAGCAGCTTTGGTTGAGCTTCTCCAAACATTACTCTGAAACTTGTTGCTGGAATTTCATTTCCTCGTTCACATCAGAGCACTGCAACAATTGTCTCAAAATTGATCAGAGATGTCCACTGATACTCTCATCAGAACTCCAAGTGAGCAAACTTCAGTCAGCATGGGTCCTCAGACAAGGTGAGTTTTGGCTTGTTTTCTTGGTTAAATGCCCCTCTCTAGGTTTTGGTCAAATCTTGTGGTTATTGCAAAAGAATTTATGTAAAAACTAAAGCGAACTTGTTTAATTCTACTCTAAATGAGGTTGTAGATATAACTAATAAAATTTGACTTTAAATTGATGACTTCTTTACTGCTGTTAAGCCAAGTCTGTAAAGTTCTAAAATGAACACCGTATTTTCGGCTGTCGGTTCCAGAAAGCAGGTACTGAAGGTGACAGGGGTGACACTGCTGGCGGGGATACTGATCGCAGGTCAGGCCTTCACCGCATACATGGCCTACAGCCACCGGGAGCAGCTGGACACTCTCCAGAGGCGAGGGGACCGCTTGCACGAGATCAGCCGCAGGGCCAGTGAGCCAACCTCACCGGACTCTTGTTTTGAATCTTCATCTAAAAGTAAAATGGTTCTGATTCATATTTCCTTTCGTGCAGGCGCTCGTGCCCCGTTGAAGATGAGTCTGCCCATGAGTTCTCTGGCTCTAGCCTACACGGATGACACCACAGAGAAGAAGGTGAGAGTGGTCCTGACGCTGTTGTAGTTCCGCTTCTGACCTCAAGGTGTCAGGATTTAGTTACATAACCCTTGCGTTTTGCTTCAGTGCAGGAAAAGAGTACCGAAAACCATGACAAAGCAAAAGAACAATTACTCGTCAAAGAAAGTATAGTAGAAGTGTATATTCTAAATAATACTCAAAGTATGAGTAAAAAAAAGTTCTATTCCATTCTAAAACTCAGGAGTAGTGATTATTTTCACTTTGATATACAGTGCCCCGCAAAAACGACCATTTCCCCTTTTTGAAATATAACGTTAATAATTTTAACACAATGTATTATTTTGCATTCAAACAAGACCGTTTTAACAGCTATATTAATTAAATCGGAGTAACAGCAACATGTCCGCCATATTTGTTAGGCGACGCCATTGTTGCCTTGGTTACACGTAAAATAAAGCAACTCTTACCTAGAGAGACGGAAAATGAACAAAGTATATAAAAGCAAAAATTGTAAATAAATACAAATAAATAATTGTAAAATAATATTTTAATTTTATTTACAATTACTGAATTGTAAAGTAAAAAACAAATACTTATAATTATATTTATAGGACAAGATACAAAACAAAGCCAAGTGCTGCTCCATATGGAAACTACGGTTACAAACGAAATGCCCACTAAGCCCAATGTGATGACACCACCTCCCACTAATTGTATTCCAGAATGAAATAAATATGCCATTCTCTAGAAGAATAATGGATACTGAAGAAGTGGATACTGTGCTAAAAATCTTTGCTCTGTTGATCTTCACTGAAAGACACCGATGTATATTACATTCATCATATACATTCATATTAAGCCAACAGCAGAATGATTGTCAGATATCCAGCAAAGTCTGTGTAAAGGGTAAAAATCTAGCTATGGTTCTGAATTTTAAACCCAGACTAATGAGCTAAGAGTTCTCGCCACGCAGCAGTGTTTGAAGTGCAGTGTGCATAGACGTTTTGAAAAGAATTTCTTTGTCCACTGACAACAGTGTTGTTTAAAGCAATTTGACAGTTGTGGTCATAAAGTACTTATTCTACATCAGTGACCATCTGCTCTGATATATTCTGTATTTCAGGATTCCTCTCATGTGACTACCAAAGCAGGTATGAGCGGGTTGATATAAATAGTCTTAAATTCTTCAGTTTCTTTGTATTGAATATGCTCTTGTGGTGCAGAATCAAGAGTTCTCACATACTGCCAGAAGGAGGCCACTGGGCAAGTCAAGACGCTCCTGCCCTCCTTCAGGCCCAGATGTGATGAGAACGGAGACTACCTGGCAACCCAATGCTGGGACCAGACTGACGTATGCTGGTGTGTGGACAAGAATGGTGTGGAGATCCCCCGCAGCCTGACCCGTGGCCAGCCTCAGTGTTCTGGTTCTGTGTCAGGTGTGTGTCTGATTACCTTACGATCGACCCTTAGAGCTGGTAAAAAGAACAAATATAACATAGTCATTTGATCAAGCTGATGGCCTGAGTGAAATCCCCTGGTGAGGATGAAGTTATTCTTCTTTCTCTCGGATGTCACCGCATACAATTGCATCCATCTCACAAGTCAATTAATTAATTAAATAGCTCATCTAAATAGTTTCAATGTGCATACTAATCAACTCTATTAATTATCAAAGTAAAAACAATTGTCATTTATCTAAAAAAGCTCAGGCATTTGACCTCTCTAATGTGGTGGCTCAAGATTTTGCACGTCAAGGAATATTTCAGCTCAAGTTTCCTACATTGAAATCCAGATGGGATTCCATTTCCAATCCAGGTTTGTCAGAAATTGTGCTTGTGATAAGGATTCTGAGCAATTGAGTCCAATATTGACCAGTTTCCCCAGCTGGTCATTGTTAAAAACAAAACTAAACATGTCGTGGTTTATGTTGTAGAACTGTAGTGTTGATGTTTGAAGGTGAGTATAGTACATAGCTTTTATTTTACGCACCAATTTATTTGTAAAGGTTGTGTTTAACTGTTATCAATTATTATTATTATTATTGTGAGGATATAAGAAATATATATCTTTGTGAAATTCATTTGTTTTTAATAGGAAGCTTATACACGCTTTGGAAGTCTCCTAAAATAAATTAAGTGCACACTCAATACCAGTTTCCACAGCATCAGAACAAGAGCTTGGAATCAAACTACATATGCTAGCTAAGCTAAAACAGGCTAGCTTTGTAATTTCATTCAAGTAACATGTTTCTCAGGTTTTTCTCATAAACTATGCTAAACTTTGTTTGAAATGAACCACAATGTTCAAATAGCATTCATCTTATGTTTTCATTTTCATCTGCTAAAAGGCAGGAAGCAATGTTCAGAGATATGCTAAAAACAAATTAGCATTGTGGCTAAAATGCTCAGAATGTGCTCAGGAACAGATTTTAACAATTGGTTGTTTTCTATAATTTTTGTAAATTGCTTTTGGCCGGTTGTTGGCCTTTTGTGTTTCTGTAAGAATTATAAGAAGACTGAATCTATTTTCCCAGCTCCTCTGTGTTAAGCGCCTACAATTCCTCAGTTGAGACACATTTACCTGTTTCACTGTGAATGTGTTCACTATTTAATATGAAGGTTTTTATTTTCTTTAATGTAGAGGATATGCTTGTACAACCCTTTGGGGAAGATGGAGAGTGATGAGGAGCAGCGAAAACCTTCCCTAAACCTCTCCTGGAGTTTTCATCTCTACTTGCAGCTGAACTTTCACTTTTACAGTAGAACTAGATCATGCATTTGGGTAAATGTCTTCCTGCGCAACTAACAAAATGCCATGTTATTTACCTGTACTAGAAAGAATTGAATTGACTTGTAAATCAGTTTAACTGTTTTGAGCTATTACTGACTTTTGTTATATGTCTTACCTAGTGTCTATATAATCCACAGGAAGAGATTATTAATGTAACCAAAACGATCAATAAAATTGCCTGACAAAAACATATGTGGTGTTTGTTTCACATGTAATTTCGTGCATAGTTTCACTTGTATATTTCATAGGGATATATTTTATCTTGGGATGATGGTACTTCAAGTGAATTTCTCCACACACACACACACACGATTGGTTTGTAATTGGCCAGAATTGTACTTTATTTCAATTACTTTGTGCAGAGTTAATCAGCAATGGAGATTTTACAATTTCAACTTTAATTCATAAATTATAGTTTTATATTGTACAAATGTTGATAAAACATCACCATGTGATAAAACATCAAGTGTGTGTGTGGGTGCGTGCATGTGCACATTCCTTTTTAAATTATTATTTTTTTTTCTGTTTGTAAAAAATACTTTTGAGTCGCTTAACATTACTTTAACCAAGCATTCGAGTCGAAAGTGTTTAACAATTAGATCAAATTGCAACTACAATAGCCAACCGTTAGATGGCAGCTGAATACAAGAGTTGAGGGGGGTTGAGACATACCTGGTATCGCGAGACTTCACACATCTCGCGTCGCGATAAACTTCAGCTGCCTGTCGAAAAATTGTTGAAATTAGTTAATAATTGTAAATCTCAACTTAAGAAAGAAAGAACATACAGTGATCTACAGGATTGAGTCTGGATTTGTAAGTATCTATTTTAAATTAAACATTACGTTGTCCTTTAGTGAATGCCAAAGCGTATAAGGCACGTGGTTTGCTGCAGGGAACGTTCCAAGCTAACATTGATTCGTTTAAAAGACATCTAATAACCGTCTAAACATCTCAATGGTAAAGAAATAATGAACATGCCTATTTTCACACTGCAGCACAGCTCTGGTCAGTCAGAATATAGACCATACAACTGTATGTTTGACCATGTTTGCATCCACTTTGGATGGAAATGCCAAAATGTGCATAAATCACAATGGAACAATTGAAACACGTTTACAGAATAAATACAGCACAATAGAATTTTTTTTTCTCTGTCGGACCTTGTACGCAACGGTGCGGCATTTATGGGCTAACCAATGGACCGATTTCATTGCACATGTGAAGTGCTGTTTTGGTCATTCTAAAATTGCTGAACCAAAGTCTGTCGTCAAAGAGGTTCGAGATTATCACCTCCCAGAACCATCTTGACCGATTGCGTTCCCAAAAAACACTTTTCTTTGGATATTTGGCGCCAGTTCATCAGGACTAATTTGTTCCCTAGGACTCATATAATGAAAACTGTGTTTTATTCACAAATATTTTATGCAGTATTCCAGTTTTGCGAATAAATTTAATTTGCGTCTTTAAATTGAAACCTGGCACAAGACATTTCAACACTTGAAAGATATTATAAGATGGTTTGTTGGGGACAAACCTGTTTTACATTCTTTTGGGATGAATCTACAGTTGGTTAGGGTACTTAGAGAAAATGTACAGTTCATTAGACGCATGGGTTAAAGGTTGGAAAACAGTTCCCTGACATTGTTTTTCATGCAGGTGTCCAAATTATCCCGAATAGGTGGTCGAAATGTAAAGGACTGCACAGGTAAAATGCTGGACAGGTAAATCATTCACATGCAATGGAGAACTCTGTTTGAGAGACAAATCAAGAGTTTAATCTTTGAATAACCATCCTTTTATTTATGTATTTTATAGGGTTTCTTCGAAATGCCCTCATGACAAAGTTCAATTTAAAGGGAGGTGGTCCGTGCAGGAAGAAGGCCTTTGAAAACACCTTTCTGTTCTCTGTCATTACAGGTTTGTTATTGCTTGTGATTACCTGATCAAATGACTTAAATGTGGATATT
The DNA here is from genome assembly GCA_007224835.1 of Danionella cerebrum. Taxonomy (NCBI): domain Eukaryota; kingdom Metazoa; phylum Chordata; class Actinopteri; order Cypriniformes; family Danionidae; genus Danionella; species Danionella cerebrum. The sequence continues at coordinate 315,347 of SRMA01025170.1, forward strand.
CAGCAGTTTCTGCCTTTGCTGCTCCCAGAGCTTCAGTTGTCTGGAGATAGAGGAGCGATGCTTTATTTATGGATGGATTTACTTTGGAACAATTTGATTAATTCCCCTACTTTTAACCAATTCAAATATCTACTGTTGCACATTATCGGCATGCATCTGAACTTATTGGATTCTATCAAAGACTTCAAAAGAGAAGCTAAGGTGAAAATGTAGTGGATTTTGCACGTAATAGATATTCAATAATTCAATTTATTTTGAATATCACTTTGAGGTAAAACAATAAACTGCATTGATAATACTTACTCCCTGAATACTTACATTTAAAAATAGTTAATTAAAGCGGTTACATTTTCCTTTAATCATTACATTAGAATTTAAAATTCTCGCACCATTTTATCACAATATATTAAGGTACAATTAACAATAAATTCTGGTTTATTTTTATAGCGCTTTTAACACAGGATGTGTTCTAAAGCAGTAAAAGACTGTAGTGTCCAGCCATGGTGTGATACCTTGTCACTAATAATTTAATATCTTGGCCGCAAGATAATTTTAAATGGATTTTTGTGGTTTCTCCCTTTACTTTACAGAGGCTATTAGATTTCCCCATGCCACTGAACTGGACGTCAGGAATGCCATCGGGGATCACTTTAAACAAGCACCAGGGAGAGCTTGGGGCGGGGGTTATAAAAATAAAATCTAATATTTAATTGTATGGAACTATATTTGCTCAAATGATTTTCTTGTTGCTGTACATTTGTTACAATTAAGGTAAATATGTTTTAATGATTGTCTTGTGCTCAACAGTGGAGTTTTGCATTTAGATTGAAGAAAAAAAAACTGACACATATAGTAGATAATTTAAGGGTTTTTGTTGTATTTACAGTCATTTAAGTGAAACATGTTCTTAACTCCTATGTTTGAGTGTTGTATATAGATTTCTTTGAATAAAAAAAAATAAATTAATTAAAGCTGCAAGCAGCAATCAAAGAGCTGGAGCACCTCTGCTGCTTGGGGGTCAGTTCGTCGCAATATGCATTACCACCAACTTAAAAAATGAAAACCACATTACAAAATTGGTGCAAGTTGCACATTATTATTATTCGAGTCTTTCCGAGTCAAGTCGAGTCTAAAGTCACCAAATTAATTATTCCAAGTCATATGACTCAAGTCCACACCTCTGTGTAAATTTTTTTTTTTTTTTTGAGAACTACTAAAAATACCACACAATTTAGATATTCGTCAGGAGCAAGTCTCTAGACATTATTTACAGAGTTCCTTGTACCTGATCGTTCACTTATTTTAGTGCAAATGTCTTTACATTTATTAAAAAATATTGGCAACAAATATTCTTGTAACAGACAGAATGTTCATGCACGCATACTGGAAACATACAAAGCACTGGTAACAAAGTTTTGGCCGTATATAAGGTTTTCATAATCTCTTATCTTCATATTAGTAAGAAAGGCTGAAAATTGATTTTCTAAATTCTGTTAAATAGAGATCCATCCAGTTCCTGCAGGATAATATTCAATCAATGGCACCTTGACGTGTAAATGTCTCTCTATCTCTTTCTGAATGCACTCAAGTAGTTCCTCATGCTCTGCTCGATGTTGGGCACTTGATAGTTTTGTGCTACGTAGATGCCTGTGCAGGTTCCCAGCAAAACTCCCAGAATGGCAGAAGAGCGGAGCTTTGCCAGAACATAGCCAGCCAGAAAGCCCTTCAAGAACGGAGAGCTCAGCACACTGCCTCCCTTCACAGAGAGAGAACAGAGCTCCATTACTTCACATAAATCTGTTACGGTGAGAAAAAACAAATGTATCGACTATGTGCAACAATAAAAAGAATTTTTCATCTGCGTCACTTTCAGAAGAGAAAAATGGCAAGTGGCTAATCAAGGTAATGGCCATCGGTTTGAACATCAGTGTTCTGCAAGAAATAATTAAGAGTAAATCTGTGCGAAAGTCACTTTTAAATAAACATATAGCGTCATGCCTGTGGAATCCCGAGCTCCACCTGGTCCTCAACTTGTTTCTGGAGGCTCTCAAGCTGCTCCTTCAGCAGAGACAGGTCCTTCAGACTCTTCAATGGGTCCTTGTTGGAAACAAGCAAAAATACCATTGATGATGATGATGATACAACCATAAACTTGGAGCGTAACATTCTGCTCATGACGGTTTGTTTCTGAAATAATGTCCAAGATAAACTAATTATAAAATTAAACAAAAAAGGTAAACTATTTGATCTGTATTTTCAAATCTAATAAGACTGTGTAATAAGCCCCTGTGAAATTGCATTTCTAAAACCTATTTTCCAAGTGGTGTGTAACAGAAATGTGATTTTATAAACAAACACAATAATTTATTCAGGAAATTCGTAGTGTATTAATACAAATATGACTGACCAAGAATAAAAATAACTGATGTTTATCATCAATAGTGAAATTTAAAGCCTTTAATCGTTTGCGGTGGTCCTCAACAAGTCTCAAGTATGTCTCCTGAGGATAGCCCGAAATTCCGGAGCAGATCTCTCAAGCTCCCACAAGATTTGTTGGTTTTTGCTACAAATACTGGACTTTTGTGTGTCCCACTGATTTTCTCTTGGACTTTCTGCAGCCAGTCAAGTTCACTCACTCTGCTCATCTGGAAGTTTTCCTTGAGCAGAGGTGAGGTGAGGCCTGCTTTGGAACTTTACCAAGACAAAACATCGACCCAAACCAAATTTTCTTGTGGACTGTTATCTGCTCGAAGTCTTCCTTTTTCATATTTCCTTCAACCATAATGATATTCTCATTTCTCAGTACCAAATGCACTGCAGCACCACCATAGCATTACACTCTCACCACCATATTTCACTGTGAGAACGATGGTCTTGGAGATTAACGGCTCTCTTTGAACAAACAGCTCTGGTTTTGTTACAGTGTGCATCACTTCTATTCAGGTTGTCCTTACCAAACTTCATTCTTGGATGTCTCTCTTCCGAAGTGCTGTTCTCGATCAATTCTAGACTTGGGTAAGTCATACATTAAGATCTTGACAGGCGTTCTCTGGTATTTAGAAACATCTCTCACTAGTGTTCTCAACCAAGGGGCAAAAAATTCTGACCATTGTAGTTTGTGTTGTACAGTATTTGAATCGGTGAAGTACAATAAATTAGAATTTTCATGAAATGAGAACAAAAATTATTCAGACAATCCATTGTCTGAAATTGTTTTAACTTTTTTTGGGGGGGATGTGCCCCATAACGCACCCACTAGGGAGCAGTGCTAACATTTGTACCGTTTTTAAACCATAAAAACTCACAAGTTGATACGATTAATTAATGCATTTATGAAATATCTGTCACTTGCTAAGGTAAAACGTGTCTGTTTTGTCACAAAATACTTTTTATTTTACCTTGACAAAAACACTCTTTTTCTAAATAACAGGTTTTGTAGCCTGAACCTTTAAATGATCAAACCTAGCAAGCCACAGTTGTCCGGAGAATTTTGAGCAGGTTTTTGGGAATGATAATTGACGTTCGTCTTTACACCCAAAACCAGCACAACACAAACTTTTAGCAGACTGTGCTGAACTGAATGAGAATACAATAGCTCTAAAATGAATATATCTCTTACATTCGGTAGGGAAGAGCTTGTTTTCACGTACAATTGTATTTCATGTTAAAAAAAAAAAAAAAGGTCACGTCTTTGACACAATGACTTGGATATAGTTAGTATCGTAAGTTACCATGATTATATTCCTACACCCCTCGTTGTAACATTTGGAAAAGGAGTATTATTGTATGTTGTGGCTACTAATAATCCCACTTTATGTCTCTGTAAAAACTCAAAGTGTCATCATGCCCTCTGAAAAAAAAAAAACTAACAGCTGGGTAAATCCCAAATTATGTCAGATTTTCCATCCACTTTCGTGACAGAAAAACAAGCAACCGAAAGAATATGGTCGATTTAAAACAAAAACCGTTCAAGGGACATGTTTTTCACGACCCCAGAGGCAAACACTGTGAATGAATATAGAGATGAATAATGTACAGAAGAGAAAGAGACGAGTTTAAGGAGTTTGTACCCACACTAACCTTGTCCGCCATGTCTCGCTCTCTGCTGCATCGGAAACTCTGAGATTGATTGAGCAGCCTGCGCGTTAGATCTTGTCGTTCTCAAAGTTTGATTGCTTCTGTCTTTAATAGAAAGTATAGCTTGATCAGAATTATTAACTTTATAATTTACCCATGAGCACGGAAATGGACAATAACAAGTCAAGTCAAGCATTCGGTTGATTTATTACAGTTAATCTCACCAAAATGATACAGTCTTAGAAATGGAGTACATCAATACTACATTCCTCAATTTATTCTTTATAGGTTCAAATTTACATTTAATCGTTCATTATTCATCAATGTCAAAATTCAAAGCAACCGCCACAGTGAAACAAACAAAGCCTTTATTATGAAACAGATTTGAAGAATTATCCACTTTATCACGTAAGTTACTGCATTAACTATTAAAAAAGCAATGAAAAGTAAATGTAAAGAAAACCTCGCTACGTAGAAAATGCCTAATATCAAACAGATATTATTGTAACAAATTATTTATTTAAATAAGTGCTTTATTAATTCAGTTCATCAATTGAATCTATTCAATTTACCCAACCACCACATAAAATTTTTATTTCTATGGATAAACCTTTATCCTCCTTTTTTTTCAAGATCTTCTTCTAATCTTTTTCCAAGATTTTCCTCTTGTAGACCCTCTTCCATAGCCATCAGATAATTGTAACTTCTCACTCTGTTAAAAAGAAAAGAAGAAAGATTTTAATTAATTAAAAGCCTATGTCAATGTAGATTTTTCTGTTTAAAGAAATTAATGAGGTTCTGAAGGAAAGGCAGCTTATAGTCAGTATTCTAGAATATTTCCACAATGTATCAAGTCTTCTCTGTAGTACCATTAGGTGGACTGGTCTTGTCTTGTCAAAACGTATGCTTTGAGCAGACTTACCTTCAGTTTAGTTTGACATTGAACATTCTGAGTGGACTTGGCATGTTTTGGCCACACTTTATGACCTTTATTCTCAAACGTACCTGTTTTCTTGATCTATATCTCTGTAACGTTACACTCATAAACCAATTTTTGATCAAGAAATAAAGCTATGCTAAATGCACTAATATATTTTGCACAAAAACCAATCAACATTTTTCAAATTATTTGCCCAGATTGTATAGTGGAACTGAAAAAAAACAACAACAACTACTAATCTAATCTCAAATGTTTTCATATGTCAGCATATGATGTCCCACGACCAGGTGGAAAACCACATTGCTCCTCCTGAATCTGAGGTCGGATCTATCAGTCGGATTTGTCTCCCAAGGACCCTGGCTTAGACTTTCCCTGGTAGGCTGTGGCGTGTGCTTCCACCCTCTGGTTCCCCTTCTTGAAAAGAGGGACCACCATCCATAACAGACAGAAGTAATCAGGGATTACTATGTTAAATTGTAATCTATGTAAAATAACTTTGAAATATTAAGATCACAATCTGTTTTCAAGAAACCTTTGTCAAGCTGAAGAGGTTTGACGGCTTTGTTGTTGAGTTGCGCTGTTAATAAATCAAATACGTTTGGTAAATTTGCTTGAAATTGTTACTGTGCCATCGTTACTAGTAATAATATAACTGACACACTTGACTGAGATCAGGTTTAAATGGTAATTACCTGTTTTTCTCCTGTGAGAAATTAAGAGATCCTTTCTGTACCGTAGTCACCAACAATGCTAGTATGACCGATGCTTTTCATAAGATATTACTAAAATTTAAAACATGATAAAAATATTCACCTGTGACAGTTGGAAGGTGCACTGTACAATCGTTCTGCAACAAGCTGAGTCCATTAACCGCATGACCTGAAAGAAAAAAACCTTTTTCTAGCTTTTCAATAAGAGAAAAAATTATAATTAACTTAAAATTAAACAAAACTTTAAATCATATTTACTAATATGATCTCAAAATGTCAAGCGGATTTCAAATTGATAACCAGGACCATCACAACGTACCGTTTGCAGAGCCATTCTCTTGGGGGGGTTCCTGGTTAGAAATGAATGCTAAAAAGAAAGACAAAAACATCAGGTCTGGATGCTCTGCACATGACATTACACGTGCAATTACATAGAAAATATGTAATAAATATGCCCAAAAAAAACCTCCACTTTGTCAAAAAGATGATTTAAAAAATTAATTCAAACCCCATAAAAAGAAAAGAAGTACTCCAAAGTAAGTGATGAAATTGATGTTAAATATATCACTTTAATGGTGCATTCCCACAGCGTTGAAGTAGAAACTTACACAACAGTAAGACTTTTTTTTGATTTTCTTCGGACTACTTCAAGGTTTCTTAACATCAAGCCTCTCTTTTATTTTTAAAATGGCCAAGTTTCTCTTTCATTCTTTCTCTGTGACCATGTGAAATATGATAATATCCTCTGTTTGATGGATATTGAGATTGTTGAATTCACTGGCAGATGATGTAAAGTGTGAACAGAGGAATAGTGGAGAAGCCCATCTGCAGAATTATGTGCAAATAATACAGAAAATATTCAAGGTCAATAGTAGATAAATACCTCGCGCAGCGTCATTCTGTCCATCGGGTCTTTCTGGATTAGCGTTGAAGCCTAAAAAGTAAGAAAGACGAAATCTGTTTTGAATACTGTGCACGTGACCTTAAACACCCAATAGCTCCAATGAATGTAACTCTTTATAATTAACTTTAAATATTAATTTACATCCACATATATTTTACTCATCTTCTTCGAAGCCTTTTGCTATGGCTGAGTGCCATTTCTCTCACTTATCCCTTCAAAACGAAGGCTAGAGGAAGGTCTGAAAAAATACTCTTCTGATTCAGGACACCCCTACGAAGCTGTGTTTGTAGGTCAAATGGTTCTAAAACATCAGCAAATGCATAACTTCTGGTAGTTTTCATTTTCTACATATCAAATATGCACATGATTATACACAATCAAATGATAATTCTGATGATTAAAATTACATTTACAGATTCACATATGGATATGGAATCTAATGTACAGCAGTCATTTTTGACAAAAAGTCTTACATATATGTGTCCCTTTGTTTGTGCTGGCGGCCATCTTACCCCTTTGTTTTGAAGTGTACCTCCAAATATCCCTCAAATCAAGGACCATAAAGTTCTTCATCTTACTCCTTTACCTTCATTCAAAACTTAATTGGGACACCCCTTCACCTTATGTAAACAAGTTAAGGAGGGGTTTGGCTAAGTGGCAGATATAGAACTCATAATTTTTGTCATAATTTGAAAAAGTTATGACATTGTAGACAGGCTGTGATTTTTAATTTGACATCATTAAAAACATAAGATGTTGTGAATTATTAGTTGCTCAATACTCACAACCAAGTTTTTTCTTCCATAAGAAAAAAACCCCCAAACCAGCAGCTCCCATTATCAAAACTCCAAATACTACTCCAAGGGCAAACCCGACACCTGTTTCTCGTTGGCAGCCGTGGCATTTTCCATCTATGCAAAAGAAAAAAAAATCAATCCGAGCTCATTAAGTGTGTATTGAGATTTCAGAATAACTGAACAAAGATTACCCCATTTGACCATAACTGGTTCTGAAAGTGTTTTGTGGGTCACAAAACAGTCATAATCTGCTTTTTCATCTTCCTTGATATCCACACTCTTTCTCAGCTGAAAGGTCCCATCATGGTTCGGTCTGATTCCTGTGGATTCTATTTCCATTTCAGGCAGGGCTGTGCGGTATTTCCTTATAGCCATCATCACATCTTTTGGATAAAAGCCAGTTGCCAAACAAGTGAGTGTCAGCCTAGTTCGGTCTTTGATCGAATTTCGAGCAAACACAAAAACCTCGGGGCGAGCTGTAAACACAACACAATTCGAATATTCACAATGAAATCTTCAGATGACCAAAAACATGTGAAGGTACTCACAACTCATTCTCAGCCCCTCCTCTTCAAAAGTTCTGAATTTATTGAGCCAGTCCACACATTCTTTCTGCAGGTAGCCTTTGGTGTACTTGTTTAGGATGTCCACGCCGTCCCATTTCGTCTTGGTTGCAACAGCTTCTGGAACTGGGGCTACCCATTGAGACTGCATGTTGTCAAATGACAGGAACTCTTGTCCGTCATAGCTGTACTCATCAATGCCCCTGGAAAACCTAAACTCATTCTCAGGTTGTTCACGCTCAATTTCACAACCATGTCTCCACTGAAGAACATGGACATCTGAAGCAATGAAATAAAAGAATAAAATGAAAAATGCATGTTGTTCCATTAATATGCAAGAAGGTTAAAAGAAGTCAGCCTGCCTCACCTGATTCGTTTTGTCTCATACGCTCCATCAGAATCTTGACATTCACCTTAAACCACTGTTCTTTGCTCTTTCTTGACTGAGTGCCTTTGTCCCAGTAATCTGTTTCCATTTTCTGTCTCATCCAGGGCTGTTTGGGAATCTTCAATTGATCCTTGCTGTTGTAGTAGTCGATCTCTCTGTCATCCAGGAGACCCATGGCGGTGAATTCATATACACCCGGTACCCCAACATCTTTAGACAATGCTGTGTATATGTAGTACAGAGAGTGTTTTTCTGTATTGAGAAAAAAAATACCGGTACATGCGTTAAGAACTTGATTTATTTCATTTGACCCGTTTAACCATCAAAAGGTTTCACTTCATGAAGTTCATTTAAGAAGGCACAAAAACAAAATCTAAAAAAGCCAATTTGGCATTTATTATCTATAGGGTTTATTATAACATTAATATAATATAACAATAATTTGATGTTACACATATTCAATAAGAATTTGTTTTGGAGTTTCTTGATAATGATACTAGAATAGAGTGCATTTACTATATCATACTTTACAATATTACAAAAACATCACACTTTCATTTTCTGTTGGTCGTACAACACAATGTATCTCTAAAAGAGTTGAGTTTAAACGTTAAAATATCTTATTTAAATGGACACATCTTTAACCACACTGACTAAAATGCTGCGGGACTAATCAGATTCAATGATCTATGCGAAGCTGTGTTAAAAGTGCTAACACCAGATCCAGACTACGGCTAAGCTGTTTCCAAAAAAAGTTTTCTAATTTATTATCTAGTGTTCCTTTGAGTGCAAAAAGGTTTTCACCAGACCAAATTCAAAGCCTCTAACACAAATTCTCTAGTTATATGTCTAACCTAAAAACTGAACAAATATAGACTAGACAATATTTTAACAATTTGAAATAGTTTGAGAAGTAGTTTGAATATATAGCATTGGTATATAGTTTGAATATATTGAAAACCTAGTTTTTAATTTTTGGAATAACATGCCTTCGCAAACCACTCCTTGACTTTTCTATTTGCACGAAAATTAGTCCACACCATCTCGTTAATGTGCATACAAAAATGTATGGAATTCGTGTCGAGAAGTCAAATTCTTCTCTATGGGTTTGTGAATGTAATGACTTTAAGACATTGAAATAAAAGTACATTGAGAACGCTGTTCTCTGTATTAGTGGTCTTCTCGCTGTGAATCATCAGTGAACAAGCTTCTTTTTTTTACTTTGGTTTCCTGTGCTGTTGGTTTCCTGTGCTGTTTGTCTCCGCAAGACGGTCTCTCTCTCTCAGCTAGGTGAAGGCTCATTTCCATCACAATTCAGAAATCATATGGCACAGAGATCATTTTCCCATTACACGCATTAGCACATTTTAAGACGGTGTCAAACCTTTTTTTTTTTTTTTTAAGAATTTTGTGATTATGGACGTTAAGGTCCCTGTGTCATATTGCAATGGGAGCCACGTTATGGGCAAAGTTTATATAAATTGTTTAAAAAGTTAACAGTTTAGTTTAGTTCATTTGCCTGTCCAAATTATCACCTACTTACGTTATGGCTTCAGAATGCTTGGCTCATTTTACTGCTTTGGAAACAATAGAATTTAATTTTTAAAATATAATTAAATTTATAAACTGATTATTGCTTTATCTGTGATACTATAATTTCCTTGTCTGATTTTGAAATAACATGGGAAATATTTTGGTGAATCAAACTGAAAATATATATACTTTAGATTGTCTTTTTTTTTTTGTTGAAGTTATTTGTAGATACATTCGTAGCTCACTTCCTGTTAAGGTTCCTGAATCATACCTTCATAAAGGAATAATACATATCCGAGCATACATTTCCCCCACATCGCACCTGACTAACAAGAATAGTTTCTAGTTAAGAAAACTCTTTCTGCCCTTTGCCTTAATATTTGAAAACAGACGAAAGTAAAACGAGAAAGTTAATGTAAAGGCGAGGTGCGCAACACTGCGGTCAACAACTGTTTTACTTTCGATTTCAACCAATCTGATGTTAAGCTAAAATTAAATGTATTTTTGTTTCAAAAAGGTTCGACTCACCGGTCCAGACAGGAACAACGGCCACAAAAGTGGTAACCAAAAACAAAACTCTGTAAACGGTCATTTTTAACGCATGTTCGGTATTTCCCCGGAGTCTTTCTCTCTATTTCGTCGGTTTGGGCCGTGTGTAGAGTCGGGCGGATCTAAGCTGTGTTTCCTTGTGCAGACGCCATTAAATGCGCAAAGATCCAATAAGAAAATAGGAAGCCTCTGCATCACTGGTATCTAACCATCGCGTCCAGTTAACTGTTTCACACTATGTTGCAAAAATATGTTATTTGCTGTTACACGGAAATGATCTGTAAGGTATTTTTCAAATGTTATATGCAGAAATGTCAATGTGTGTAGAAATTGAGACTTTGCTCACGTCACAAAAAATGCTCTTTCCACTCTTTTTTTAAAGCACTTCAAAAGCAAAGCTTTATGAAAAACTCTTGCTTACTTCTAAACTTTTAAAGTTGTATTAAACAGTATATTTATCTTCTAATCTGCTTGGTCTAGCCCGTTTTTCTCTGTAACAATATTGACCAAATTCCTATCCCTCCATCAATTTATTTCGCATATAATTTTATTATTTTTATATACCTGCACTCAAAAAAAAGTTGTTGGATGAACTTAATTAAATTAAGGTAAAATTTTCCACGAAATTATATTATGTGCATCCAATTAAACTTAATTTGTAGAATGGATTAATTTTATTCTTGTTGCGTGAATTAATTTTGTTTAGGAATTCTGAACAAAAATAATTTATTTCAGTCCTAAAAAAATATATTTTGCAATGCCCAATAAAAACATTTTTGTCAGGTTAACTAGATTTAATCTTTCTATGCCTACAACATAAAATAATGCTATATTAAAAAGAGTTCATTTTAGTCACGCCTATATATATAACAATGCCATTTCAATTACATACATTTATGTCCTGCCAACTAAATAAAATTTACAACAGCAAAATAATTTCTTCCAAGTTGACCAAGTTAGAGACGGTTACTTAAATAACAAACTACTTTTACATATTTAGCATGCCCATAGAAATTACTTATTCAGGTCTACATGTGACATGCAATGCTATAACAAATTACAAGTTGCTACAAGTAAGGAGAAACACTTAACTATGAGAAATGACAAATTTACAAAAAGAATCTGACACCTGCTTAGTGAAATAACTGTAAACATGTTTAATTAAACTTCAAAGACACATCCTGATCAGAAGTTTTTTACATGTAAACATGTTTAATTGAATATAAGTAGCATTCAACCTAAACTGTTACAAAGACAAAAAAGTCCAGTTTATAAAAGTGAAAAATTTGTACCTAAACATTCAACCTAAACAAAACAAAAAAATGTCCTCTTCAGAACAATGTGGACTTAATTCTGAGACAGCTTAAGCATTTAAACAAAGAGCTACAAACCACATGTGAATGTGAAAGGTTAATTACTCACCTGTGAATCACCGCTGAAAAATCAATCTGCACCCAACCCTCTGTTGATGACGCATATCCGGTTAAGACGAACGAAAAAATATTAAGTAGACTCAATAAAAAAATGTGTAAACCTGCTTTTGTTAAAATTGTGTTGACTTAATTTAATAAAATTAAGCTGGGACTACTTTTTTCAAGAATTATGTTGAGTGGCCTCATTTAAATTAAGTTAGCTGAACAATGCACAAGAATCGTTTTTTTGAGTGTGGGGTCCCCAAATTTGGTGACGGAGGGCCAGTGTATACTGCAGATTTTAGTTCGAACAGGCCTCACCACACCTGCCAGGAAGTTTCGAGTATACACAAGGTACGTATTAAGTAGAACTTGAGAGTTGGATCTACACTCTGCAGCACACCAGCAGCAAACCTTTTTTTTTTTTTTTACAATTCTTCATCTCTTACATGACTTATACTTTACCCCATTACATAATTATTCCCTTAAAAATCTTTTTTTTCCTTGTAAATAAAGTGAGAAAATGTGAGTGATTAAAAATAACAGTTTGATTCGTCTTCCTCCAAAATAGCAAATAGAGTTAAGACCGAAAAGTCTCATCTTGGTCTTATTTGACCCAGTAATTTACAATAGTGTTGTAAAACATACTGAAATATCACTTAATCACTTGTCAAAAAAGTAAAGAAAGTAGACTAAAGGTATCTTTTCTTAATACGACACTGTTTTCTTGAGAGAGAGAGGGTAAAAGAAAAGTGACAGATAGCATGAAAGAAAAGTGACAGATAGATAGCATGAAAGAAAAGTGACAGATAGATAAGGCAAAATAGAAAAGAGACAAAGAGAGATTGTAACAAAAGAATGAGATGGATAGCACGAATGTAAAAGAAAAGAGGGATGTGAAAGAGAGAGAGAAAAAAAGTGGAGAGAGAGCACAAAACAGTAGAAGTTTTTTTTCTAACGGTGGAAATGCACCTTTGCTGAAAATTCTAAACATTTCCTAGAATTCTCAGTAGGAGAACTTGCAAAATCCTAGGGTGATCAATACTTATTGACCTCACTGTGTGTATATACGTGATGTTTTTCCCAACTTAAAAAACATACAAACATCAAGGTCCATAGAAACATTATCATAACCTGTTCAAAATCTCAATTTAAAATGGATATCCCTAAACAAAACGAATAATGTTTAATTGTGCATCAGTTTCATTTCCCCCGATCTCTTCGTTCTCTGTACCGTAGTCGTTCAAAACGGCACGGCGATGAGGTCTCGTTGCCACGGCAACCAGACCGACGACGAAGAGGAGGAAGATGGTGATTATGATGATACAAACGGAGGCTGGACGATGACGGACTTCACTCGTATCCATGACGCCAGAAGTTAAGGTGGACCGAAAACATTTTAGCATCCACTACCTTCCCAAGTCCACAGCTAAATACAGTAAATAAAGCACAAACGAGCGCTTCACGAGAGGCTTTGTGTTTATGTTTACGTTAGCGACCTCGGTGTTTGTTGCTAACACTAGCTTGCTAGTCACCGCGAAACACATTCTCATTATGACTAAACTTGTCAACATATTAAAAATACAACTATTAATGTATTATAGCAACATTTAAAAAAATAACGGGTTTATATAAAAAAAATAAACATATTAACGTTAGCCTTCAAATGTCACATTGTGGATTTTCTTGCGTTAATGAGAAACAGGTTGTAGGGAATGGTATTTAAGAAAATATCACGTTAATGCTGGATTTATAATGTATACAATACATAAACACGCACTTTTGTTTAGTTCTTTTAATAGAATGATATCTGCATTATTGTCATCTTTGAAGAGGTGGGTGGGTGGCTAGCATTGCCCAGCAGCTTGATTTAATCAGCTACATGTTCAGTCACCCTTAAGGCACCAGAGTGAGGGAGAGAGAGATGTGCAAAGGGGCGAGGAAGTCTATGAGGGGAAAGCTGCAGGCATTACTGAATAACAAAATCCACAGAGGGAGGAACACGGTGAGAGAGAGAGTGAGAAAGAAAGGGAGGGAGGCTGATCTCACAATCAGCATCACTCTCATCTGGATGAAACAAGAGGAAAGCAGAAGAGCTTGATATTACAAGAACTATACAAAGATGAGCTTGATTAGAGTGCAGTGATTTTCTCTTAGGGGTTAAAGAATCAGGGAAGAGAGCAAAAAAGGAGTGTTGGTTTTAATCCGCTTGGTATGCGTGTGTATCTCTGGTCATCCTGTGTGTGAGTGTGTGCTGCAGAGTTTGTGGCTGGTGTTGGGACGTTGTGGACTGGAATGTGTCTGGAGTAACCTTAAAGGGCTTTCGGGAAGACACCATGCTGGGCAAGGACTACATGCTCGCCATTATCATTGTCAACTATGACGGTAGGTACATGGGTATATTTGAACTCTGTTTTTTTTCCTGTTCAGGGGCAGACTGGTGTCCAGAGGAAGAGTTAGCATCATGTAGAGGGCTAGGTTTTTCATCATTTGCTCAGACACTTGTTCAATTTAACCACAGGTGCTGTGTCATACTTGACCACATGGCTCTTTGAGCACCTGGTTTTCAAGGCTTTGAGTTTGATGGATTTCATGAAGTGAATCTTTTGACATTGGAGAACAACTGCTTCTGCAGAGGACCTTTTGAGCATTTATTCAAGCGCTGTGTGACGTGAGCAGATTTGTTGGGATTATGTGTTTGTTTGAGGATTAGATTATATGACTTAGCCACACACCCTGAATTATCAGTTAGTCTGGTAAAAGTTTAAGAGAAGGAGCATATTCTATTTTGGCGGTCTGGAATATCACTCGTTATCCAGTTAGCTGCATTAAAACCAAATGAGGAATTCCATGGAGGTACCACTTGTAATCAGTGCCGTTAATTTAAGGTGTCATGACACGTTAGACCTTTTAATAGTTTTTATAAGAGTAGAGCAAAAATTAAAACATGGATGTTGCCGAACAAAAAATGAGTTTGTTTCTTTGAAAAACTAGGTTTATTCACGCTATTGACGAAGTTACATGATTCAAATGGTTACGACTAGGATGGACATGAAAGGCCCGATTTCCCTCTCCCGGAAGTGATATGTTATTCACAAAGCAATGTCTTCTCTTGAGATATCTGGAAAAAAATACGCGCATGAGTCAAACTGAGGGAGTGACGGAGATAAAAAGTTGATCGCTCAGTATTGAAGGTGCTCGTAATGAATCACTCTACTCTCCCTCACATCTACGTTGACCGTCAGACAGTAACTTTGCATACACGTCATGAATATGCAAACTAGTAACCAATAGGTGAGTAACTGGGGAGTTTGCCCATTTCCGGAATAAGCCTGGGCTAGAAAATGAAAAGAGAGGATGTGTTTTTAATAAAAAACAGAGAATTTTGAGTGAAATAATCTTATTTCTCGTATAATTAGACCAATGTGCACAACATACTAAAATTAAAACAATGTCATGACCCCATTACCATGAATGTTATTTACAGCATTTGTAATAATGGGTGTTTTTATTCATTTGTACAAAATGCTTATGGACGTGCATTTAAATGATATTTATTAATAAAATATACTAAAATTATATTAAAATTCATCATTTCTTGACTTGTTCATCTTGGTATGATTCTGGATAGATGCCACATGTGGACAAATGCTGTGCTCAGAATATTGACAGATGTTTTTGATAGTTGATGTGTTCAGTTAAGTGGCAAAATGTCTAAAACTCTGCTTGTTTTTGCTGCTTTATATACACATTTTTGTCATATACACACTTTGACTTTACACCATCCTGGGTCTGATGCTGGTGTTTTAAAAAGGAGAATAAACAGATAAAAACATTGGCTTAACCACATTCAGTTACCCAAATATTATTTTAATAAAAATCTTAATTATTACAAATTAAATAAATCAAAACAAAGACTGTAATAAAAATGTTTATTAAAATTGTCATATTAAAGTATGTTTCAAGAGTGGATGGATTTTCCAGGTGGTCACAACTTAACTAGTCACACAGTAGTTAAGTAAACTTAAACTTCTCATGTAGATTAAAAATGAAAACAAATCAAATTAAAAGTTTGCGATACTGATCAAAAACCTGCAGTTAATTTATGTTTTTGAATGGTGCTAACTTTACAGCAAGCTCTAAAAAAAGGTGTCCACTAACTAATGAGCGGATAAGTTATAATGTTACTAGTTACTAAGATGTTAAACTATTCACCTCAGAACAGTGTCTTAGATACTTTGTTTAGTCAGATGTGCCATAGCTGGCCACAAAATTATATATATTTTGTCCAGCGGAAATCTTCACTGATAAAATATATTTTGTTAAACACGGAAGGTGGAGAAAGTATGTCCTAGACTGTGTTTAAGACGTTGGATTCTAAGCTTTCAGACAATGCTGAATGCTGCTGACTGAACGCTGATGGCAGTGTGTATTCTGCAGAAGTACAGCAATCGATTGCATTTGAGTCAGATTTTCCTGGTTGGATCAATACTGTTGAGCTTTCAGCTACCAAAACAGTGTCTTTCGTATGAAGATCTTCACAAGGCAGACTTTAGAAATGCCAATGCTGTGTCTCTTAATTTATTGAAGGCACGGATTAAGACCCAGATGGATGTTTGGATCTACCTCAGATGTTAATCGTACCAGTGTGACCTCATGCGGATGAAACTAAATTCGGATTATCTGACCACTCACTGTTTCTGCTATTACTTACGTAGATGTAGCCAAGATTAGACATTCTATTTTTACACTTTTCTTTCTAAATGGTAAACATTTAGAAATCCTGACTTGCTGTTTTTTTTAGGGTTTTTAGGTCTGGTTTCGATTTGACTTTTTTTATTACAAAGTTGAGAGAACAGTGACTTGTGTCATAGAGAAGGTGGTGCTGACTAAGTCATGAATAACTCTACTCTGAAAGGCATCCGTGCTGTTTCTCACAATGCATCAAATAATCAATCACAAATCAGTTCTCCAAAGGCCGCTCTCGGTGCTGACCTTTTGTATTCCATCAAAAGTCTAGATGTGTTTTGCTTCAAGCTCAATTTTGAAGGCTGTGTAGCCTTAAGCTGGATTTAACTCTTCGTCAAGCATTTCGAGTTCCTCGTTTCGTAACCTACGTGTGTAACCGATCTCTGATAGCATGCCATAAATAATAATCGGTTTCTATTATGCCGCTGTCTCTTTGCTCACATTTCATTTTGTTGTAGTGAATAACAATGACGACTGAAACTAAGCTTGAGTGTTGGAGCGTGAGTACATTGATGTGGAAAAACAATTGTCATTCAAACCACTCAAACCTCAACTGGGGAAGGAGCGAAGACGTTTGCTTTGTTTATTCTTCTTTCTCGTATTTATGAAGGAGATAAACGGATAAGACGCTACTCCCTCAAACTAAACTGACCAATCACAGAAAAAAATTAAAATTTTTGGGTGATGTACGTCAACCCCCAGCAGAGAGGTTTATGGCTTTCACGTGTCACCAGCAAAGGACGTGTGAAGAATTGGTGGGGAAGCATAATCGCCCCTTTACACCTTATAACTAAGCTGCACATCCAGCTATCAGTCTGTCCAATTCTAGCTGATAACACCACCATTAGCTTCAAAACTGATGTGGATGTGTCTGCATACAGACTTGAAATGTCTACCTTGAGCTCTACCTACTCAAGACTATAGAGATGATAGACCCAGCCTCCCAAACCGTTGTCCTTCAGTGGCCACTGACAAGTCGTTCTGGACGTCAACCCTCTCCATCAAAGGCACACAGAAAGGAACCAACTTACATAGCACTAATCCATCCACCTCAGTTTTGTTGCAGTCTCCCATCTCTTGGCTAGAAGGGTAGCCAAGATTGCAGTCTATTCCGCTCACTCCAGACTCAAACTCTCTGACTTCTGGCAAATTAGTACACTACATTAGTACCTGGACACCATGCTACAACGATAGCTTCCCCAACTGTGGTTTCAGTAGGAATGTCACATGAAAATTAACGGCTATGTGTTCCTCACCTGATACAATTGGGGTCCTACGAAATTGCTGTAACACAAGCTAAAACATCTATTGTCTACAGCGAGAGCAGGCAGGTTTTTTTTTCATATATCTGTTTTGTTTATTACGTCAATCTTCCCATTAGCCCCACCTCCGAATTATCTTTAGTCGCCTTCTTAGTTCTAGTAATCACACCACTCCCTTAGTTACTTGCACTCCTGGTCTACCACGTGGTTCACAACTCCCAGACTAACTTGATGCTCACCTCTGTTCCACGAGTCACGCTTCTGGTTTCAAATCTGTTCTCTTGGACCACAGTCTCATGAGCCTGTGTTCCTTAATAAACATTTCACGTGTCTTCGCCTATTTCAGGAGGATGCCATTTTGAGAAAGAAAAAGAGACTATGTTTAGAAGAAACCCAGAAGGAGTTACTACTTTGGCGCTGTAGGCATGTGTCATTATCTGACCAATAATGTACAAAATTTAACATAACTTTCTAAACTGGTGTAAATAAAACAGCCTGTGATATTCAAAAATTTTTTAACTCAATTTTCAACATAAATGATTCAATGTCTTGGCAGTAGTTCCAGGTTTTTATCAGTGACGTTGTTGTTTGAGTTTCTTCCCACCGAATCCTCTGTTTGAATCTTAAAATGGTGATGTGAAATAGACGAACACCAAAGAACGTCATTATTCTGTATTTATTCTGTACATAACATACCCATTATTCAGTGTACCTACCACCGTGTCTGTGCTCGTTGATGATCATGAAGTAGTTGGCCTCGTAGAGCTTTCTGATACTGCTATCAGTGCCAGATTTGTTGGGTACTTGTCACCAATTCAAGTAGGCGTTATGAATTATTTCATTGATTTGCATCGAGCATTATTATAGCTCAAAGTCACCATACTGGTAACCTGTTATTGCAAATCAGCAGGATCCACCAATCAAAACACCTCTGCATTGAATAAATTATAGGTGCCAGTTTAGGGGATCTGTGGAGGAAAATCTCAAGAAGCTGCGCTATTGAGCTTTCTCTACATGCACCTGCCTCCCACGCCGGAATTATTACTGATTGAAGTGTTCTACCTCACCTTTGTCCTTTTGTATCTAGGTTTTTTTTATTGCTGTCTATAGTGTCCCTATTTACATTCAATCTTCAATCTTGAACATTGGCATAGAGCCACAGCATTGTGCTCAAGCAATCACTTAGTTTGTCGTCTGCTAGATTCAGAGTCTGCCAAGAACCTGGCAGAGGAAGTAATGTTTGGGACATCATATCACAAACAGGCCGTATATAAAGTGGGAGGTCCTGAAGAACTGATCAGGCTTATCTCAAGGGTGCATCAATAATTCACGAACATCCTCTTCGCAACCCTCCAATGCTGTTCTCAGCATATAGCACAGTTATAGCGCTTTACAAGTGGGTGCAATATGGCAATGGCGGTTAAATCAGTTTTAAGTAGTGATGCAGAACCGATGTTTGACCATAAAAAACGTATTGAAAAGAGACTGCTGGCAAAATATTCTTTAGTAGTAAATTACAGCACCGCAAGCTCAAGCAACAATCAATGAGACATCTGTGATTCCCATCATATCGCCCTCGACTGCAATCACAGCCGTCACCAGATGTTATTTCATGTGATCTGTAATTGTGAATGGAGTCTGAGAATAGCATTTCTTCTTCCTCAAGCCTTTTTCTGTGTTTGATTTATTTAACGCTGTCCAAGGCACAGCTAGCCAGCCTAGTGCACTAAAAATGTCATGGTAACACAGAGTAATTATTATTGTGTGTCTAAAGCAGAGGCGAGGGGGCGAGCTGCTGTGAAAAGGAGAAGAGTTCGATCTTCTAGTGATTGATGATCTCAGAGAGTGTTGATGGCACAGCACTCCCAAAGACATTTAAACCCTTCACAGAAATAAATTGAAGGAACCGAAACTCACATCATACAGAGAAAACTGTACATTTGTACAACTGTACTTAACAAGAGTTATGACATAAATTGCAAGATAAATGCTTGACCGTCTTTCAATTCGTTTTACAGATCTATCTGTTATCTAATGGCGAAATGTAGGGATAACCCTTGCAAGTACAAGACTTGTTATATGGCTTGTGTTTTTCAAAGTTCTGACTCAATAAAGAACAAAGGCACTAATAGTGCTTGGAACAGTGTAAGATTTGGGAAAGGCCTGTTTTTTGATGCAATGTTCACCTTGTCTTTGCTTTTTGGGGGGATTTATTTTGTCTCAATACTTTTTATTTTGTTATAAAACATAAACACAGTTAATTCTCAATTGTTTTCTGTGATAAAAAGCTAAATTGAATGCTCAAAATTGTATTTTTTTGTACATTTTCAAGCTTCTTGTGAAATTATTGTGTAATGCAATGGAGAAATATTAGTAAAAAAAAGCTGGGGCCATTCTAAAAAATGACACTAAGCATTGCCACTGTTTTAAACTTAAGCAAATTGTAAAGTAGGTAAAAAGCCCAGGACTTCTAAAAGTTCATTATCAAGTTGACAATAGGTGACCATTCCCAATAAAAATATATTTAAATGCCACTTTTACGAGCCAACATCAAAGTTTGTGCACAAACTTTATCAATCTAGAGGATATTTTTAGGTTCATTTTGTCACCTAAAAGTAAAAATATAATCATAACAGCCAAAGATGTGGTAGAGTTTTTGTCCCTTATTAAAAAAAACCTTGTTCAGGTAGTCCAGCAGTCGAGCTCCGTCCACCAACATTGATGCACACAGAACAACAAATGCAGAGTCCCTTATTCTATGGTTGGTTAGTGTAAATATTAGCAATAGCAGTGTTGGTCCTGTGATTCCCAATTTGCGCTTTGCTATAACACCTCTGACAATTGACTGTGGTTTCTTTTTAATGAGTATTTATGACTGGACTGTACATTGGTAATCACAGTACCACACTTGATTTCAATGAGTGCAGTTTTACCTTTGTCAAAATATCCTGAAGTATTTCAAAACATTCTTCCAAACAAGAGTTTGAGCTTATGTTTTATGAATGTACGCACTTCTGTGATACAGAAATTACTTTTCAAGAAGTTCAGCTGCAACTAGTGTTAAATATGCCATATTTTAACACAAACAAAAAGAATTAAAATATTGTATCACCTGGAAAAAAAGAATAACTAGATTATGTATAATTGGTTTATTTTCTTTAAAATACAATTTTTACAATATCATGTTAAATGAACAAGCAGTATAAAAACTACCCACACTCTTCTGAGTTCGCAGCTTGTAAAATGTCACAGTTGGACTCTCAGCCTTGATTTTTCCGTGCAGTGCTGTGTCACATTAGTTCAATGTCACTGGGAGCTCTTCATGCTATCACTGACCCAGTTCTTGTGCCACACACACAGTTACAGTGGCGTTCTTGTCTCAAACCCTGCCTCAAGCTTTCTCCTGTTTTCCTCCTGGACAGAGATCTCCAGATGCAATGTGTTGTAGATTCTCTCAAGCTAATAAAAATCTAGCACACACGCACGCTTCTCTGCTGTTCTGCCAGTAGCACGGCGCCTGGGTCTGAAGCAGTAAATCACCAGGAGATGAGATGAGCTAACCATGGCATTCTAAACAACTAAACAAACCCCTTATTGATCAAAATGCATTAAGGGTTATTTAATACCTTGAAATGTATTTTAAAACGAGTAATTCTCAGATTGCTTTGTTTAAATAAAACAATCCTAAGGATCTCTTAACAGAGATTTTTGAGGGGCATCCCCATGTCATCATTTATGGTAGTTCAATTGAAAATGTCGGTCGGGTGCAGGTTGTTTTATACACTGACCCAGCACGGACCTATGCAAACACTGCTACAGTGTTAAAAATAACACTATGCTAGTTGAATCAGCACACTTTGTTCAATAAACTAAAAATGTCCAGCTTAAATATTTAAAATGATCAAGTCTATCTCAGTTCATGATCCCTTTATCAAACTACAATGATTGAGGGAGCAGATGTGTCGAGGATGAAACATCTGTGTGACCGGTGGTGATCATGCAAATGCTGCTTTTAGTTTGACCTCATTTTAGCAGTGTGTCATCATGTGGCCAGATTAAAGCCCGCTCCCTTGATCTCATCAGTGGATATGGGTGCTGGGCCTTCACCTCGGGGTGTTTGAGGCATACTGAGTCAAAGCCTGTGTGCATGTCAGGTTTGCTGGAGTCATCCTGCTTGATATCTTCTGTAAGAATCTGTGTGAGTTTCAAACTGACCTAATATTTCTATTTGCAGACAACATCTGGAATGATCAAAGTCTGGAGCTGGACTCAGACCTGCCTCCGGGATGGCGCACTATACGAGACAGCACTGGCACATATTACTGGCACGTGCCCACAGGGACAACGCAGTGGCAACATCCATCTTACAGTGCAGAGGAGGAGCAGGATGGCCAGAGAAGCATCACTGCCGGCCAGAACAAGGTAGCCCCCCCCCACCCCCACACTCTCTCTGTCAGCCATCACACCTCCGCTGTTGATTTCTGCAGGCTGCAGTAGATGCCCGGCGGGAATCCAGAGGCAGACTGAGTGAGAATCCACTGCCGGCTCTGACTGAGAGGTGAGGGGAGACCCTGCTGAGGTTTTGCCTCTTAAGCCGAGCACATACTGTAGATTTTTCTCTTCGGTGGTTTTAAACATGTCTAATATCTCTAAAAACTACATGTTCTTTAAATCGGAATGTGAAATCTCAGAAATTAACCAGACAACAGATTATAAAATATTTAGTTACCGGTAAGTTGTTTGCATTTATTAAATGATACAGTGGTACCTCGAGATACGAATGCTTCACATTATGAAAAATCCAAGATACGAAAGGTCTCTCGAAAACAATGTTGCATCAGGATACGAAAAAATTCCAAGATACTTAAAACACAACCGACATCGAGAAATACGTACATATGCGTACTACATTGTTGGCATTTGAAATGTCAACAGCTAAAGGTTTCTCTTCCAGCTTGCACTACAGAACTGCACATTCCACTTTATAAACATTATTTCTTTTAGGATTTTGGTTTCGTGTTGCCATTCGTAATTCGTGAACACACATCGCCTCATTGCCTCACTCACAAGGTAAAGTTTCAAATTTGTGTACATGGTATGCATTAATTTTATTCTGTTTTCATTATCATTTATTACAATAACAATAAGGCTTGAGGACTTAAGGATTGAGGAAAAGTTACTGTTAGATTTTTTATCAACTTATACAGTTGTTTCTGAGAGCCATTGCAAGGATTAGGCGCTTTACATGTGAAACGTGCTTCAACATACGAAAATTTCAGGATACGAAGACCACTCTGGATTAATTTCGTATCTCGAGGTACCACTGTATTAATCTTATTGTCTTTATCGTGTATTCTACTTTGGGAGGGTCATGAAATACGTCTAAGAGAAAATTGTAGAATGATATTTGTATTTCCAGACAAAATAAACCCATCTTTTAACAAAGTTGCTAAGTTAGTAAGGTAAAATTTCCCTTTTAAAAACAATATTTTATGTGCATCCTCGCCTGATCGACAACCCCCACACTTTTAAAAAGCTTGCTAGCCCACTGCTCCTCTAGAAACAGTCTATATCCAAATATAGCCTACACCTGTGTCCTGTGTTAGATGAGGGACTGGGGCGTAAAACCCATTTTACCTCTAGTTTGTCTGTGACGCAAGGCTCCTTTCACACTAATGCGCTCCGAGGGGAACTGAGAACACAGAGAAGAGCGTCTCCACCGTTTACAGGGCTAAATATGGCTTCTGTCTGACAAGGGCAGAATAATGCACACACATATATATGGAAGGTGCCTTTGTTATGTGCCAGGTTGGTCTCTGACCACTCGACTAATGAGTTGACGCTGAGCTCTTTGAAAGACAATTCCTTTGGGTTATTTGTGTACAACTTTTGAGCACAAATAAAAACTTATTAGATAAATACAAGTTGTAGTGGGAAAAAAGATAAAAAAAAATAACATTCTTTATCACAACAACTTAACAAATTCACAGATTGGAGATTCCAAATATTGCAGTTTCAGTTTTTAGGGAAATGCTCTCAAAAGGCAATGTATTATTTTTTCAAAGAAGAAGCTTCTATGGTGTATCCTAAAGCTTAAAAGCTTAAAATTAACCAATCGACATTATTTCATGTCTATTTCATGATACATTTTCTGGATAATGCGGTTTACTTTTGCTCTTTTTCAGGCCTTCCTGGCAGGAAGAATCATTCTGTGCCAACATGGATGCAGACTCAAAGGTAGAGTCTGTGCTACAGCCCCATGTGTGCTTGATACATGCTGCTATTAGTCACTGTGGCCTACAAAAATCACATGTAAATATACCCTGAGAATATAGGTTACCACATATAAAATGAAAGGGTGTGCAACCCCATGGTATCTATATGAAATGCCACAAGGTCTGGTAACAAATTCACCATTCTCATTGGTATTAGTCACCAGAAAGTAAGGAAAATTCACTGTATACTTTTTAACTACTATTAATGTAGTTTTTCTCCTCAGAATTGTCCTTATGTTGTTTATGGTAAACTTCTGCAGTGAAGGGGTTGGATTCGATGGATCTCCCAGTAGCCACACAATACTTATTGTGACGTTTTTGTATCTCAATACATTGTGCCATGATATATTGTTACATCCCTAGTAATTTATAAGTAACAAATACATGTTATTCCAAGAGGCTGTGATCCATTTGTAAACCGTGTGGCTTGGTGTTTATAGTGTAAAAGTGTAGTTTGGGTTTGTCTCTCAGTGTTTTGCTGTGCGTTCTCTGGGCTGGGTTGAGATCCCAGAAGAGGAATTGACCCCTGGCAAGAGTAGCCTGGCAGTAAACAACTGCATCCAGCAGCTCTCGGACTGTAAAGCAGAGGGCAGGGATGCATTGGGTGCCTGGGGAGAGGTGAGAACACACACCTCATCCAATATAGAGATGTGCCTTACTTCTCTTTTCAGTGTGTTAACTTAGTACTATTGAATAAATGCAGAAAGGGTTATTTGCAGTTTTGGGAATTAAAGAGAATAATGAATAAGGTATTTCAAAGAAGACAGGAGAGGGCTTGAAGTCCAAATATTTACTAAGAGTTTCATGAATAACACATTACAGATATATCTGGGTGTTCTAACTGCAATACACAACAGCAAAGCATCGTTACGCTTCCGTCGTCATGTGTTAGCTCACGTGCCCTCCCTTGTGAACCTTATATGTTCGTAAAAAATTAGCAAATTAGCTGGGGCGTAGTTCCATTTGCCTCTGGCCTTTTGGCAGACCCACTGGTCCAACATGAGTCGTTCACCTCCTGCAATGGTGGATTGTCTTTGATACTCTGCACAGAGAAAAGGGCACTCAGGGTGATAACACAGGTCTATAAAAGCATCCTATTGATTCAAGTAACAAAAGAAATACACAATTATCACACATTTATTTTCTCAGTTTAATATTACACTTAATATTCAAATGATTATAACATAATACACCACATAGTTAGAGAAAAATGAAACTGTAGGGAGATACCTACATTATCTTTCAGACTGTTGTGCAAGTACACTCTAAACTAAAGCATATCTGCATAACATTCAGAGCCTGTTAAACCTGATTGCATATTTTCACACGTATGTCATGAATGTACATGAACAAAACAATCCAACTGAAATTAAGAACCAACCTTTTTTTTAACCTTGTCCTGTCCTGCTTAGGAGCCACCACATAACGGAGTAGGTGCTTCGTGTGAGCTGGACAGTTTTGTTATCTCCAAGGGAACGAACACCTCATGTGGTTTTCCCTCCTCTGGATGGAAGCAGTGAATTTATGTAGTTATTTATTTATTTGTATTTCCTATGGATCAGTTTGTATTAATTACATCAGGACAGGAGGGTGTGAAAAAGAAAGGGGGGAGTGAATGAGGGATGTAGATGGGGGGGGGGGATTCACCAGTGTGAAGAATCAACCTAAACTTCGGAATCACTCTCCTGAATCACTGGACACTGGAGAAACACTAACATGTTGCTGACAAGTACAACTAACCACAGGAAGCTGGTCAATAGAGAGCACCACCCCAACACTCACTGCTCCTTCACCTAAACCTGAAGAAGATCGAAAGATCGAAATAAATGAAATATATGTTTATACATTTTAAGTATTTAGGCAATTTACTACAATTTCTACAATTGGTGAGAAGTATGTTAAAGTCCTTATTTACACAAACTCAAGAACACCATCCAGATAAGCTCATAGACTGCTTTTCTAACGTAGCTCTTGCCTCAATACAAGATATTACTAGAGAATGCAGCGTAGACTTGATAGAGCTGTGAGGTAAAGATAACTTAAATGACTCAAATGTACTTCTTTTAAATGTACCGTATTCTCGGGTTTAGACTCCCTTATGGTGGTTTTAGGGACAGGATATGATGATGGTGCTCAAGAAGGACACCCTGAGTTTGATGGACCCTGTGGATCGAAGCCTCATCCATTGTCAGCCAATAATCAACATCCGTGTGTGGGGAGTGGGCTGCAACAACGGCAGGTAGATTGATGTTCAGTGTTCCACATTTAGGTCTTAAATTCTGGAGTATTTACAAATGAAGAAGATTAAATCTGGATTTCCTTAGAGACACTTCACAGAAATTGAATGTGCTCAGGCCCTTCGGCTCAGAGTATTTCAATGTTATGTTACAGGCTGTGGCATGGCTTTGAAACTCTTGGCTGAAGTGTAGCATGGTTTACTTTTTAATTTCCCAGTAATTATTACAAGCTGAGTTATTTCAGGAAGTGTTTGCATGAATTGTGTTGCTTTTTGTTTTTGATTTGTGTTTTGCTTGCAAGTTATTCCGAGCTTGACAGCCTGTATTGCTTGAATGCTTGCTTTTTTAACAGCTCCTCGTTTTAACAAAGACTCCTGGTTATTTCTTTTGCATATTTTGACCTATTGTTAATATTTGTTTTCCTTTTCTTTTTTAAACCACCACTCATCATCACACAGAGACAGGTAACAACTGCACTTTTTTCTTTTGTTCAATGAGATCTAGACATGTCAAGGCTCTTTCAAAGATTCTGGGAATGCCGTAAAATCCAGAAAAACACAGTGTCTTGCTAATCTTTTTGTGAATAGTCACAGAATTAATTATAGATAGTTAACAGATACAGTAACAGATACTTTGTCTAAAAGGACATGACCAGAACATGGCAGTGAGATACAGTTACACTTTGAATAATCAATAGTTTTTACCATAAATAAGTGTTAAATACAGTATATAATAAGTTTTTCAATCTCACTCTTATTTTCATCAGTACATTTTGAATACTTAGTCTTTTTTCTTTCACACATATAACAATCTACTATCTATTAGACCAGATGTAATCTATTCTTTAATATCTAGACGTTTTCAAGTTTATTTTTAAAAGTGCTTTGGTGTCTTTAGCCAAAAATGTCAGAAATAAATGTGGACCTAAAAAACTCACAGTAAATTTAGTTTTTATAAATATATTGTTATGGTGCTTTTGCGGAAACAGATCAACAAAAGAAAATTGACAACCTCAAAAGCTTGATGACCCTTACTGAAAAAAAACTACAATTGAAAAGCATAATTAATGTAAGTAAAATGTTTAGTGATATTTACTTACACAAAAGTTTTGAGTACTGTACTTGTTGGGTTTACAGTGTATAGGAAAGAGTTTGTGTTTGCCTGAGTCACATGGCCGCCATTTTAAGAATGAAAGAGAGGCTCCGGTGGGAAGAAACCCAGAAATAGTCTGAAGAATATCAAGAAAAAGTAAATGCTCTGACCAATAATGTACTATATTTAACATTACTTTCTGAACTTCTGTAAAACAGCCATTGTGATTCAACATTTATTCTTAGCCCATTTTTTAACATAAACGATGAAATATCTTGGCAGTAGTTTGTTATCAATGCCATTGTTGTTCACCTCTACTTTGGGTTTCTTCCCACTGGAGCCTCTCTTTTGTTCTTAAAATCGCGCCCATGTAAAATATGTGAATTTCTAGTGCCATCATTGGCAGAATAATAATTTTAAATGCTTTTTAAAAATTTTTCTTAATGTAGAGTAAACCATTTCAGTCAAGAGCCTGACCGAACAATACAGAACCCCAGGGTCTTTCATCAGTAAAATCCTGTGCAATGGCTTTGTAATCTTTCAGTTCCCTCATTATTAACCAGACAATGTCATTTGTTATTCCTTTTGACTTGTATTTCTACTTCAATTGCTGTAGAGAAGAAACATTTCTCAGTACATTGTTTGAACTTCAGCCATGCAGCACTGCTCCACATATAGCATTCATGAATTAAAGATTCTCGTTGATGAAGCAGAATGCAGAATTGACTTTAGTCGAAGAATCACAGACCCCACTGCTGCGCTGCCTTTAGAATTGTGATACCATGCCGCTCGGAAATGGGGATCGATCTGTATTTATAGAAACATCTATAAATACTGATATTGATATTGTAGTGTACAGTGAGCTGAGGAAGACATTAAGGTGAGGGTGAAGCATAGATTCGATTGGAGACAATGGATCATTTAGCAACACTTTTTATTTAACAAACTGGCCAGTCTTAATCCTTACACTGTTTTAAACCATTTTTCTGGAAGACAGACAAAAACCTACAGAATGAGTACTATAATAGGTGACTTTTATGAGTGAACTTAAGCTTACATTTAAAATGTAAGTTAAAACGTAGGCAAAAACAATCTCATGAAGCTGAATGCATCTTTCTCCAATAATTAGGATCTTTCAAGTGAACAAAACAGAGTCCAAATCAAGTCAGTAGATGAAATCAATGTAAACCCAAAGTACGCGGAACTCAAAACTTATCCAGTGGAGATGTTGTCCACTAGAGCTGACTAGAGGTTATTGGTTTCCACAGAAAAACCAAAGTCAGCAAACATAATCAAGAATCTAAGCAATAGTAAGAACACAGACTAGGCAAACAGTGAAAGGTGAAGCTAATCACTTAGACTTTAATTTGTGAAAAGGAGTCAGTACAAGGCATTTTGGGAGATAAAATGCACATGGGATGATAGCCTTCTCACACCCAAAAGTTTCACGGAAATGAATTACTTCAGAAATATTTAAGTTGGGAAACGCTACTTCTTAAGTAAACAGTGCTGGCAATTATTAATTGTGTAAAGGCTATTAAAATGATTTATTGTTGGGCATTATGCCTTTATTTAAAGGGCTTAAAAATTATAAGTTTAGGGGAAAAATGGCCAAAGTTATTCTGACTTTCATTTCATCGCATGACTTTTCTATGCTTATAAGCTCTAGCAAACAAAACAAAGCTAGTTTGAACAGGTTTTGCCCCAATGTTTCTTAAATTATCTTAAAATCCAGTGTCGAGAGGATTCTAGATTTGAACTCTGGGGTAAACCTACGCAATTCCACGCTCATTACCTATGATACCACTACCCACAACTCTAATGGAACTTATTTTTAAAAATTGTTTACATTGTGAAGTCTGGTTTACTTGAAAAGTTTGGTTTGTCACCTTAAATATTTTGAGAACTGCTGTATTTTCAGGTTCACAGAGCAAAGGTGTGCAGATGGAAATCTATCTCTCTACGTTCTTTAAAATACAAAACTATAATATGTTGTGTATCACTATGTTTGCATGTGGGAAATGCTGTTTACATGTTATTCAGACTGTTCCAAGTGTCATAGTGCATTTTTACTCTTGTGTCCTGGACTTCCTCAGGGACTTTGCATTTGTTGCGAGTGATAAAGACACCTGGATGCTCAAATGCCATGTGTTCCGCTGCAATGCTCCTGCCAAGACCATCGCTTCTGCCTTGCACGAAATGTGCTCCAAAGTAAGATCTCACCGTTTCAATTTTGGTCATCTTCAACTTTAAACCCTTGCGAGTTTGTTTTTCTTCATGAACCCTGATTATGAGAATAGGAAGAATGTTTGAAGAAAATGTTGTAGCCATATTTCATTATTTTAGAAGTTAACCCCTACTGTTGACTGTCTGATTTGCAAAATTCTTTTAATATTTGTTTTGTTTTGTATTTAAAAGAAAACAAAAACAATAAATTGGTTTGTTTGCTCAGATCATGGCAGAAAAAGCAGCACTACAGCCTTCAATGGCTCGTTCTCTCACCATGGAGAGCATCTCTCCAGAAGACCTCCCTCGCCAAGGTATCCAAGGTTCTAGGAAACAGCCATATCTTCAACAATTGTCTGCTGAGAACCTTTTTGAGAGTTTCAAATATGTTTTCCAGTCGACTTCCTGGAAGCAGTGAGGCAAAGGGTACAGAAATTTGAGGTGCAGTATATTGGAAACCTCCCTGTTTCCAGAGCAATGGGTAAGAGCATTTTTAACCTAAAATCTAAAAATGCCTAAACATATATGCTATGGTGGACTTTAAACATTTGAATATTGTTATTGAAATTTTAATCAGAACCCAATATAGACGACTCTGGAAGCAAAGTCTAAGAAGATTTAATAGAAAATGTGGCTTTATTTAACTAAACACATGCTGCATTGAGAACAAAAGAGGATTGGAAGCTGTGTGTCTCTCTCTGGGTCTCCAGAGCAAAAGGGCAGAACCCCCCCTGGTGTGGTTGTGATGTAACATCCTGTTCTATCTTATGTAATATTTTTTCTATTACAAAATCTAAACGAAATGAAGAAAAAGTTTATTAAAGTGTTGCAATTCAAGCATTATAGACCATTCATCAATATCGGTTGTTTCCTATTTCCATGTCCTCCTTTTAAATCTAGCATTTGAATAGTTACCTAACTTAAGCAATCATAAAGTTTCAGCTAAGCAAATAGAAACTTTCCCAACTTTTTTCCTCTGGAACTTTCCCTTTCTAAAGAAGTACAAGCTTCTTCAAATTAATTTTATTTTAAGAAACCAATTAAACCAAATTTATTCAAATTTCATATTTTCCATAATTATCAACCACCACAAAACGTTTTGTTGGTTTCTTGCTGACAGGAATGGAGGTCTTGAATAGAGCCATCGAGAGCATCATGCACTCCAGAGACAGAGATGAATGGGAGCCAATAGTCATCCACGTGTCTGATACAGTTCTCTCTTTGTGGAGAGGAGAGGTGAGAGCAGTAACTAATTAGTGCTTAGACTCTGTACTGATCAACATTCCAATGCAGTAGTTATATACAAGGAGTTTGGTTCCAAAACGCGCGATAAACGCCATTTTTAAAAAGAAACAAGTTAGCCCTAAAGCTAAAGTTTTCACATGTTAACATTTGAAAAGCCCATAATCAGTTTTCCAAAGAACGCAATATTTGCTGTTTAATGCAGTCTTGATTTGTCTTGATTTTTTTTCCAAACCACGATATACACCACTCAAGTTTTTTTTTCAAAATGCAGTAAGTGCACCACAGCCAAGCACAGCGCAAAGTAGATGAGGTGCTGAGGATGTGGAATAATGATGGCTGTCATCTGAAGCAAAAGTTTGGAATAGTTTTCCACGAAGATGGAACAGAGTTAGGCCATTTTTAGCTCATAGTCAATAAAGTCCATAAAATCAAAACCCCTTTGAGCTAAAGAAAATAATTTTTTACTCAAATGTATCAAAATGGAGTTACTTCAAAAAAAGCAAAGACAAGGTCAAAACAATGTGAAAATTGTATTTACATTTTTTTAAAATAGGTGAACCTCTCCATTTGAACCTTGAAAAACACAAGCCAAATCACAGGGCTAATAATTCCAAGTGTTATCGCTTCTTTTGCCACTAGATGGCACCATTTTGAGGTCTGTAGAATGATATTGAAAGACAATCTTGTCTTGGCATTTTGTGCTTTTTATTTTAATTATCTTTCAGATTATCTCATAAATCTTCTAATGTTCATTTAAATCCAAAAATTTCAAAACAAATAAACTTTTTGAAACCTACACATTATATTTGAAACAAAATTAAACAATAGATGGCTTGCATCATTCCTACTTAATTCAAAACAGTCCGTGTGGTTGGCACAAAGGGTGAAGATGCTTTTTATTGCCTGTGTGTAGCACAATGTGTCCACAAATGTTACGTCTTGTAAACATAGTGGTATTTAGGGGTGGCAAAATTCAGAGATCTAATTTTAATATCCCAATTCTGTCGCTGAATATCACTGTTCTGTTTTCCACTTTTCTCTCTCGTCATGTTTTTACTCAGGATGGTGTTGACCCGTTTTGGGAATCCCAAGTGCGTTACTTGACTTTCCTTGGAGTAGGTCATGACACTCACACGTTTGCGGTCATAGTGGATGCAGGGACCCAGCGCTTTGAGTGCCATGTGTTTTGGTGTGAGCCCGATGCTGGGATTATCTCAGAGGCCGTCCAAGCTGCATGCATGGTGAGGCTATACCTCAAAAAAGTGGTATATTTCAGTAAAACCCATTCCTTATTTTTGAATGTGAATATCTGGCGCCTCCTCTAGGTTCAGTACCAGAAGTGTCTGGTAGCGCAGACTCCTCCTGTGAGGTCCAAAATGTGGAGGACAGGCTCCAAAGTCAAACGGGCAAACTCTATGGATGGCTCCAGTTTCCCGCCTCGACATCAAGGACACACTCCTTCCAAAATGACCTCTCCCGGTGTAAAGAAGGGCATGCTGGCATTTTTTGAGACATTTCGTAACAAACATTCTGCTGTTCCCATCCCCTAGCAATTACAGCTCTGGGGAAAGGGGATGATCTGATGGGGAGGATGCAGAGACGGATCAAGGCTGAGTAAGGCATACAAATTTAAGTATTCTTTTCTAATATTCTGACCACGGTGACCTCACAATACTGCTAATTCTGATTAAAGTAGACATCAGATGCAAAATGGACTTCTCAAGGCATTTATCTGTCCGTATACACCCTATAATGATAAAGTAGTTTCAGTATTTTTTAATCATCTCAGAGTAAAATAAACACTTCTCCATAATCCGTCCAGAGTGACATGACTTCGGGAAAACCCCACCCCTACAGTGATCAAATCTGGTTTCCTCTGGTTCCATGTTGTGTAGCAAGGTAATAATGTTGTGCTGTTGCTGTGTGTAGATGAATACTTACTCCCAGCAAATAAAACCATGGAGTTCTCAACCGAAAACTTTTATTTATCGAGGGATTGCTCATGAACATTTAAAGGAACATACACTGTAATCAGTTGCTGTCTCTGAAGCTATTTACAATTTGAAAAAGTATTTTGCACTTTTCCCGAAGATTATAATGAGAAATTATATGAGGAATGGGCATCTGGTTTCCCCGCTGTTTTGTGTTTTGAGAATAGAAGCTTTAGAATGTAGGTGAGGAAACTTGGCATTGTGGGTTAAGCAGTTATACAAAAAACTTTGAATTCTAACATTTGATTAATCTTATTAATCTGCTCCTGTCATGCTAATCCTGGACGAGCCCCCAATTTCATGCCCCCCTCTGTCTTGGTCAGGTAAACATGAAAAGAGAAACTTGCTTTAACATTTTATTTACAACCAAAACAAAAGAAAATTTCAAGACAAATTCCTCAGGAGCCTGATGAAAAACAAAATAAAGAAAAAAATAAACTACACCAGACTCCCTGCTTCCCACTATTCATATATACACAAGTTAGTAATCCAGTAGGGTAAACAATCTCAGAAACGGTACAACAGGCAATGGTCAACAGATATCTCTACAAATTATAACAAACGAAGTCTTGCAAACACAAAAACAAAGAGAGCATGGAAGCTAATGTGAAGAATGGTGATGGAGGCATGTGTAGAGATGGTGGATAGTCGGTAGGCGGGACATCAGTCTACTTCAGCCAATGGGACCTTCCAAGTGATTGGTGGGTTTGGCTGGAAACGAGTGGGTGTGACAGTGATGAAAGTTCAGCTCCTAAAAGTGAACACACTAAACAACAGACCTAAACACTAACAAAGGGACATTTATGAGTTGTAACACTCTTCTTTTCCTCATCGGAATCAGACAGATGTTTGTTGCCAAGTGTGCATTTGCACACACACACACACACACACACGCACACACACACAGTGAATTTGTTGTGAAACAAGGGAGGCTCTCCAGTTTAGGCACAATAAAGACTGACAATAGACAAGATGCAGGAGAGAATCTGACCGCGGCTGCCATTCTCGGCGCCATCTAGGAAGAACAGAGATATGGGTATACAATGGGAAAGGCAGCTCAAAAAAGGGCCATCGTCGCCCTGTCCTTCATATCCTCGCGGTTGATCATCGATGCCAAACTTTGACCTTACAGTAACGTCACACATGCCATATCGGAGTCAAAACCCAGTTTAACCAAATTTATATATAAAGTAAAGTTCCCACTCACATTGAGAAACCCATGGCATCAGAGGATCTGGTGGGATTTGAACCAGGGTCCAGGAATCTTTTTCATGTCAAAAGTTGCAGCACCAACAACTGAACAAAGCACTTGAGAAATTAGATCTTGAATATATAAACATAAACAGTCCCCTATCCCATAAAAAATAAGGATATTGCGTTACTGTGATTTCTGAATACAGATTTAGGTTTTTTGTTTGGTCTATGACACTAAAGTTCCTGGTTCAGGGACCATTAGAATGAAGAAAATGGCAAATTATTCCAGACATTCTCTCAAAGGGATCTGGCAGCAGTTAGTACCAGTCTTGTTTGAAAACTATTTTAGTGGTCAAAATGATATCAAGGGCTTTGCAATTTTTTGTCATTTTGACATCGAGAAGCGTACTGGGCAGATGACGATAGAGAATTAAATATTTTACTGTAACTAAAACGATTCAGAATAATATTTAGAAGAATGTAGGTGCCCCGCCTCTCGCCCAATGTGCGCTGGAGAAACCCTTGTGGCCCCGAAAGGGATTAAGCGGGTAGGAAAATGAATGAATGAACAATTACTCAATTGGTTACTACTTACTTCTGATCCGTTTGATATACATGATAATTAACATGTATTAACCATAAACATGTAATTTACAAAAAAAAACCTATCTTGCTAACCATTAATGCTGCTTGTATTATAATTTACAACACAACTTGTGAATTACTTTGTTGCACTTTGTAGATTCCAGAAACAATGATGTGGTGTGTTATTGGGAATTTCATGTGATATATTCTGGATAATTTTGTATATTCAATAGAAACGACAGAAGAGGACACGAGATCCAAATCTGTGCTATATGTCCATGATGTCCATGCATTATACACATGCAACCTAAGGTTAAAATACTTATAAAGATATTTAAACCTTGTTCAGACTCAACAGTTTATTGATCCTGTTTGTAAGTCATTACAAATTAAAAATTCACATATCAAATACTTAATATCCCTTCAAAACCAAACAGAATGGTTGTTAAAACAAAGCGCAATGGCAGCTTTCTAAAGGAATCAACTTGTTAATCAGCTGTGACACCCTTACAAATCACATTTCTTCAGCTAGTGCATCACAGTTTATCATTAGGAGTTACAGTGCAAACAACACATGCACTTATTCAACTATTTAAACTATAAATGGACAAAAGTTTCTGGCGTTTTCTACACATACCCTTTAGCATTACTTTGAATGTAAGGTCTAAAAGCACGGGCCTGCAAACAGCACTGGTGCATGTTGATCTGAGATGCACATGAATGGCTCCTGAAGGAAGATATGTGATGCTATATCTAATGTATGCAACTGCTCCTTCTCTTTAGAAATGGTTAAATCAGCAATGAACTCAGGTCTCTTTAATGCTGTACAAGGATGGTAAATATCGAGGTAATATAGACGATTTGTGGCATGTACAATAGTTGAGAATACAGCTTGTTTTAATGTTTTTATTCATGTAACACTGTTTTTCCCTTTTTATACTCTGTATAGAAATAGATTTGCAGTATTTCAGCACAAAAATGTAATGTAGGAGGTTTTGAATTATCTTTTGTGTTTGTAATTGTTGTAAATGACCCAAAGTGAAATGCTGACAGCGGCTGGTGTATTGTGTGAGATATTAAAAGCTTAAACCTCTCGGTCTGACCCAAAACTTTTCTTGACTGTCCTTATTCTTTTGCATTGCAAACCACATCCTTAAACTGTGGGCAAATGATTGAAATCCATGTTTGAATGTCCATCAATGTACAGTGCCTTGCAAAAGTATTCACTTTTTATATTAACTGGCTTATTATATTAACTTGACCTATTAAATTAAATATTATTTATTAAAAGTACATTTTCTGATTTTGCATTTTTGTTCCACCATTCTAGTGAAATTGAAAGGTTTTTTCACAGTTTAACTTTGGATTTTTTTGTCAAATATTTTGGCATAGAGAAACGTACGGAGCCCTATGGCGGTAGGAGAAATGACCCTTTAGGGGCTCCGTAGGCTTTGTAGGGTTTTTTTCGCCCAGTCTTATTTTTTCCCACCCTGTTTACATTTAAATATATATTTTTATCTACTTTTATTTATTTGCTATACGTAGTAATTTTGGTCCTCCACAGTGTGTGTTGAGGTGGAGAAACGCTGTCTCGTACGTGAAATTGTAAAGATTCTTTCGCATAATTTAGGTCCAAATCGCGGCCCCAGTCCAATAGATGGCAGAAACGAGTCGTTGGGGTGCAGCTTGTATTACATGAAGAACAAACACTACAAAAGCCCAGCGAGCTCGTCAGTAGTTCTCCTTGTGCCTTGAAGAAAAACTAGTGGACTGCTAGCTCACAAAACCCAGGTACGGAGTTATTCGACTTAATTTAAAAATTGTGTTGATCAATGGCTATAGTGATGAAGCCTAAACTGAAATAGCTGGAATTACCGGCAGATTGTTTAGTGGTGATTATCGGTTTTCTGAATGCTCTGTCACATGGTTGCTTAGTTCTTAAAACTTAATAAAAAAGGTCTTAACAGTGTTTTGTTTACTTTAGGCCACGGTCTTTTCCTGCTCCTCTGCTTTAGATAAATGGTGAGTTCTTTATATATGTATGAGACCCTAATAAATATATGTAGTTTGTACTAACTGATGAAGCCTAAACTGAAATAGCTGGAATTACCGGCAGATTGTTTAGTGGTGATTATCGGTTTTCTGAATGCTCGTCACATGGTTGCTTAGTTCTTAAAACTTAATAAAAAGGTCTTAACAGTGTTTTGTTTACTTTAGGCCACGGTCTTTTCCTGCTCCTGCTTTAGATAAATGGTGAGTTCTTTATATATGTATGAGACCCTAATAAATATATGTAGTTTGTACTAACTGATGAAGCCTAAACTGATTAGCTGGAATTACCGGCAGATTGTTAAGTGTTGATAAAAGGTTTTCTGACCAGTACAAACAATTAAGATCTATCACTCGACCGTTTGTGTGTCCTGGGTCTTACGTTTTCTTGTTTTATCGCAGAGTTCTTTGGGACCGTCATCCTGTGCATCTGTTCGTGGCTTCCTGACATACCAACCTCTGCCGCTCTAGTGGATTTTAAGCGTTTATTCCTATAAACGTTAGTGGTCCTAACCTGGGATGCCAAGTTTGTTTATGTGAAAAATAAATAAAATCAGCAGAACACAAAAACTTTTACTGTTTTCATTGCTTAAATAGAAATACCTGCTTATATTAATTTTTTTTTTAAACTTCTGTTGAATCTCAATTAATTGACTTGAATCCTAAGTGTGTTAATGTGATTAACGTTAAGACTTAATGATCATATTAAAGATGGACGAAAGCAAATAAAGTAGTTTAACAAACACACTATTAGGGTTTTAGGTTATTTTTTTTTTTCAAGTATTTGTGGTTTATATATATATATATATATATATATTTTTTTTTTTTGTCAAGTGGGGTCTGAAAAGTATTATTCCTTCAAGTGGGAGGACCCTTAACAATAATAATTGAAAAATTCTTGAACAGTATATGCTAACATTCAATAAGGTGTGTCTGTGATCTTTGAATGTAAAATAAAACTGCCTTTTGGTTTTGACATTGGCTCATTTTAAAGTTCATGTTGCACTTTCATGCAAAGGTTTTCCTCGTGATGTTTGAAAGCTTATGATGATTACTGTTTTGAAAGTAATATTGATAATCAATTATACTGTTATTAATTTTACTCTTATGTGAACTGTTTGATGTGGTTTTAATTAAATTAGTAAAAGCAAAACTACCCGAAATTAAACATTAACAGTTTATGTACATTTGCAGTGGATACTTAGTAATTAAAGTTAATATTTCATTCCAGCATGGATGCGATTTAAAAAAAACCTTATTTTAACCCTTATGTTTACATTATTTTAATGCCATTTATTTTATCATGATTTATATTGATACTAGTACTTTAAAAACCACCAGACACTGTGAGTCACAAACTTTTCACACTTTATTTCACTTTAAAATGACGCAAAACTTAGTCACCTTTTTTCACATTAAAAAAAACATATAGAAGAGGGTTTGTTAATTTAATTTTTAGTCCTCCTCTTTCTCAACATAAGCTTTGGAGGCAAACCGGTTGATTTGCCGGGCCAGGTATCTATCCCTGGCTGAACTCACAGTCTCCTCACTGCTGCGTTTAGCAAATTTACTGGTTTCCACTTGTGTACTGCTTTTATTTTCAGTGTCAGCAGTCTTCTCATCTTTACTTTCCCTAGTCTTGCTCTCTTTTGTTTCTTCTCCCCTCTCTTTACTTCCTCTCTTTTCCAACTCATCTTTGCTTGCTTTGTCTTTCAGGACATTTTCTTTCCTGTCTTGCTCTCGTTCTTTGTTTCTTGGACTTTTCTCTCGTCTGTCTCCTTTTTGATCTCGCTCTTTGGGGCTGTTGTCTCTTCTTTTCCGATCACGTTCTTCTTTACGGTCCCGTTCTCTTTCTTTTGGGCTGCTGTTCCTTCTATCATTCCGATCTGGTCTGTCTCTTTCCCTCCTGTGTCTGTCGTCTTCTCGTACCTTGTCTCTCCTGCGCTCTCGGTCATCCTTTCTGTGATGGTATTTGTCTTCGCTGTCTCGAGATTCTTTAGTTTTTTCGCGGTCTCTTTTTCGGTGACTCTTCTCTCTTTCCTTTTTCATCTGCTGGTCGTGCTCATCAGCGCTGTCCGAAAGCGGGGACTTCTGTCTGTAGTGTCGTTTGGATTGACTGCTTTTGGGGAACATGGCTTTGTCAGTCTTTCGCTCAACATCACTCTGGGATTCAGCATCACTCTCGCGGCGCCTCTGTGTCTCCTCTGGGCTTAGTGACTGTTCAACTGTTGCAGAACCTGTAGCGGTCCCCTGTCTGAAAACAAATTAATGAACCTAATAGTATTCAAAAAGCACAGAGCTAGAACCGCATTTGATTCAAGGATATACTTAAATTATAGACATTTACATGAGGTTATCCATAGGTGGTATATTAGATAGCTTCGACTCTTACAAAACTATGCATCTACTACACGCAGTGGATCTTTAAATTGAAGTATAAGAGCGCTAATGTGACCTTACACACCAGTCATAAAAAAAGTGTGTGCATCAGTTTTCAAGTAACGCAGCGGGGTCTTTTTTTTTTTTTTTTTTTTCAAGTGATGAAAAATCACTGTTCTCACCTCTGAGTGCTACGGTCAGGCAGAGCCTCTTCTCCAACTGTCTGGTTTAGGAAATGCCTGTAAAAGCCACTGAGGTCCTTTTGTTTCTTCACATCCAGTGCAGCTAAACACAACAGAACATTTTTGAAGATTTCCTATTTTAATCATTTTAACAATAATTAATCACACTACAGAACTTACCTTCTATTTCCGCTTCCCTCTTCTCTCTCTCCAGCTCCTCTTGTCTTTCTTTGAGCTTTTCCCGGTAAGCAGAGGTTACAAAGGCTTCTTTATCAGCAAATTGCTCGCCTTCTGCCTCTCTTTCCTTCTGGATTTTCCGTTCATCGCGCCGCTCTTGTTCCTTCTTTCTTTCCTCCACAGCACGGAGCAGCTGGTTGATGTATTTGGGCTATAAAAAAGTTAGATGGTTTATATGAAATGTTCTAAAGTGCAGTATTATTCCCTTTTTAATACATGTATAATAAATATTTGACAGCAAGTGCTCTGGACTGATGAGTAATTTGAATATATGGCTGTAGCAGGAAAGATTCAGATAACCAAGTGATCAACATTTCCACATTTCTTACTTTGTTTACAGAATTGTTTCACCTTTACACAGTACTGTATTTTACTGCAGAATAATTGGCTTGTTTGTGATTCATTAATATTTGAATATTATAAAGCAAAATTAATGAACTATTTTAAACCTTTTTATCCTTTCCACCAAGTAATTTCTTGTTGCTTTCCAGTCGCTCTTTTTGAATGTCATCATACACATTGTCGTACTCATAGACCGTGCTGTCTTCCTCGAGGGCCTTTTGCATCTCTAGACGGGTCTGTGAGGGAAATATAACAATGCATTTTCACTCTATGAACTCATAACTATACAAACACTTGTAAAGTTTCAAAACTTCACCTGCTTCATCATCTTTTTTTTAATTGCCTCCTTTTGTAAGCTCTCCCCAACAGACGTCTACAACAGAACATGTTTCTTTATTCCACCATTTTATGAACATTTACAAAATATGCTTATTATACAAAAGTCTCACCTCATCGTCAGAATCATCTCCAAACACAGAGGGCCTAGGAAGAGGGGTAGATTTTGATGCACCCTTCTTCTGAGGCAAAATAAGTCCATACCTAATGGTCACACAAAAATCAGAGCAATTATCACTTCTGGGGAACATTTCCAAAACCAACAACTGAACACAACAGTGTAAGTCTGCATGGATATTGGTGGTTAGCATACTGGTTGGACTACAAAGTGATTAGCTGGGGATATACAATAAAATGGTTGTGAAGGAATATTGTTCTGTCCAGATGTGATTAGAAAATCTTTGCGATGAATGTAGTGAGCAATGCATGCACGAATCTATCAAACAAAAACATTTAAATGGCGTCTTTAACAGACTACGGTAAAATGTATTTGATTTAATCGATTAGTTCATCATTTTTTTGATAGAAATATCAAATATACAATCAAGGAAACATTATAATATTGTTAAAGTTTGTGAATTGTACAAAACGGAACAATTTAGAAGCATAAATGTGTACATAAGCTAAGGAAAAAAATAAGTACCTTATATTTTTTTCCTATGAGCTTGAATTCCCCCCAATGATAGATATTTAATCGATAGATATTTCATCTATTTTCAAACGGGTTATTATTGAACACCATCATAAACGATCGTGTTTAGCAAAAAGAAGATGTAAACATAATTATATGTCCATTGTTTAATTTACTAAACACTTTTAACTTCCTTGTTTTAATGTGTACATTAAAGACACTTAATGGTTAAGTCACTTACTGTTTACCAGAAGTCGCCATCTTTGTTAGTGAAATAACACGAACAGCAGATTCGACATCTGAAAATGGAACGTAAAGAAACACCGCGTGGTTACAATTTAAAAACGTAAATCTGGAGTAAACATCAGAAAATACTTCTTTAACATTTTTCCTCCAAACTTTAATAGCAATTTGCGTTGTTGTGAAAATGCTAACCCTGAATAAAACGATAAGGTTACTTGCTTTAAACATTACTTGAATATGCCATCATATTTATTTTATTAAAAAAAATGAAGAAAAAATATATAGGTTATTTATAAAGCATCAAAGAAAACACAAAGTTCCATATTTGTCGTGGTTTCGTTTACCAGCAAAGTGAGGTTGTCGTTCTTCGTGTTTAGGAAACTATGCAAATACATTTAGAATAAAATCTAGAATATGAAATTAAAAATCATTCAAGAGTTATAAGAGACTGAAAAAAACTATCAGATTTAGTTTCTAGTGTTACTAGATTTTTCCAGATTTAGTTGAAAAAAACTAATCAGATACTGCTGATTTTTGGCAACGCTCAGAATTCGGGCCACCGCTAGATGGAGACCTTTTCTTTTCACTAATTTATCTAAAATTGAGGTCGCCAGCTCACAAGCAAATCTTGCTGTTTTTGTTGTTTGCTTTTGAGGAATACCAATATTGCAGTGCTGGTAAAATCTGCATGAAAAATGTTCATGTTACTCAATTATGTGTCAAATAAGATACAAGGAGCAAGCAAATATGTGTCAAGCTAATGTATTTACACTATTTTCAAACGATCTTGTGAGCCTTTATTTGTATCAATTTCAAACCAAAACAGTTTAATTTTTCCTGCTCTCCATGATGTGTCTGGGTGAATTCATGCTTGGTTTACTTTCTCTGCAATAAGATTCCCTCTTTAACAAGTAGCGTTCATCAAGGATCAAAGGTATCTTTGCAAATATATACGCTGAAGAAAATTATGAGAAAGAAAAAGTTTGCCTATTCACTTCCTGTCTGCTCTTCATCTGAGAATGCACAAGTGTCTTATTGCGCACCCCCACCCCTGATAATGTTTCATAAAAATGCAAATCAATCAATTTACTTTCAACTATTTTTTTTACTTCAAACACTGTTTTACAATTATCAGTAAGTGCGTTTATACATATTTGTTTCCTGTGAAATAAACGCAGCTAAGTACAGCTTGTGCTCGTTCAGTACGCACACAGTTAAACCATGGCTTTGGGCCACCGAATCTTGACAGCTGCGGGTTCCGGCGCATGCGCGAAACAGTCCGAGAGAGGAAGCGCGACACAGACAGCAGTAGCAACGGACGAGCTGCGGCTGATCTGCTTTGACATAATTATGTCTGTCTCGCCACCGGCGGTTTCTTTCAGGTTTCCGTTTACCGGAGCCTGAATGGCGTTGGTAACTGTCCAGCGGTCGCCTACTCCAAGCGCAACATCCAGCCCGTGCGTTTCGGTAAGTGACCGCATCTCTGTGTTTTTTTTTTCCTTCCACCGCCTCGATAGTTTGGTTAATTTCCGCTGTTTCCTATGGTCTGTTTGTTCTAGCAGGCTGTAGAAACACGCATGCGTGATTTATAAATATTGTTGTCCATATGGCTGATCGAATTACTGGCGAGCACTCGGTAATTTGCGTTAACGTTGTATTTCTGTATCGTTGTCCGCTTGATCTAACGTTACCGATTGTTTGCGGCAGCTCCTTGACACAGACAGGAAGTGTTTGTTGATGATTCCTCACGCTTCCTTTGGACACTGGATCAAGTTTTATTCACATGCAAATGCTCCCATTACTATGTGATTGGTCTTCAAACGAAAGTGGTGGTGAA
This sequence comes from Danionella cerebrum, assembly GCA_007224835.1. Classification (NCBI taxonomy): domain Eukaryota; kingdom Metazoa; phylum Chordata; class Actinopteri; order Cypriniformes; family Danionidae; genus Danionella; species Danionella cerebrum. Next base: position 358,312 of record SRMA01025170.1, read on the forward strand.
ACCAGGAAGTAAACACAGCTGTCCCTCAAAAACCAGTAAACAGGCTGTTTGTTCCCTGTTCAGTACTGACAGGATTAGGCTTGATTATCATTTTGATGCTTCATCAAACTATTAAGATGGCTTTTATTTCTGTTGACCTCGATATTTTACTTTACCTTTTATCACGAGCCATTTTCATATAAAGCAAACCTCCCACATTCTTTACACTAAATCTTAAGCCATACATTTTAAATCCTTAACCACATACAGAATTGCACTTAATACTGATCTAGATTCATCTGTGGTATGGTTTCTTAAAAGAATGGTATGCTTTTCATTAGAATTAGCTGGCAGTAATAGTGATTGCGTGCACATTTATAACTAGGGAGGGCTACACTAATCAAATATGTACTGCTGCCATCACATTTGTTATTTAAACATACAGCGACCTTCACATATAGCTTTTTTTGCCTTTTTAAGAAGTGCTGTAAGTCTGAGACCATCCTGGGTATCATCCTGCATTTTTTAAAGAAGACAAGAAAGCAGAATAAAGCATTAGCAATACCATACCCAGTTAGCCAAGCCTTTTTGTACTAAATGAAGACTGGAAAAAGACAAGTGTATAGTTTCTTCCTTTGTTTTATTAAATGCAGAGTTCTACATATCTCGGGATGATCCTGTAGAAGACTTACTTGATGTGTTTAATTGTGCTAATTTAATCGATGTAACAGAATTATTTGGTGCCTCTATCTCCTTTTTTCTTGTACAAATTCACCTCTGACTGGCACAGCACAGCAGTGATGGAGAAAGTCAATGAAATAGCATGTTAATACAGGGAGCTACAATAAATTCTGGCCACAAGTCTGCACTTTGCCAAATGCTGCTATTGTGCATGGACTAACTAGAATGGCTGTCTCAAGTTTGCGTATTTTCATTTATTTCCTACAAAAAAGTCTTATTCATGTTTAGGTCAAGGAGCAGAGGGTGGGGGTTGGATGTACCATACCTAATGGAATTGAGAATTTCATTTTTTTTTTTTGCTAATAACATTAATATATTAGCACAGCAGTTTAATTTTAAAAGAAATCTATATTTCAAAAGGCAACGTAGACTCAAGTTCAGATACTAGTTCCTTGTTTTTTTTTTGTTACAATGGATTAAATAATTCTTTCCTCAAATGTCTACACACAATACCCCATAATATGCAAAAAGAAAAACATATACATAAGTGTGTCTTGAGTCTTTTTGACCGTGAAGTCATAACTGGGCACACCCCTATTTTTGGCAGTTTGGCCCGTGTCTCTCAAGCAAACAACACTGATGCACAGCCATTTTCACATCTCTCCAGAGATGTTTAGTAAGATTGAAGTCTTGGTCTTTCTTTGTGACATTCACAAAGTTATTTTTTTTAATATTTTGGCTTTGTGCTTAGAACTGCATTTCCAATCCTGACTTGCCTCCCACTTCCTACCTCCTAAATCCACACAGCATGATGCTGCCACCACCATGCTTCACTGTAGGGATGCTATTGGCCTGATTATTAGCAGTGCCTGGTTCATTGAAACATTAAACCTGGTATTCCAGCCGCAGGAAATGTTCCCTTCCCTTGATTTGGGCCTTGCCAAAATTGTGTCTTTTGTGGACTTCACACAGTTCCTTTGTCTTAATGCTTAGTTTTTGTGCTCTGGCATGAACTGTCAACTGTGGAACCTTATCTACTGGTCATGGGAGTGCCTTTATAAGTCATGTCTAATCAACTGAAGGTCAGATGCAATACATATATGAACTATTTACAATAAGTAATGTTTATAGTAATTTGATCAGTTGAACACATTTTCCTAAATTTCGTGACTAGAGTGATTTTAAATGCATTACATCTTTTTATATAATTCATAATGTGGAGATCATGTGACCATTTAACACAAAATTTCAGAAAAGTAAATGAATTAAAAAAACAGCTCTGCTAAAAATGAACTATGGTCCTGGAACAACATCTCAATCATCCCTCCAATCAGAAGAGAGCTGATTTTTTTTTTTATTAGAATATAATATTAAAGATAATTTCACACATTTAAACCTACAGGAAGGAAAATCTGGTTGTTTAAGAAATGCTTGGTGTATTTGGCTTCAATTGTGGTTAATTCTGTAACCCCTTATGGCTTTCTGTACCATTATCTTGCAAAGAATACGGAATAACAACAAAAAAAAACATCCCTGGCAAGAAACAGAAGCATCTCCTAATGCTGGAATTTAACAAGAATTCCTGATTTTCTGTCTCTCAAGAGAGAGGCAGACTATCTAGAGCATCAGACGGACCTGATGTTCTGTTGAGATTGTGAGGTAATGTGAGATGTTTAGATCGAATCTTATACCGTGCATCTGCTCTTGTGTAAATGTGGTCATGTAAATGGGTAATCAAATCTCAAGAGTGAGAGGATTCTCGTGTTTGGTAAAAGGTTTAATCTGTTCACATAATGGTTTTTCCTTGAATTAGATGAAGCTCACGTTTTGACAAATGAGCCATTAGTGTGAAAATTATCCCACGTTTTCTTTTTCTTCAACTGGATTTCCTTAACGTTGTTCATGAATGGAATTGTTCCAGTTATATAATGGTTGTTATGTAAAAAAATATCCTTCAGTGAGGTTCTAGAAGACTGTCATCGACGCCTTTCTCCTGCTGGACAATGGGTTGAATTTCTTATCCAATGTTCTTTTAATATGCACACATTAGGAGCAAAGCAAAGTTTAAAATGCACATGTTTGAATAATTAGAATAAAAAGTGAGTACTGAAATCTTTTTCAAAACATTATTTTGCAAAAACTGCAGTTATCAGGGAGTTAAATGTTTGTGAGGGTGTGTTATATGAGCACAGTTGAGGAAGAAAGTAAGTGAGAGATGTCTGAAAATGTCAGCATTGAGCTCAGATAACTAAAAAAAAAACAGTGTTACTCAATAACTTTTAGTTTAATTCCAATACATTTGCATAATAACAATAGAAAACACAATACAGCATTGATAAAAGCTTTACAATTATTTTTTATTTGTCGTTGTTGACTCCAAGTTGAGCTGTTGATTTAGCCCAACCAGTGTCCATTTATCTCTTTTAAACTAACTTGTGATAAAATTAAGATGTGTTCTTCCAAACACTGGCTCGCTCCTTGTTAGTTACTTATTATTTTCTTTTTTTTTTTTTTTCAGAAAATACTCTGATCGTATGTAAAACAAATATTCTCTATCTGCACATAGCCTCTCCTTGTATACTCCTATTCATCTTAAAATTATTTCAGCTCTTATGTAGCAAAAGTGAAGGTGGAGCTATAGCATGAGGGAGGTCCAATGCCCGCTTTTGAGGTCTGTTTTTCAGGTCACTACTTTAATGATGTCACAAGATCCAACTTTTTCTATGGTACATTTTCAGACTATGTACCAGAAGTAGCCTGTAAATAAAGATCTAACCCTCACCCTCCACTTACTGCTCCTTGACCTAAACGTGAATACAATTTTTGTAGGAAATAAATGAAAAAACTAGGGCTGCAAGGATACACAAAGCTCACGGTTTGGTACGTACCACGGTTCTCGGTTCAGTTCGGGTGGCTTTGCAAAAAAGCACACACAAGAATTTTTTTATAATTCTTTGTATGATGACCCCTTTAAACATGCAACTAATCTTAATGAAATTGTGTGAGTTTAAAGGTCTGGTTGCAGCTTAAGAGCAATTGATCAAGCAAAGATTTCATAGAGTGAAATATTTCCATAATGCAAAACACAGAGCTTTCATTTGTGTTTATGCAAAGTCTTGTCCATCTTGGGTCATGTCTGAAGTGAGTCACATTGAGATAAATGGGGGTTGTGATAGCTGTGCTATATTTGGACTATTCTGTGTTTGTCTGAATTTGCTTAATCTAAGGCTTAGTGATACAAAGCATTTCGTTGGATTCCTAACACCAGTGTGAGTGTTTTATTTTAAGCAACAGTGCCCCCTCCGTGTTTCAGGGAAAAATGCAGTGTATGATTTTTTCTCAATTGCACTAGTGAAATGTATTCAGTGCTGAAACACTAGTTGCATTTAACACTGGGACAGAGTTTATATAGTCTTCACCATTGACTCCGGTAGTGTTGATTTGCAACTGTAAATTTAGTTGCCCAGAAACAACAAATGCTGTTTAAAGCAGACATTTTGAAGTTTTTGTAAACTTCCAAAGCTTTTCTATATGCTGAAAACAACCAGTTTTTTTTAAATGTTACAACAATGCTACTTTGAAATATTTAAATTCATTAAAGCTGTGATGGACTGGCTACCTGTCCAGGGTGTACCCCGAAAGGGAATAAGCGGGTTTGAAAATGAATGAATGAAATTCTTTAAAGCAGATTAATAATTTTATTCCCTTTGTTGAATGTTAGACACAGACAGGCTTAACATATCAATTGTATCTTATAGGGCTTTCAAAGATGTGATGAAACCATTCAAAACCAACCAATGTTTTTTGCAGAATTTAAGATTGAGTTTAATTTCTATCATTCACCCCTTCCACTAGGCTCCAACATTTTGAAACATATAAATGTGATTAATATAGTAATTGTGTTTTAAATGTTTCTATTACATTTTATATTAATATATTGCACAATATATTGCAATACAAAGTTGTCACATTACGTATTGTGGAGCTACTGGGAGATATCGTCTAGGAGCGTAGTGTATTTGTCACTTCTGAAACCTCTTTACCATTTTTTATGTAATAGTTACTAGGAGTTTTAAATTATCGTTTACTCACATTTTAAAGAGGGAGATTATAAAAGATTTAATGCAAACATCAACGTGGCCATCTAGTGGACGGATGGTGTCAAAGGCTCTCATAGGAACTAAACTAGACCCTAGCCTTCTTAAATTTGTGCTCTCAAAAGTTTTTAAATTCCATTTTTCCAATGATGGTTCATTATAGAAACAGTAGTTGGTTAAAAATATTGTTGTATGATATTGTGATCCATATTGTAGTGTAGGCATAATACCGTGGTATTTATCGTGTGCAGAGTGTATCGTTGCACTCCTAAAACAATTGCTTACATGTCTGTGCTTTTTTTTTTTTTCGTTGGACACCTTATCCCTTTGTTTTGAATGAGGTTTATTGTTTGCCTTGAAATGTAGGGCTACGTAGCCCTTCGTCTAGTCATACCCCTTCTTTAAAATGATTTGGGACACCGCTTCGCCTCACATAATTATGCAAAACGAAAGGTATGGCTAAGGGGTAGAAATGGACTTTTGGTCTGTTTGAAATAGAGAGCTTGAAACAATTCAATGTAATTACACCACATTACCCTTTGTCCTCCAAATCGAGGCTGCTGTGTGATTTATTTCTTTAACAACTTTTTGGATAAAATGTTCACATCATGCACTTAGCAGGAATTTACCAGATTTTTGCCAAGGCTCTAACATGTAAAGAATGCACCTCCGCCCAGAAGGTCCAGGGTCTCCTGGGATTGAAGTGGGTCTTTTTATTTTATTGTCTCTTGACTTGAACTTGACTTTATTGTTTCTTGAAATGATGTTAATATACCTCAATTGATCTAATAAACCTTGAGATAGAGTTTAAAGAATTAAATATTGGGAGGAAGGTTCTTCAGGGAGGATAAGCAGGCAAATTTAACTTGCTCTAATAAGAGCTTGGCTTAAAGGTCATTTACAGATTTCAAATAATTCCATGGACTCTACATTTGCAGTTGTGTCGTTTATTGGTGAAATAATACATTTCTTTTTATTTAAAGGAGTCTGGCAGCGGGGAAGATGACCGTAGATCCCAGCCCAGAAGGTATGTAAAATATTCAAAAACCCTTCTCACTTGTTTACCTCAAACAGTCTTTAAACCAGGGAGCAGGTTATTTTCACTGAAGACACAGATTTTTGATATTTGTTTAAATGTTAGATGTGTTATTTGACAAAACCCTGAAAATTTTGGATTCATTTAAATATTTCATTTATTTATTGTAAGTAGACATGTAGCTTAAGCTTTTTTCGTCATGCTAGCATCATGCAAACATTCGACAAACAGTGTTCGTTTTGCATACCACTCTCTTACTTTTCCACTGTTTTCACTGTGTAAGCATGTGCTTGACAGACGTGTTTGTCTGTTTTCATGTGGTTTTCCTTCACACATCGCAGCTTTCACCACTTTTAGCCAAAGAGAAAAAACAATCAAGATTACCAACCATAAAACATTCATTTGATTAAATAAGAATAAATAAAATTCAACTTTTAAATCCACTTTTGTACACTGGTCAAAAAAGTAAAGGGAGCACTAAAATAACATCCTAGATCTGATTAAATGAAATATTCATAATAACACTAGTTCTGGCAATTCCTGATATTATTTTTTAGTACAACCCTAGCTTCTTTTTTTACATTGCACAATATTTTCACAACACACCTGAAACCGTACAAAAAAAAATACAATCCTGAGGTTTTTTTTTTAAAGTTTGTGTTGTAATCTGCACATTTTTACTGCAAAATCTCAAAAACGGTATTATTTCTCAAAAACAAAAATTAAAGTGTTGAGGTAAAATTTAAAATGCATAAATCCCTCCAAAAGCAAAGACAAAGTCAAAACAGTTTGAAAATTGTATTAAAAACTAGACGAAACTTTATAGCCTTTTTGTGCCATTGTGCTTTTTTGTGTTATAACTTTGAAAAACACAAACAAGCGAAAGGAGATTTATTGATCGCAGTGGATCAAATGTATTGTTTTAACAGAGTTCTCTGTGTGGGGTTTCAGTTTGTAGGACAGCACAAGATTTTATTCTGCTTTATTTAAGTTATTCTGGTCATTGATTGGGATTTAGTTTCACTGAACGAAATGGCCACATTTTTGTTGATGGGGACTGATGTTGTAGATGGTATAAGACACTCTGAGATCATATCGTTTTCCAGGCTCTCATGTGATCCGTGCCCCAATGAAAGCAGTTCATAAAAGCCCTTGTAAATTATGTCAACAAAGACCTTGACCTGCTCGGCCCTATTGATTCAACTGAAGAGAGACAGCCTTTGCCACTTAATATCACATCTTACATGCTCAGATTTATGTTTTAGGAGCCAATGTTCATCTGCATTTTTTCTTTCAACTCTGCTCTGGACAAAACAATTGCATCCATAAATGAAATTAAAATTTGGCTGGCTTCAGATTTTCTTTGATTTAGCGAACCCTAGCAACCAGAGCTAGTTTAATAACACAACCATAGCAGATAGTCACGTGACGAGCAACATAAATGTTTACACAGGCCTTGTGTTTCACCTTTGGTTTAGGATTTCAGTAACTCAGTCAGTCACAACATGGGAAACTGGGCTGGACAAAGGGCTACTGCGACCCATGGGAAAGACCTATCCTGTCCCCTAGCATGAGCTCTAATGATTGCTATCATTAGCAAGGGAATTTCCATCATCTCTGCTGTTACATGAAGATATAATGTTCAGTCTCAATCACACAAATATATACAGTGAAGGCTTTCTTATTAAGATCTCCTCACTTTTACTGGTACTTTCTCTTGTTGTGCAGCTAGGGGTTGAACAGAAATGTTTCTGCCTGATGAAACTGTTGAATGTTTGTTTGGAACCCCTGCTCCTTTTTATATTTTAACATGATTCTAAACAAAATAAATGTTTCTTATTCTGCTTCTTAAAATGTAATCACTTCCAAGGAGCTTGTTAGACTTCTAGTACATCTACTAAAAGCCTCTGAATTGAGATTCCTGCGAATCTTCAGATGGCTTTTCAGCAGGGTGCCCTTTGTCTGGGTCGATGAAAACTTGATGCAATGATGCTCCCTGCCTGAAGATGGCGTTTGCGATACAACAGATTGGTGACCTCAAATGCAAGGCAGTCTTAGGTCCAAGAAATATGTTCAAATGAACATAGCAAGGAATACCCACAATGGGGAAAACAGCACTTTATAACAAGAACGTAAGGAAATCATTGTAGACGAAACAAACAGAAATTTCTTCCAATAACCAGAAAGTAATCAATAACCGTATGAGTTTTAAGTAGATGTAACAATGCTGTAAATAATGCTCGATGATTGATGGTTTATCTCGATCATTTGAGAATTGAGTGAACTATATAAGTGCTCTGACACAAAACCGGGCCGACTTTGTTGGATTATAGTCTGCTGTGATCAACCAGTGGAACCAAAAAGGTGCTAATGTTACGCATAAGTTGAAACTCGGTGTTATTGATATATTTTATCAGAACCCGTTATTGAAGACTCTGGAGCAAGGTTTAAGAACGTATAACCAGAACGTATAATGAAAATTTTAAGCTAATAAACCATGCTGCATTCAGAACAAAGCAGGTTGGAGGAGGGGGACGTGTAGCATTATTGGCTGGTGTTCACATTTACACATAGCGACAAGAAACACAGACATGGTAACCCAGATAAGTTACGAAGCACTGGGCAGGGGCTACAAATATAATCCACAAAGGGAGGAAGTGTGCATGGAAATGGTATAGCTTTTTCCAGAACTCCTCTGATAAGAACTGGATATTGCCATACCATTATTAATGTTATATTAACACATTAATTAATAACATTCTTTATAATGATTACCTAAATATTTTAATATTTATTTTACTTTTATTCAAACGATGTATTCCCTTTCACAAGTGGCTGTAAATCCAATTGTTTTTGTTGACTTTAGAGTTGATAAGGAGTGAACTCAAGCACTTGTGTTTGGGCTCCTCCCACCAGCTCAGATTCTCCCTCTGTTTAGCAGCTTCAGCATAAAACATCAGAGTCCTAACTGACGGACGCACACTGAATAGTTTTTTTTTCCAAACGATGACTGGACCTGTTGGTTTCCAGATTGTTGTAGTTCATTTTTCAGCATGTGGTAGAGACTTGAGAATGCTCTAATGAGGGTTGTCTCAGCACTGTCCCATGGAACGACGTTAAGGGGCCTGGAGACTGATTTAAGTACATCTGCTCACAATGGAATACAAATACTGCTGCAGGGTGGTTTTATGTACAAGGACAGCATCAAACAGCTGTAAGTTTGAAATGTAGATGTGTCTTTTCTCTTTCTTGTATAGCTTTGAACTCTTTAATTAAATCAATGTAGACTTGAAACTTGATTATTTAGAGAAATCTTTTTAAAACACAAGTAATGTCTATAGTTGATGACCCAAGGTTAGTAGCATCATGGGAGTTGTAGTTTTTTCATGGATGAGGTAAAACATTTCATCACGAAACCATTTTTCAACATTTTCTTTATAATTATAAAGTGTTTAGTCTTATGGTATATGGGTGGATGACGCATAACACAAATCTGATTGACTGTGTGTGAGATAATAAAAAAAAAGTTATATTTTGAACAAGTATGTTTAAATGTTGTTCCTCTGACGCACTGTAAAATGCTACCAAAGGTGTTGTGTGTGTGGTGTTCACAATTTTGAAAAAAAAAAAAAAGCTTTGTTTTTAAAAAATTCTTTGTGAAAAAAAAATCTTTGTTTTTGCAGATGGTTTTGTTATTGTTTTTAGTTATCAGCCCAGACCCCCCAACGTGCTCTGGGTGGTTTGCAGCCCAATGAGAATGAATGAAGTGATACTCCTTCAAGTGGTGGAGTTTACGGGGGGTCTTGTATACAAATAAGGGGACTTTGGAACGAGAGTTTGACCGATGGATCAGGGAATTTTCTGCAGTAGCATGGTCGATGAACCGGTGAAGGAGCAGAGGTTCTCGATTTACCGGTCTTCTATGGCCATGAGCTCTGGGTCATGACCGAAAGGATTAGATGCTGGTTCCCCTACAGGCTCCCTGAGCTTGGAGTAGAGGCGTAATTGAGGGAAGTCAGCTGATGCTCCTCAAGCATCTGTTATGGATGGACACACTGGGAACTATTACCGTAGGAGCTGGTTGAAGTTTCTTGGGCCCCCCACTCTTCGACCTGGCTCCAGATAAGCAGTAGAAGTCGTGCTGTTATTATTATTTCAAAGTTCAGCAGCTCTTTATCTGTGCTGTGCTATCAGTAAACCAGGCTTCCTGTATTGATGGGTCTTCAGTGTAGGAACTACAATCTCACACGATGACAGTTTGCAGCAGTCAAGTCTCACACCTTGCACATCCCATACATTCTTCTTATCCTCAGACAGGAAGTCCTTACCACAGGTTTCTATCTGTACGTAAAGAGAGAACATCAACAGCATTTGAGCAGTGTTTTGTTAATTATACAGCTAGTCTCTATAGTCTTCGTTGAAGTTATGCTGCAGAATTATAGTAGGCAACATAGACTGAATTATACATATTTATTTAGATTATCTTTCTTATCTGTTGTGCTGTCAGTTCTCTGATATTTAGATGTTTTCTTGTTGCATATACTGGTTTCACTTGGCAAAATACAACTTGTGTGGGTGATCGTGAAATTAACAAGGTGGGGTGGGGATTGTTGCTTCTTTTCATATCCAAGAACAGACAATCACTGGCCACTTTATTAGGTACACATGTCAAACTGCTCGTTAATGTATCTATCTCATCAGTCAATCACATGGCAGCAACACAATGCGTTTAGGCATGTAGACATGGTCAACCGATCTTGTGCAGTTCAAACCGAGTGTCAGACTGGGGAGGAAAGGTGATTTATATAACTGTGGCATGGTTGTTGGTGCCAGATGGGCTGGTCGGAGTATTTCAGAAACTGCTGATGTACTGAGATTTTCATGCACAAACGTTTTTATGGTTTACAGCAAATAGTCAGACAAAGGAGAAAATACCTAGTGAGTGGCAGTTTTGTGGGCCCAAATGCTTTGTTGATGCCAGAGGTCAGAGAAAATGGCCAGATTGTGTCGGGTTGATAGAAAAGCAACCACAACGCTAAATAATCGTTTGGTATAATCGGAACACACATCACGTCGAACCTTGAGGAGGATGGGCTTGTTGAATCTATGCCACAATGGATTAAGGCAGTTCTGAAAATAAAAGGGGGTCCAAGGCAGTACTATCCAGGTGTACCAAATAAAGTTGCCGGCGAGAACCTACTTTAGTTTGAAGTTTTCTTAAAAAATGCAGGGTAATATGTAGTTTCATTTTGTAATTAAATAGAAAATGTTTGATGTACTCATCGTTGATATTCAGAAAATAAGCATCTAAGGCAGTGATCTACCTTTTTCACAGTTTAATGCAGGCATTTCTTTGTACCTTTTTCTTTGTTTCTTTTCTTTGGAGTGAAGGAGTTCAATCCATGGTCCACTAGTAAATTTGGGAGATCTAACCCAGAGAATAGTAATTAAGAAATTAAACTTAATTAGTTTTCTTGATGGCTAGAATTTGCACACAATCTTAGATGTTGGCTTGTAAAAGTGCCGTTTAAAAGCCAGTGTCAGAATGGGTGATCTAAACCATCACCCATTTCGTAATAATATTTCAAAGCTGAGCTAGAGATATGCCAATTTGGTTGCTTGGGTAACCAGCCTGATCACTGTGAATTAATGTAATGTTCAAAATGTCCTTATGAGTTAAAAAAAAAAACAACCCCCATTTCTATGATTTTGCCAAAGCTGAGAGAGACATCCTGAATTGGTTGCTATGGTAAACAGCCTTGTTGTTTTACATTATTTAAACTAACCCCCACCTCTCGATCAAATATCAAAGCTGAGATAGAGCTCAGAAGATTTGGTTGCTAGGGTAAACAGTTTGGTTGCTAGGGAGCCGTCAGTGATTTCAGGAAAAAAAATTTGTTCCTGTAACTTTTTCAAGCCATCATAATATTTGTTGTGTCCGATACCAACTGATCAATGGACTTTCATCTTTATCTGTTGTCAACATAAAGCTGTTTTAGTCACACAACGGATCTTGATCCACATAAATCAATAAGCTTGTTCATTAAAGCAAGGTGAAACAGCAGCAAGGACTCAAACTAGATGTGGTCAGTGACAGAGTGATGAAGTGTTGGAAGTTATTTGAAGTTTGGGTTCACTGGTACACGTTTGTCAACTGGTCTCTCCATCTCACCCCTTCCGTTTCCTGTCGTAACATATAAACCACTGTTTAAATGAAACCATGTGTGTGTTAATCCATCTACACACTGTACTAAGAGACCGATGAGCATACATTGAAGAGTGCACAATCTGTTTGTATGATCTGCTGGCCATTCATGCCATGTTTTATGTTTTCAAATATTTTTTTTCGTGAACAGAAGAATTTGGGATTTTCAGCTTAAAAAGCTAGTGTTAAATATACTCAAATTTGGAGAATGAAGGTAAATACAGTACATCACTAAACACTGGTGTTTCCTTATGTGCCCATTTTTGATGCCAAAATACATAGCTGCATTTCCATCTACCTATTTTTATGCTCATTTTGGAACATCGCTTAAAAAACAAAACCCAGGATGGAAATGGCAAGATGCGCAAAAGTTTTGAAAATATGCTTAAAAAATGAATGGGCACAACTCAGTATAATAAACTTTTTATCCGATAAGAAAAAAACGCGAATAAATTACTATGTAAACGCATTTACCAAATAAATCCAAGTGCAATGGCAATGCGTTTTTCGGAACTGGGGTGAGACTAACCATGCGACGAATATCATTGCACCTCTGAAATGATGTTTTGGTCTTTTTAAAATTACTAAAGCTAATAAAGTGCTTCGGGATGATTATCTCCCAGAACAATCTTGACCAGCTGTGTTCCCAAAGAGCAGTCTCCCGCCACCAAAAGAAAGAGAACATAACTGCTCATACTGCGTTTCGTCTACATTGACGCAATTGTGTTGTTATATACGAAACGCAGCAACTTCCATTTTTCTTGTGATATTTGGCATCAATTTTTCCAGAAGTGACTATTTTCTTCTGTTGGACTCTTTAGATGCAATATTCAGAAATGTAATTAGCATTATTCTATTTTATTCTGTATCTATAATTGTATTTATTTGTTAAACGCGTTTACATCGTTGTCTATGCATCTTTTTCTTTTTGGATTAAATTGTATCATTGTTATGCACATTTTTAAAATTACCATCATCTTACTGTTTCCATCTGGGTTTATTTTTTTTTTGGTGTGTGTGTGTGGCTGATGCACACAGATTTGTTCTTTGCCCCGCCCCTGTGATTACATTCTAAAGGCTGATTTGCTCAGAATGCACATAATACTGTGCAAAAGTTGTGGAAATAAAAAAAGCTTTCCAAAATATAATTAATGTTTATTTTTTGTAAAAATTCAAAATGAGTAAACAAAAGAAATCAAATCAGTATTTGGTGTCACTACTTTTTACCTTCGAATCAGCATTAGAGATTTCATAGGTTATTATTCAGGTATGTGATGAACCAATTATAGCAAGCAGCTGTGAATGATTATCTACATCACGCATAGGTTAAAATCTGGTCATGATCTTTAACAGAAATAACCATGCGAGAGGCTTAAAACTGGGTTATGAACAGCCAAACTCTACTTTAATGCTACAGCAACAAGACACAAGGTAGTTATACTCAACAAGGTCTTCCCCAGACAAAAAAAAAAAGCAAACTGGGTTTTCAAGATGTGCAGTTAAAGCTCTTTTGGAGATGCACAAAGAAAAGGGAAACGGTAAAGATGCCGTGCTGGGCAAAGAGCCATAGTTTGCGGAGATTTGGTCAGGAATAATGATACTTCTCCTTCAAGGAGGTGAACGGCCCTCATGGAATATCGACTGTGTCTGGGAGTATTTGAAGAGACAGGAGGATGTAAGAAAGCTACATGCTACATATTTCTATTTTGCTCATTCCCAACATTTTGTTCATTAATGAAATAAATGATTCTCCTTTTCGTTTTTGAAAGCTTTCTTTGTTTACAAATGCTACCACTTGACTCCAACCCATCCACTAATGCATCGAGTAAATCCAGTACATCCAGAGTAATGATTTTTTTTAATCTCTGGACAGACTGACGCATGAAATCCTTTATAAATAATACTTCCCTCTCACGCTTTTGTTGTAGACCTACAATAACCCTCTAATGAAAAACATATGGCTATGCACAAGACTCAAAACAGCAGACAGATGCACTCGCTGTTAAACAAATCTCTGCATTCAAACTACTCGCACTTGTTTTGAGCTCTACATAGTCTGAATGTCATTGATTGGATAGAGATCTGTGACATAGAATCCTTCAAAGAACAGGCACACTCACAGATCCCCCAGCTGTCGCAATGATGGGGAACAGAGTGTTCTTGTTTGCGCCCTGGACAGAGAGTTTGGTGTGTGAGCTAATGCCCTCAAAAAGGAGTCCTCCCATATTCCCGAAACTGAACTGCGTGTCTCATGTTCCACTCGGGATGTAAAACACATCATAGTTCATTGAAACAAAAAGAAAAACACATTGTGTAATATTCACATATTAAGATGGATCAGCATGAGTTCTCTGTGCAAGAAAATAGTTTTCCCATTTCCCACATGATTTAACTCCTGTCAAGAAAAGAAATATCGGTGATTTCTTAGATATACTTGGATTTAAATGTGATGTTTCACCATTAGACACCGCATCACTCTGTTTTCAGCCAGTGGGTGAAGCTATAGATACTATACGCTTGCATCAGACGTCACATGACTCACATGGGGACCAGAAAGTATCCTGATTATTATACATTTTTCAAACTGAATTGTACTCTGGATGTACTCATCATTGAAATCATTGAAAAAAAAAAAGCGCCTTCACATTTTCTGATCAATAAGTCAAAATGTAAGATTTAGAATGAAATTAAATTAGAACTTTTCTTTGTGTGTTTCTTTCGTCTAACAGAAGTTTCAAAATACCTTTTATGCACAATGTTTATACATTTTATGGACAAAAAAAATAATTAAAAATGTAAAAATAAATGTTTTAAAAATATAAAGTCCAATTATTAAAATGAAAATCAAGGTCTTTGCAGCTCAGTGTTATGTGGTTTCTCTAATAAAAAAATACTTTTTTTCAGAACATGTAAATTTGTACAATTTCAAAGATTTGAAATAGGTTTCAAATTTAAATGATTAAAATGAAACTACTTTTAAATATTCAAGATAATTTATTTACAATGCTTTGCTACACAGTGTTTATTGTTCTACATTTTCTGAGCTAAAAAAATATTTACAAAATGTAAAATTTGAAAAATAACCGTCTTAAAAATATTAAAGTTAAAGTTTTAAAATTAAAATGGCTTTAATTTTTCAAGTTAATTTAATCCA
This sequence comes from Danionella cerebrum, assembly GCA_007224835.1. Classification (NCBI taxonomy): domain Eukaryota; kingdom Metazoa; phylum Chordata; class Actinopteri; order Cypriniformes; family Danionidae; genus Danionella; species Danionella cerebrum. The sequence continues at coordinate 373,464 of SRMA01025170.1, forward strand.
TAGTCTTTGTCCACTTAGTGTTAGAAGTGCTTTGTTTTCTCATACTTTAAAAAGTAATTTTAGTTGCTTTTTTTTCTAAATTTTCTATTTTTGTCAAATTTCGAAGATTTAAAAAAAGTGGCCAACTATAAATTATTAAAATTAAACTGTATTTAATTGTTCCAGATCATTTGTTTTATGTGCTTTGCTGCTAGTTTTTTTTTATGTATAAATTTGTAAGTTTTGTATTTTGTATCGGTTTGTATTGTCAAACATTTGTCATGAGATTCCATCTCTCCGTCTCCAGCATCAGCGAGAGCTTCCTAACAGTAAAAGGAGCCGCCCTTTTTCTTCCACGTGGGAATGGCTCCTCTACATCATCATCTTGCTCCTCCAGAATCCCAGCCCAGCGCAGCAAGCATGCAGGTATTCACATCCTCCCAACACCTACAAACAACTCAATCTAACCAACTAAGCATTTGGATGTGTTTTGAGTAGGGGACCTACAGCAACATCTGCAGACCATGTTCACGTTACTCCGCCCAGAGGACAACATCCGCTTGGTGAGAAACAGACAAGTCTGATGAATCAAAGAATTCCAAATTGTGCTTGAAGCTAAACTGTCTGGTTGTCCTGCAGGCTGTGCGTCTGGAGAGCACTCTACCGCAGTGCACTCGCTACATGGTGGTGGTTTCCACTAATGGCAGACAGGATACAGAAGAGAGTGTGGTGCTGGGAATGGACTTCAGCCCGTCTGACAGGTTTGATTGTTGCGGTCGATTGCAAAGTTACTAGAAACAATGGAACAACAAGCACAGTAAGAACCTTTGGATGTGTTGCAGTTCCTGTTCGATAGGGATGGTTCTCCCCTTGTGGAGTGACACAAGAATCCACCTGGATGGTGACGGGTGAGTAAAAGCTGACATACGCCCATTTTATTCTCAAACAGGAAATTTAGGTTCACTTCTTTGTGTTTTTTGCAGGGGGTTCAGTGTGTCTACAGATAACAGGATTCATGTTTTCAAGCCAGTTTCAGTTCAAGCTATGTGGTGGGTGCTTCTTCTGACATTGATTGATTGATTGATTGGTTGATTGATTGATTGATTTAGTGAACCAAAGTAATTTCTTGTTTTTCTTTTTTTTCTCACCTTTTCAATAAGTGACTAGTCTTTGCAAAACGTTAGCCAAATTTACTTGTCTTGACAAGTCTTGTCTTTATTAGCCTTTTTTCAAGATATATACAAAAGATATATAAAAATGTAGAAAAAATATATAAAAAATAAGCATAAAAGTACTAGTTTTTTTTTCTAAATTAGTTTAAGGGTGTAGGATTATAGTGTGTCTTAGAAAAGACAATGGGATGTAAATCTCAAGCCAATAGAAATTCCAAATTAAAGTGCAACAACAAGATTGTAAACTTTCGAAGACTACTTAACAAATTCTGTTAATATAGTATTTTGAGGGGTTTTTTGCCAACTCAAATTCTCAGGATTTGAAAAACAAAAGTTAACAACCCTTTTGTAACCTACACATTATATTTAAATCCAAAATTAACAATACGTGGGTTTATCATTTCTACTTGATTTAAAACAGCCGCTGTGATTGCAGAGATTTCTGGGGGTTGAAATGGGTCACAAAATGTTAGCAAATTTCTACAACAAAACATGCGCAATACTTGTATTTACTCTCTCCTTTACAGTGCATATGGCGACATGCACTAAAAATTAAGAAGTAGTTTCGGTTTCATTAGTTTTTTTTATGTTTATGGATGAATTCACATTCTGCTGAAACATAAGTGCTCTAAAACTTCAAGTCTTTAGGACGCTTTGCAACAGTTTTTTCACATCTGTTATTGGAAGAGAACGGAATTGTTGCATTAAATACGCACGTTGAATTCGTTCAGTTTAATGAAAATATTTTTTTTGCTCTGTCGTGATTGGTTGACATAGACGTGGAAATGTGATGAGAGCTTGCCTGGTTTTTAAAGTTCCGGTCACAAAACAGAACAGTGCAGAAAAAGCCTCCAAATCTTGTATAAATAAAGAAACAAATCTGCATCAAAATACAGTTTATTTCTGTCCATTGTTACTCCAGGGAGATTGTATTGAGAGTTAAAAGTACTAATCTCTTTTTCTTAGGTCCGCTCTGCAATCTCTTCACAAGGCCTGTGATGTGGCCCGCGGTCATAACTACTTTCCTGGCAGCCTCTTCCTGACCTGGGTCAGCTACTACCAGAGCCGGGTGTCTTCAGATCAGGCCCGAATCAATGAGTGGAATGCTATGCAGGACGTACAGTCCCACCGCGCTGACTCACCCGTGCTATTCTCTGACGTGTGAGTTTCACAGTATTTTAATACTGAGTATATTTCCACATTTATACATTTTTTTTTACTATGTTTGCTGTGTTCACCCAGGCCAACTGAGCGGGAACGGACTGAGAGACTGATTAAAACTCGATTAAGAGAAATAATGATGCAGAAAGACCTTGAAAATGTCACCTCCAAAGATGTACGATGCTCAAACTCATCCTAAAAATACTTTGTTTTTCTTTTTGTATTCAACTAACACGCTGCGCTCATGTGCACTCAGATTCGCACCGAGCTGGAGATGCAGACGGCGTACAATCTTCGGGAATTCAAGGAGTACATCGATAACGAGATGATCGTGATCTTGGGGCAGATGGACAGGCCAACGGAGATTTTTGAGCATGTTTTCCTGGTGAAAGCGATGGCGCTATACATTTTAATCATACATTGAGTTCAGTCACAGCCAAGAGGCATTTCTAAACTGTACTTAATTGTAGGGTTCGGAATGGAATGCATCGAATCTGGAAGAACTACAAAACACAGGGTGAGTTTTAACCACAAATACTTTTAATACCTGCCATAAAAGCTAGTTTATTAGCGGTAGAGTTGTGTTATCTGTCTTTGAAGTCTGTTCCTGCAGTTAATGATTGTAGAAATTTTCAGTTTTGTCTTTGTGCTTACCATCAGGGTCCAATACATCCTTAATGTGACACGGGAGATCGATAACTTCTTTCCAGGGCTGTTTGAGTACCACAATATCCGGGTTTATGACGAAGAGGCCACAGACTTGTTGGCGTACTGGAATGACACATACAAGTTCATTTCTCGGGCAAAGTAAGTGTGCGGTAAAAGGTTCAGAGCATGCATTTTTGCTTTTGTGAGAAAATTTCCTAAAATCCTCGAGGGAAAGTCTGACTTCTTGTAGTTGCTTAAATAAAATATTTAGAAAATGAACAACAAAAACGGCTAAAGTTCATATTATTCGCCACTTTAAATAATGATTGCTTTGATTTGCTTTAGAACTAACTACTGTTGACTTGCTAATATAACCCGATATTTCACGATCAACCTAGTTAAGCATTTAAATTGTAATTCAAGGTGATGATTAAAGTCGTACGAAATCACAAGTATGAATGTAAAGGGGAGAAAACTTCCCATGGAAAGCTTTCTCTGGAATTTTTTTAAAATAAATACAAACAAAAGACTGCTCTGATTGCTCCAGAAAAGCAGGGGCGAAGTGCCTTGTGCATTGCAAGATGGGCGTCAGCCGCTCGGCCTCCACTGTGATTGCATACGCCATGAAGGAATACGGCTGGGACCTGGAGCAGGCCTTTGAATACGTGAAAGATCGTCGGGCTGTCACCAAACCCAACCCTTCTTTCATGAGACAGCTGGAGGAGTATCAGGGAATCTTGATGGCCAGGTAAATCTGTCATGTGCTTGTGAGCGACAGGAAGTGTGCTTGAATGGACGGATGCATGGTTTCCACACTCTCTGGTGACGGCAGACACGGTTATCGGCAGAGTACTGACTCGACTGCTTCACGGTTGATTACAGGGCTCTAGATGTATTCATTGAGAAGTTACAGTTGCAGTTTGACCGCATTCCTCTTGGTAACTTGCACGTCTGTGATGGTGTGCTGGGATCTTTGAGGTTGTAGGTCTTTGTTGGTTTCAGTAATGGGGTCAAATGTCTATCATGCACATTTGAACTTTTTCACTTCACATCTAGTGATTTTACCTTTCACACAGCTTTTGTAGCTGGTCATATGTAGGTTTATGTGTAAATTTCTCAAATAAAAACAGATTAATGTATTCTTTCATCTTCTATACACACTTTTCAGGGGTTTTCAAATTCATATTCACATTAGTTCCGTATTCTTCAGAGGTCTGATTTCAACAAGCCATTTAATGCCTTTACACACCAGGAAGGACACAATTAAACAATACAAAAAGCTAATTTGTATTGCTAAAATGCACCACACCATGCAAATATGCAAACTATTTTCAGGGGGAAAAACATAATGTATGATGTGATATAATGCAATGTATTCTACTTTTTTTTCATCCAGTGACTGACATGGTTGCAATAGTGATTTTATTAATGTTTTAATTATTGTTTTGAAGTCCGGGGGCATGCTGTAGTGAATAGAGCACAGTCCCGAGCCCGTCGTCTTTGCCATCCTTCCGTTTCATTTCCTGTCACTCTCCACTTCTCTTTATATTCAAATAAAAATAAAATAAAACAGGCTGAATAAAAAATCTTTAAAAGAATTTGTTTTGAAATGCTGCAAACAAAATGAATAAAAGAGAAGACAAATGTTTGTGATCAAATAATAAACATAGCTTTGCATGATGATTAATTCACAGCCAGCTATCTAGCCAAACAAACTAATGAGTAGAGAAGAAATAATATATACACAATCTTCCTCAGCTCTCCATCGTCTGGTGTAGAATACTAAATTTAAGAAAGTAAGAAGAGAAACAAGGTTTAAGACAATTTAACAGAAAATACAACTTTATTTAGCTTAAACTTTTTACATGACTCAACTAGAAAAGGCCCACTGCTCTTAGAGGAAAGGAAAAAGGGGGGGGGGGTGGAAGAGGAGGAAATGTAAGAAGAGCTTAAGCACAAAGCAATAAAAGAGCAAATTAACAACTTCATTAAAAGAACTTGTGACTTCCTGTTTGTGATGTATTTCCTGTTCTATCTCAGAAATCAACCAGAAAATAGGATTATAAATATTTTTCTATTACAGGTCAAAGATTCTCCTTATATCAATAGTGTTTGCACTTATCTTTTTGGTCATTAACACATAAAAAAGCTGTTTCTCAACCAGTTTTAAGCCTACTACATAGATGTTTCTGTTTCAGTTCATTACTTTATTTCAAACTATGTGTGACATTGATCATCATTTGCATATGTTTGGTATGACTGATCACACAATTTGTGCAAAGTGTACCTATAAGAATTGCGGTTAAATTATTCGATTCTCTATTTAGCGTTTTGTAAAATAAATAAAAAAAAATGTATATTTCTGAAAATATTATTTTTTGCAAGATTTTTTTCTCACTAGCCTATAACTATGGGACAGTAATGGTTATAAGGTTTTATGTCAATATTCTGGTTTTCTTGATCGTTTTTTTGTTGTTGTTTGTTTTCCTTCTCAATAGCAAACAGAGGCACAATAAACTGTGGCGTTCCCATTCCGACAGTGACCTTTCAGAGCGACTTGAGCCTCTCTGCAAAAGCACGGCAGCACAATCTCTCGGACGATCAAGTTCCCGCAACCAAACCTTCGGCCAGACGTCTCCATCCATCCAGGAGCTACTGCAGACTCTTTCTCCCTCCCCTGTTAATCCAAACCGAGCTAATACCCACATTCACAACGGCCTCGGGAGTCCAGAGAACACCCCCCATGAACCCATAGAAAGCCCTTCTCTGCCTAGACCCAGAGCTGCCACTGTTGTCCCAGAGGCTAGGCTGGAAATCACCTCTGTGACAGTAGCCGAAACCGTCTCGCTCAGTCGTCCTCATCCGCCAGCCTCTGTACTTCAGCCGCCTTCTTCCCCAAAGCTGCTCTTGGATGCAAAGCCCAAGCACAGCCCGTGCGAACCGACTGAGGTGCCCAGTCTTGTGCCTTTGGAAAAGTGGCCCTCATCTATGAACAATAGCAGTAGGACTCCGTGCACAGCGACCTCAGAGCCTTCAGGGCTGCAGGATCTCAGCAAACAAGTGCCTATCACAGAGACGGACTGTGTGGGGTTGATTCACAGCAGTGATGAGGACCAAGACCCCAGTGCCACATTACAGCGGACCAATCTCCTCAATTCACCTCCCTCCACTCTAAGCACAGATCGCATTGACTTCTTCAGTGCCAGGGAGAAGTTCCAGGGGCTTTCTCAAGAGATCCGAGGGACTGAGCAGGGGGTACAGCAGGCACCTCGGGACAAAAGCCCGAGTATAGAGACCAAGCGTTTACTTCCAGATGAAACCGATAAAGAAGATGAACAGAACAAGGTGAGAGGTTTGGTAAGACTTGTATTATAGTAGCGCTGCCTATTGTATTGTACTGTGCTCAGCATAAATGAGTGCGCCTCCTTTAAAAAGTATGAATTTAATCAGAAGCTCAACGAACAAAGTAGTCCCAGTAGCCTCAGTGCACTTTCATCTTTCTTACATTTTTGTATCATTTTTGCTACAGTATTTTGACTGATATGCAAAACTGTGCTGATTATTTCCTTTTTAGGATTTAGTGACTTTTTTCATCCATGGGGAGCCATTGCTGACAACCTGAAATGGGAAGGTTTTTTCTTTAAGTAACGCCCTTTTGTAGTCACCTCTCTGCTGGACACCTCTCAAATGAATCATTAGAGTCACCTGTGGTTAAATTTTTGTAGTCTTAGGTGTGGCTGTATAATTGGGGTGTACTCATTTTTGCAACATGGATTGAATTAATTGTTGGGGAAATCACTTATGAACAAATCTGGTTTGCAATTAATGTCCCACAATTCTGGGAGTATTTTGTAGTATAGTATCTCATCCAAAATGTTGATTCTGAAAGGAAACTAAAGGTTTTCTGACAAATGTAGTAGGGCTACACTCATTTATTCTGAGCACTGTATGCATATACTGTGCCAAGTCAGTTTTACTAAACATTGATTGCTTCTGTTATAATGTTATTGTTATCATTCCGCAGCAGGGGAATAATGTTCCAGAGAGTAAGTGACAATCTTTAATAAAATAAGGTTCTGTTCCCATGCCGTATCACCAAAACCATGTGTGAGTGAAATCTCATGCCCTACACTGCCACCCACTGTTGATGAAAAGCGTTGCATGGGGTGCTTCATCTGTCATGGTGTTCATCAGTTCCATGTAATAGCATTTACGTTTCATGAAAGTATTGAGTTAAGGGTGAAGTGTGACATTTTTGTGAAACTAAAACTATTTAATTTATGATGTGTCATGTGCTGCATGGGCTATTTGTCCAGCAGATGGAGCTGACGATAGACTTGATCAACAAACCATAAATACATCATTACTGTCAATATTGTGAGGGAAAACACAGAGAATGTTCTCCGTCATAACTTTTTGTTATGATAACAACAAAAAAGTCGGGCATAACTGAAAGATTGTTTTGAGCTGCAAATAATTCCTGTTATAGAATATTAATTCTAAACCAAATAAGAAGACTTTGAAGGCAAGGTTTAAGAATATGTAACAGAAAATGTGGCTTTATTTAGCTTAAACATCAGCTTTAACAGCGAGAGAGCAACCCGACTCTAAAGAGTCCAAAGCATAAGCAACTTTACTTAAAGAGCTTGTAACTTCCTGTTTGTGATGTAACTTCCTGTTTTGTTGATTACTAGAGTACAGCGCAACACAGACAAACGCAAAAGAACAAGAAAAACAAAACAAACAATTACATGTACTTGGTAAACGCTTTGAAAGACCTTGCTATGAAAGAAAGTTCTCTAGATGTATTTTGCTGTTTTCTGATTGGCTGGATTGGCAACAAGCAAACACAGCTCTGTTTCAGAATGGACAAAACTAGAAGCGCATTTGTGATTCTAAACCTAGTCAGAAGCAGTGTTTCAGAATGAAACCCCATGTCAGCGCAGTGTCAAAATCCCTTCTGTCCATTTTATTTTTCTTTCCTGTTGTGGTGATGTGCCTCTTTATAAATATACACTAAAAGCAGACATGCTCATATAAAGGCCGTCAAGGTCTAAGGAAACCAGTATGCCCTGTGTTAATCTACATTTGAAGATTGGGTGCCATGCGATAATCATTTCAAGACATTGGGGGCACAGAAATTGAACACGTCACCTTTAATTTACAAAAAAATGGCCGTATTCAAAACGATGACCATTCTTGCAACTGTGTTTCTTCTACAGGAGGGCTGCAGTGTCTCACTCCATAGCAAACTTTTAGGAACGGAGTCCATTTGCCAGAGTGCAACCTGTACAACCAATCCAACAAGCCAACCTGTTTCCAGTAGCAGCAGTGAGGAAGAGGAGCTTGCTCAAGTCACATCAGTCGAAATGGAAGGGGAGAAGCTGCAGTATGGGAAAGACTGGCCTAAGGGCACGGTGTGGCGAGCCACCAGGGAGCTGGAGCAAAAGATCAAGCAGGAGGTTTCCTCACCAGCACCATCCAGACGCTCTCCCATCAACACCAGCAGCACGGAAAAAACGGAGGAGGGTTCATCCCACGCACACCTTACTTCTGATCCAAGCACTGTGTCCACATACCAGCACCAGCCTCGGAACAACAAAGATGAAGAGCACAGAACAGTTGAGAACAGGGATGGAGACCACAGAGGCAGAAGACCAAGCCACTCATCTTCTGTGGTTCTCCAGCTGGAGGGAATCACTGAGAAGGAGAGCTGCACCGACTCGGAAAACACCCTGAGCCGTTGTCTGAATGACATGAGGGAAACTTGGGAGACCCTCAAAGAGCTCGGAGCCTTCCTCTGGCAGGTGAGTGGCCTCTTGGAAAGGAGGCTTAGCCAGCCCTGGTCCAGGAGGGAGCAGAGGAAGGGGCGTGCGGCTCGAGAGAGGACCAAAGCGGTCGAGGCTCGTATCCGGCAAGCAGGACTAACCCCACCCTCAATGATGAAGCGCTCCGCCTCGTTGGCCAAGCTTGGCTCGTTAGATCTTTCCCCCATTGACCTCAGTGAGCTGGACTTGAGTCCTCCCTTACTTTCTGCTCCCTCCATCAAGCCAAGCTCTCACTTCAACAGTGATGATACGTCAAAAAAGAAGTGTGTCGTGCCTCTTTACACTCCTCTCTCTTCCTCTTCTATCTCTTTGGTTTCCTCCACTGGATCGCAATCGTTTGGACACGTAGAAATCGATGATGCAACTGAAGAGGCGGAAGATAGTGACTGCGATGTCATGCCACTGCCACCCTCCAATCACTGTTGGAGGCAGGAAAATGCACAGGAAGAGGCTTGTTGCAGTGCAATACCTGCAGATAACGGGATACCTGTGGCGACACGCCAACAGTATGGGAGGACTCATCCGCTGCGGCGGTTGAAGAAACGAACTGTTAACCCTTACCACACCATGTGACTTCTCATGTATGTGTGAGAATGCGAATGCTTGAGATTTTCGAACGTTCTGTTATCATTTGTCACATGGCACATAATCGACTTAGGAACTTCTTCTAGTAACGGAATGGTCCTTATTTGGGAGTTTATCTCTTTAACTTGCCATGCATACCTCAGTGAGCCTTATCCTACCTGAAATACAGCACAATGTGATTGGAATGATCCGTGGTGGCCCACAAAACTGCAGCTGTGTAACCTTGACCAATCATTTGAGTAGAGAGCCATCGCTGCTCTTGAGCTTTGACTGATGTACTTTTTGCACAGTGTCTATCAGGTTTTTCTTTGGTTGAAGCTAGTGCTTTACAATTTCATCCTTTGGCAGTCTGTGAGAAGAATTCTCCACCGAATTGGACTCTGAAGGTTTTGCTTGGGGATGCTGGAGGAGAGTGTGGAGCTTGGTGTAACTGTTCGTGTAAAAAATATTACAGATATGAGATTATTATGTGTGTGCATGTTGGTTCAATGAGACTGGGATCAGTTCTGTGGTACTCGTAGAATGTAGAGTTTATGGGCCTAAGTGTGCATATGTATATTTTGTGGATGTGTAAGACCTGTATAGTTTATCAAGGGCGTGTGTGCATTTCCTGTCTGTTTTTCGACTTTGGTGCAGTTCAACATTTTCATTCAACATATTCCGTGTAGGTCCCACAAAAGAGACGAGGGGAGTTTTAATATGCACTTTTTATTATTGTTTTACAGTTTTAAACTGTGGTTTGTATTTTGGGAGCATGCTCACAGAGTATGTGTTTGGAGTTGTTTGTAGGGGTGTTCATCGATGCAAAAGAGAGAAAATACGATAAATGAATGATATCTCTGTTGTAAGACCGGGCAAAAATATTTTATTTTATATTGTGCTTAAACTGTGACAATAAAAAGACATTTTAAATCAATTACTTTGTGACATGGCCTAGGAACATAAGTCCTCCGATTCACAAGGGATGTTTCCTAAAGATGTGAATTAAATTTATACGCAAAACTGAAATATTGCATAAAATATTCGCGAATAAATCAACGAGTCCAAGAGAATAAAATCGTCAGTTTCTGATAATCTAAACGGCAAATATTAAAAGAAAAATGGAAGTTGCTTTTTCTTTGGGTACGGAATTTGGTAATGAACAAAACAACATTTCATGTTGTTTTGCAATGACAGCGGTCCATTGGTTTGGGGGGCGATGGCGCGGCATTAATTGACCAAGTAAAATGACGTGTTTTTTTTTTTTTTTTTTAAATGTGCTTGCTGGGATCGCATTTCCAACATAGTTCATGCACATTTTCCTTATCAGATTTAAAGTTTATTCTACTCAGATTGTTTTAATTCACCGTACTAATGTATGCCGTATGTTGGCGATTCCATCCAGGTGTTTTTTTGCTGCGATATTCCGAAATGCTTATAAAAATAGGCAGATATTTTTCTTGCAACTCAACTGGTATAAACAAAGTGGAAAATGTAGAAGAATTCAAGTCAATTTGGTGAGCTTTTTCTTGAACTTTGAAATTTCAACAAAATGCTTGCTAAAGTATCAAATGTTACCTTTTTTGAAAAAGGTTATTTCCATACATAACCCCTAGGCCAAATTTAAAATGTTAAAATTTCCACCTGCCCATAAAAACAGTGATGAGCAGCCCACCAGCACTGTTGACCACAGTATGAAGTATACTCCTACAAAAAGCTGTTTTATGTTCCAACAGAAGGTGGCAGTAGATGTCAGTAAATTGGGGCTGCTGTGACCTTGTTGGATAAGGAGATTGACTGGTAATCAGAAGGTTGCAGGTTTGATCCGCAGGTCCACTGGGAGTCAAAGGTGGAGCACCAGTTTCCCCTCACTGCGTCACAGCTATGGCTACACACTGCTCCAGGTTTGAGTTCACGGTATGTTTGTTCACTGCTGTGTGTGTGCACTTGGACGGGTTAAATGCAGAGCACAAATTCCTTGCATTGGTCTTTCCATACCTGGTCGTAATGTCACTTTCCCTTAAAAAAGAAAGTGTTTATATTTCAAGGGTGATTTTGATCAAATTATCATAAAGCTCAAACAGACAACAGTCTGGACAAAGTGGTCTTCATGGAAGAGTTGCAGCCAAAGAGCCATACCTCGGATGTGCCCAGGTACTCCTCTCTGGGAGTGCTCCCACTGCAATCTAAAGACTTGTCAGTGCTCCAAGAGAAATAGCCCGACAGCCAGAGCCAATTCCAAAATAGACAGGATCTTCTTGACAGCCCACCCCTCCTTCACATGCATGGTGGCAAGCCACTTTATTCTTAATGGTTTGCTCTAACTTATTTTAAGTGAGTATTAACTTGTATAGGCATTGATGAATGGGCTATGGAGCATTTGGGATTGTGACAATCACTATAGGATTGATGTTAAACTGTAAGATCTCAGTAATCAAAAGGCCATTCAGAAACATTGGTCTCATCCTATGCATTTTATTTTTTAGACGGATTCCTATCATTCACTTTTCAAAAGGCCTGATATTAACCTCTGTTGCAATACAGAAATGACATAAAGGCACATTTCCACCCTCAAGAAAAGACATATGAATAGTCTGGTAGAAGGTGGAGTATCTGGAGGAAACCCACTCAAGCTCGATGAGAACATGCAAACTCCTCTCAGGAACTACATCCTTACTGAAAAACCACATAGCTGCCACACACAACCAGAATGTCCATAGAGATTTTCATCCCTTTATGTACTCGACAAATCCTGCTTTAAAGTGTGACCAGCTCTGTCCATTATGTTGTATGCTAATTCTTATGCAGTCATTTTATTGCTTGTTTTGCTACTGTCACCATAGTTTCCAGATGCAATGCCTAGGCTGCAATTGCACTATGAAAAAATTCCGTTGGCTTGAATGGGATCGTATTTGACAATATGAAACCGGAAGATCCAGTCTGCAGTGTGATTTTGGATTCTGCTCCAATAAAAAGTTGAACTGGATCCAATTTTGACCTGTGATATGACTTGCGTCAACAGAACGAAGAGGTCAGCGTTTGTGGGAATAAATCATTCAAAACATCACCCATCTAAATTATAGCAGGGTGCTCTATACTTTATAGCAATACTGACATCCTAAAAATGTTGCTTTGCTTCATATTGAGTTATCAAAAAGCTCACGCATGTGACCTCTCCAATCGGTGGTTCACATGTTGCAATATCAAAGTTCACCCCAGCTGAACTCTCTGTCGGAGTGGAGGAACTTCCTGTTTCGTATTGTAGGATACATTGCCAGTCAAGTCAATGTTTTTTAACCATATTGTGACCGTACTATGGTCCGAGGAACCTTTTAAATTTAGTATTTTCCTTGTACTGTTTAAAGTTTGCTCTTCAATTAATAATTTTTGCCTTTACTTTAGTTATTTGAAAGTAATGATCCAGAACCTCTTGATGTAGTCCTACATTGTTCAAATGGCTTTCCATAAAATGCACCCCAGTGTGCAGTTCTCCAAACTCCTGTCCTCTCTCTCTCTCTGTCTCTCTCCCTCTCGGTTCAGGAAAGACTAGCGAGGAGGAACTTCTGCTAGATCTCCCGAGTCTGCTGCAAGTTTGTGACCTGGAATAAGCGACACACTTCTGAAGAGCACAGCGTTCGAAGAAGTCTGTGAGCGTTTTCAGGAAGGGGGAGAGTCCGTTTAAAGGAGCTTCAGCGTTCATTCCTCAAAAAAGGTCAGTATATAATTTGACCTGCAGAGCACGTCATGACAGAATGCTGCAGAGGAGACTCGCGGATGTTGAGTTCTGTTTTGTTACACTTGTGACGTCATATAACCCAACAGTCCAGGGCGTTTCTACGTGTTTCCAATTAACCGACGACCCGTATGAACATTTACATATTACTACAGCTCATTAGCGCAACAGCTGTGCGCAAGGGAAACATTGGAGTCTTATTATGTCCCTTTGTACATCTGGACTTGAGGAGGGGACAGCGGGGGAGACACATGGTCAGTTTGGCATGACTATATTAGGAAAGTGACCGTGTCTGTGGAGCCAGTGCCTACTCACGTGGAAGGAACTGTTGTGGGCATTAAAAAGGTATTTCTAGACTTTTTTCAAGGTGAACTCGATGATGTAAATGAACCTGTTTTAGGATGTCCAGTTGTCAACTTCCGGTGGGTTACTAGAAGTAAAAAAATATGGTTGTCCAATTAAATAATATTTTCTCCAGTTGATCTTTGTTTAAGAACGGGAAATGTTTTGTTTTCTTCTTTTGAGCACAAATTGATAAAGTTGAACGAGATAAACAAGTATTGCTTTCGGGAATTTATTTTTTACATTAGGCAATAATACTTTTTTTGAGTTCAACATGCGATTGGTTTTGGGCAAAATTATGCTTAAAACTGGGTGGCTGTGCACACAAATTTCTAAAAGTGCTGTTTAAAGCCAATTTCACAATGAGTTACAGACCAACCCCCAGCCTGGTTACTATTGAAGGGTCAGTGACAGTATATAATGTCCCCCATATCACCATGAGTAAAATAAACCAAACCTCATGTTTCGGTTGAGATAGAGATATCCCAAACTGGTTGCTATGTTAAACAGCCTGGTTGCTATAGAAGGATTAGTGACCAAATATAATTTTAATATTTAAACCAAACCTATGTAAAAATATAATGTGAACCCATATGTAAAAGGTAAAACTATATACCAAAGCTGAGACAAAATTCAGAAAATGTGGTTGCTAAGGTAAACTGTTTCTGTGATTATTGATCATGATGATTTTTTCATTGCCTTTTCCCTTTTACTTTCAATGATCATTATAAATCAATTGTGAATATTTAACCACTAGCTCCACAAGTGTATTGAGTTTGAAAGTTCTATGAGGTTCTCAGTTTGATTAGTAATATTTACCTATGCCTTCTGTGAGTATAACTATTATGCATAAATAAACTAAATTACTAAATATTAAGCACCTACTAATGTTTTCTTGCCTTGTAAATTCATGTCAATTTAAAGGCAAGGATAAATATACTGTAGGTAAAATTTTGTGGGATCAATATTCTCCTATTTCACACAGCCACCTTATTAAGAAAGAAAGACAGGCTCGGGTGGGAAGAAACCCAGAAATAGTCTGAAGAAAAACAAGAAAGGGATGTTTTACCGTTGTGTAAGTTCAGAGTCTCATCATTTATTTTCAGCCTAATGTTTCTTAAACACAGAATAATAGAACCATATATCAAGTAAGAAAACATTTCATATGCCATTTTAACACATCATCTTTTATGAGAGAAATACATTTTTATAAACGTTTGCCCACAGAGAAATAAGATTTTTTTTAAATCAAGAGACCCAGAATAACAAAAATAAACAAACCAGATTTGTACTTATATGAGGGAAATTTGATTTCCATCATTCAGCAAGATTTCTGGCTCCATATATTCTGTTTATACGGCTAATCATTCAGTTCACATTTTAACCATCTCTTAAATAGAGAATAAAGAAAGAGGGTCCCAAAACATAGATTTCTATGACCAAGAAAATAAACAGATCTCCAAAGATGTCGGGGACCAATTGTTGACCTACACAAGCTACGAATGTGCAGCTAGAAAATCATAAAACGACAATAATGGAGAGATGTTCTGCAAACAGTATACATGAAAATTAACTGTCAATCTCTTGTTACCTTCCCAGAACTTCACAGGCCTAGTCGCTAATCTCAAGGACCATATTCACTAAGAAAATAATTGCAACACGTTGCCATTAAGAAAGTGTGTATATGCAGAAATCTGTAATGGGTCATTCTTCTTTGGCACACTGTTGTTGGGAGCTTGCTTTCTAAAGCTTGTCAAGTTAAGTGTGCCATGTTGAACAAAAAAAAATAATGTTTTTATGATCAACATGTCTAAGTAATATAACTAATATAGGGGTACAGTCCTCATCTAAATTTAATCTAACGCGATTGGTCTACTGACTAATAGTGACAATATTATTGGCATGTGCTAATTTTTGCAACATGGGCTTGAATTAAATTATTAGGAAAATAATTTTTGTGTGTGTGCAATTTAACAATCTTGTTTGCAATCAACGTCCCACATTTTTTGTAATCATATTTTTGAAGTTATAGTACTTCAGAAAAATTTTATTCTGAAAGCCAACTAAATGTTTTCTAACAAATATACTGGAGTGTACTTCTTTATGCTGAGCACGGTATATATAATTTAATGTCACACACACAGACCTTTTCTGTCTCAGTGTGCTTTACATGAAGAATTTCTTGCCATTTTGTTTCTGGAACCATGTTTGTGGCTGTTAAAATGATTATGCTCTTAATTACTGCATAGAAATGCATGCAAACTTGGTAAATTAGACCATTAAATTAATATTAAACTTTGTTTTTACTCATTACATTTTCTTTTTTTACTATTTCCCATTCAACCTTCTGTCTTTAAAGTTTTGTTTGAAGAAAAGCTAGGAGCCAAAGTACTTCCAAATGTCTCAGTCTTGGGTAAATGATATTTGTTAGTTTTCGACACTCGTTTTTTTGGCATATATAACATGAGCTGAAACTTTTAGAGAGCAGATGGTAAAAGATGTAACTATTAATTTTTACAAGGAAAGCTAGCCCAAATCACACAAAAAACGGAACTTTTTAAAGGGAGTGTTACAGTAAGATGTTGGATGCACCATGTATGTTTTTGACTATTAGTTGGCTGTAGATAGAAGTCTATCAGAGAGTAGTTTCTATTCAGAAAATGACATCAATTGATATAATAAACGTACTGCAGCCATCTTCTGTGCCCTCATGAATCCAACACTCTAAGGGGTCTCTAGTTCATACTTTGGAGAAATTCTGCCAAAACGAAATGCCAAATAAATATACAATCCGAGACCAACACTCAAAAATAACAATGATTTGTTGAATACCTTTTTTACATGTGTGCTTTTCACATTTTCTGTCCTCCTCACAGCCATGAGTCGTAGTATTGTACGCCAGAGTAAGTTCCGGCATGTTTTTGGTCAAGCAGTGAAGGCGGACCAAGCTTACGATGACATCCGGGTTTCCAAAGTGACGTGGGACAGCTCTTTCTGTGCAGTCAACCCAAAATTCCTGGCGGTTATCGTGGAATCCAGTGGAGGTGGTGCCTTTCTGGTTCTGCCTCTCTCAAAGGTCAGAGGTTTGAGCAACCACTATTATCAACACAATAGAGGTACAAATTCTATGTCTATTCTATCACTTTCACAGGTCTATATTTGTGAATATGTGTTTGGCTCATGTTAAGGCTGCCCTTCCCCCGCGTTGGGCTTTTATTACACCCTCTCAGATGCAAAGTCTTGAACCCCATGGAAACAGGGTACACAGTTTGCACATGTTGTTTGAAACTACTGCTGTCACATACTGTAGCTGAGTTTAGAGATGATTAGTAAGCGTTTCGAGTTGGTGTAATCCCAATCATCCAATAGTTCACCACCGGTTTTGGTTGGAACATCATTTCCCTGTGTCCAATTGATTTTAACAGTCTTCTGCTGGGTAGCAAATGGTACGTAGCTCCATAATCAGACAGAACAGTTTTGTTCGGGGGTGCTAATATAATGTTAATAAATTGCTCTCCTGAAATGTTAATTGGATTGCTCAACCACACAGCTTCCAAAGCAGACATTGAAAATTTATGTGGAATAAAATAGTCCTCTCACAAAATACTAATAGACATTCAAAGCTCTGTGTATTTATTTTTTTTGTGGAGTAAATACACCCAATGCAGGGCTTTGAAATGTGAATATCTAATTTGGAAAGATTTATGTTAATTTAGAGTGTCTTTGTAAATACACAGTATTATGGATAAATTAAGTGAGTTTCTGTCAACTATAATCAGTGAATGAACAAAAGAGAAATCGAAATCAAATCAATTTGTGGTGTGACCAGCCTTTGCCTTCAAAACAGCAACCATTGTTCCAAACATCTTGGAAAACCAAGTACAGATCTTCTAGAGATGTCCCACATCATTGTGGCTCTTCCTGTAATCCCAGACACTCTCTGTAATGTAGAGATCTGGGCACTTCCTGTAAATTTTGTTAATTTTCACACTGTATCATACACCTCCCTGGACAGTATGTATTTCTCAGCAATAAGGAAACCTCTGAGACCGCTTCTGGCCGGACTTGTCCAGACAGTAGATGGGTGTTATTGGGTTCTGCTGGTTTCTGACAGTTCTGAGCTGATTGCACTAGCGGACACCTTCAGTTTTCAAACCACCCTCTCCTCAACGTTGCACTTTTTTTTAGTAAAACCAGCTTATCTTGAAACCCCAGTTTTCTTCTAAATCTTTGTCTGGAAAAAATGTTGATGCAGTATAACTACCTGGTGTTTAGTTGCGGGGCTCAATCGTGCCATGTTGAGAAACTCTCTTAACCTCACCTTGGTTTCAGAGTTTTGCTGTTCTTCACTCAGTGTTTTAGCCTCATAAACAACTGTTGTTAACAACAACCTAGTTGTGAAATTTAAGTACCTTTTTGGTAAAAATCAGTTGATCACAAACATAACCATAATCTGACAAAATGACTGTGTGTGTAGGAATTGATGCTGGGTTGAAGGAAAAAGATTAAATATTCATTTAATTTATATTTTTCTTTTGTTTTGATACTTTTTATTTTGTAAATAAAAATAAACAAGTCTATTAATTGAATTTATTGTCTTTCAAGCTTAGTAATAATTGTATGCACAACTTGGAAGTGAACATTTATTGTGACAATGAATCGTAAGAAAGTACATTTTTCCTAAACATGGAACTTGCAATATTTAACGATCAAGCGGCTGCCAGTGCTTACTGCATAGTTGTTCATAAATAAGGGAATGACTCCTTAATGCACACAAACTTGTATTTTCCATCAGCTATATGTGATATACTTCATTTGGATTGGCTTCCTCAGCTCCTTTGAAAAACATCTGCAAGTACTTCTGGTTGTTTGCAATGTTTGTGAAACACGTTCAATCAAAGGCAGATGTAACACTCATTGGATGCTTTCTATGAGTTTGTCTTTATTCTCTCAGGGACGGTTTAATGTCCTTTAGTTTTGTGCCTGTGCCGAGTCATGAGCGTCTATCAGCAGGCCTGGATAGACACGCTATAAATACCCATCTCACCATCTCCCCTGTGCTTAGCCTCAGGCCGACTAAAAGAAAAACTCCCTTTTCAACGCCTCATCACAGGTTATAAATACACACGACATGAGCTGTTCAAAAGGGGAGGCACAGCCCAACACAGAAGGGTTGCACTTACACCAGAACAATCAAAACACGGTAATTTCAAAGAAAAGCTGTGCGATGTTTTGTAAAAATTTTATCTCAAATTGGCAAAAGTCAATTTTGATTTGATTTGAAAATTACCCAAGAAATCCATCTAGGCCGTTTTTATTTATTTAAGATCGTAAACACCAATGTAACTATTTTACCAATTAATCACCCAACATTTTAAGGAAATATATTTGGTGTGAAGTTTTGATTAGTTATTTTGTACAACTTTAGCAACCATTTAAATTTCAGTCTTTTCAACTTTTGTTGTAGCTACTTTCTAAAATGGAGCATGCGTTTCTAAATAAATAAATAAATGTACATTTTTTTTTTATTCTTGTCCTCATTAAAAGCAAGTCATTGTTTGATGATGCAGTGACCTGTAAATGCATTCTCCCAATAATCTAATTGGGTAGCACTGTTGGCTTCCAGTTAGAAAGTTCAAGGCTCGCCGGTGACCTTCGTGGATGGAGTTTGCATGTTCCCCCAAGTGCTTGTGTGGGTTTCCTCCGGGTACTCTGGGTTCCCCCACAATCCCCAAAACATGCAGTTAATTGAATAATCTAATTTCCCCTTAGGTGTGCATGTGTGTGTGAATGTTCCGATGGACTGGCAACCTGTCCAGGGTGTACCCCCGCCTCTCGCCCAATGTGTGCTGTGACCCCCGTGACCCCCGTGACCCCATGAAGGGAAAAACTGGTGATAGAAAATGAATGTAAAAATATTGTCTGCCTGTTACAGAAGGATTATCTGTATTTAATTGTCTTATGGAAGTCAAGTAAAAAATGACTTTATGCAAAGATCATGAAATGTGGCAACTCTGTTGAGGATGCAGTTTTATGGAAGGTTTGCATATGAACATGCCAGTATTTATAACCCTTCCAACATATACATTACAGCTTGTATTTGTAAACATACATACCAACATACCATTGCATTGCATATGTAAATATAGTTACAACCACAGCAGAACCCCATTTTTGAGTGGACATGCAGATTTGGATCACATTAATGTTTTAGACGACTGACTGTCCAGTATAACGGCTTCCTGACTCATGATTGAATAGTAATCATTCACCTTAACGACCAGGGTGAGGATGGAAATTCCCGTTGAAGAAAAGGCAGTTTTGCTTGCTTTTTGAGAATAAAAGGCAGGGGATGTTTTACTCCTACACTCTACAGCAAACCAGTGCTGGCCCCACGATCCCATACTCATTGCTACAGGGTGTAACTACTTTTCATTGTCTAACCCTGTTCTTTTCATGACACAAAGGCATTGTCCCCATTTACATTAGATTTGAAAAGCATCTTATTGTTTAGATAAGAATTATTGCTTCAACACGGTTAATTGTGGAATAATTTTATTGCTTTTCGCCATCTGCTTTTCATTTGCTCTTCAGAAGAGGGCGGAGTCTTTTCTTCTGATACTTTGACAAAAACAAGCAAATTTTATCAGCCAAGTTTAGGCAAAGTTCGCAAATATCTTGATCCTCAGACTCACGGCAGGGCCTGAAGGTAATAAACAAATGTGATGCATCTCACTTTATTCATATTTCTTGGGTGAAATTTTAATAGTTCGCGAAGAAAGATCTGGATTCCTCGTAATGTTACCGACAGAGAGAGGAATTGGGATCTGACTGATGCCAGTCTGAGAGATGGCTCTGTCTCCCCCAAACCCCCTCTTTCTCTCTCAAACCTATTTATTATGATGATATTGACAGGAACATATAGAAATGGTTACAAATATCTACAGTTCCAGACAAGTACACAGTGTGTATCTAAAGTAAAGCTCCCAACGTAAAAACTTTGTATGTTAAATATTTTATCTTTGTATGTGTTTTTACTTTTAAACAAACTTTATTTAAATTTCTGGATATTCAAAAAGGTTCATTAAATCACAATATCACATAAATATGACAGTTGTTTATGGTAATGTTGTAACGAATATAATAGAATAGCCTTTAATTGTCACCTACACTGTTACATGTAGCGACATGAGACCCCTCTGGGGACAGACCAGTGTTGAGAGGTAGTATTTTTAGAGAGAAAAAGATAAAATGGATATACGTTAGGTAAAGTAGCTTAAAAAAGAGCCTTTTCCGCATTGTCCTTCAAAAAAGGGCACTGTGGAGAAGGTTAAAAAAAGCCATTGCAATCAAGCACATAGACAAATACTGGAAGAGAACATCGCAGGATGAGGTAGGGGTCCGGGGAAGTGGTGTAACCGCTGCAGTCCGCAGCCGACATTTTCCTGCGGCCAGATGGTGCTGTACTCATGGCCCTTCAGATTACAGCGGTGGAGAAAAAGCAGGCAGTGATAAGTGGATGCGGGGGAGGGCGCTGAGAGACTCTGCTTATCAGGCACTCGGGGGATGTTTAGACTCCCAATGTTATTTAATGTCACCAGAAATTATTACATTGTACAAAGGAGTCCCATATGGCTACTACTGAAAATGACAATTTTTCTTATTTATGTCGGAAGTGGGTGTTTAAGTCAGAGGGGATCAGACAGGGGTGCTTTGTGAGGCTTCATTTTGTCAGTGTAACTTAGGTTCCGAGTGTAAGGAACTGGACCGAGAGAAGAGGCAGGTATTCCGATGGAAAAAGGTGTACAATTTATTGTGCCACTCGTGAGAAACAAACAAACGGAAAAAAAGGAATCCCAAACAAACAAAGAAAGTCCTCAATAGCAATATAAAATCCGCTCATCTTCACCAGTGAAAATGATAAGAAGCTTGAGCAACACGCTCATGTCGCTTCCCACTACAGCCTGTGGTCACCTGACCTTCTCACACAGGCTTTGGCCGGGCCTTCCCCTCTTTCGATGATTCTGCCGGGCTTCTTTAAATAATTCAATCTTCAAAATATAAACCAATCATAAGTAAACACATCATAATGAAACTAGATTATCCAATTAACTCATGAATTAACCTAAAACAAGTTACAAATAACTCAATCAATACTTGACACGGGAGGAAACTCATTGACATATGAAAATACTTAAGACATAACAAAATGAACACAGGAGCTCCCAATACTAACTCGAGGACAACACAATAGAACAGGGGTGATGGCAGGGATTGACATTATCACAGCCAGTGATTTGTTCTTCAGTGTATTTTGTTGTTTCCGTGACATTGATCATATGATAACTATTAAAATACTATATTCCAACACCCAATTAATAAAGGCAGCATTTACAAATGTGTGTTTGACTCATGTTCTCTGTTATTCTATGCCGTAGATGGGTCGAGTGGATAAAAATTACCCCCTAGTGGTTGGACACTCAGGGCCTGTTCTAGACATCGACTGGTGTCCTCACAATGACAACATCGTGGCCAGCTGCTCTGAAGACACCACCGCCATGGTAAATCAGCCTTCCAGACACTAATCCACAACCTGCTGCACACTGACCTTGTGTTCATAAACACATCTGAGTTGCCCTGCTCTCTTCTAAGTGAAGCAAGTTTCCATTTATAAAGAACCTATTCTCTGTAGAGAAAGATCAGAGTGACAGTGTTGAAATGAAGGCTGATGACTGGAGTTAACAATTCGCGCATGGGATGGTTCAGGAGCTACTATTAATAAACACTTGTTAGGACAAGCTCTTGGACAGAAACTTGCTTGCTTTTAGTGGTCATGTGACTGGTGGAATTATGGACTGAGGTCACTATAAGAATGTCATTTATTTTGAGCACACTCCGGAAGACGTGTTAACATCAGCCTTTTGAAATAATCAGATATTAAAAGTACTAATATAACTTTTATTAGCATGCACCTCCTGCAAACTGTTTGGTTTGGCATGAACAAATGAGGTACTCCTCTGAATGCTTGACAACCACACGTTCAGAGATAAAAATACAAGAAAACACAGATGAATCAAAGAAATGTCTATATTTCTTACATGTTTCTCACTAAGAATGATTTTTGAACGTTTTTTACAATTCGCATTTTGTTTTAATGCCATATTTTGGAACTATCTAATGTCATGCTTGTGTATTACATTACTTCATTCACATCTGGTATGTACCAAAAAGCATATGCCATAACTGTATTTTTATTACCTAGCTGAGCTGAAAAGTGGGAAAAATGTAAAGCAGGTTTAAGAGATGGGTGGTAAGTTTTAGGAGATTGACTGGTAATCAGAAGGTTGGTCGTTTGATCTCCAACTCCATTGGTAGTTGAAGGTTCAATATTCAATAGCTATGATGCACTTGTATTGGGTGGTGGATCTAAAAAGGGTGAGAACTTGCATAATTTCCAACAATCTCCACATCGAGGGAAATTTTTTTTCACTATTTGTACCACAGGTATGGCAGATTCCTGATCACACACCCTGCCGCCCCATCAGTGAACCCATAGTTGTGCTGGAGGGCCATTCTAAACGGGTAGGCATCATAAAATGGCATCCCACTGCACGCAACATACTCCTCACTGCAGGTAAGGATTACAGCCCACAGATCTTGTTGTTGATAGACAAGAAAGAGATGTCATTGAAATCTGTGTGCTTTTGTCTCAGGCAGTGATAACCTGATCATCATCTGGAACGTGGGCACCGGAGAAGCCTTGATCTCAATGGATGACCATCCGGATCTGATCTACAGCGTCAGCTGGAACTACAATGGCAGTCTGTTTTGCACCACATGCAAGGACCGACGGCTACGAGTCTGTGATCCTCGCAAGAATGAAGTGGTGGCTGTAAGTCAAACCCAAACCACAGACATCAAACACAAATTTAAAATGGATAAACAGGTCGATATAGTTGTGAGATCTGCTTTTTTTCATCTGAAATGAAAAACGTAAAGACTTTTATTGCTTCTCGTCTGGACTACTGTAATTCCTTATGCGTCAGGCACGATTTTAACGTGTGTTTTAATTGCAAAGCAATAAAATGTATTCGAAACTATAGTTGTTAGTGACCCCTGTTACATCATCTACATAATTTTGTGATGCAAAAAGGTGTAAATGATCTTTTTTGTTCCTAAGTCCATTTTCTCAGCCATCACAGGTGGATGAAACGAGTCTGACCAATCACAGTGCAGCTTGTTGCTAGGATACGGCAACTTGAACACAGTGTAGATGGTGGAAAGATTAATCCGTTTAATGGCTGTAAAAAGTGAGACCGTTTATGGCCATTCATCTACTAGCATTATTTGGTGTCAGGAGCTGTTTATTACACTATAAACTATGTTTTGATGAAGATTTATGACAACATGCTTGCCTACTAATGTTTTAAACCCTCATACAGAGCATGAGAACCCATACAGGTTCTATGATTCATCTCTACAGGTCACACATATTTATCTGATATTAAAGAGACTTAATAGAAATGTAATCATCAATAGACGAAGACTTCATTTAAATTCTGTCTCGTATTCGACTTGCGTTTGATGTGTATATAATGGTGCATTTAATTCATCTGTGAAATATTTGCCTTTTCGTATTGTTCATTTGCATCGTTCTTAGTGTGTAAAGGCCTTTACGCAGCTATACTTTTAACAGGAACCAAAATGAGACCATATCACACCAGTTTTAGCATTCTGAGAGAGAGAGAGAGAGAGAGAGAGAGGAGGGAGGGAGGGAGAGATTTTCGCATAAAGTGATGATGACTCTGATAGAATTTATTCATTCCTAAACAATACATTTCATTTTTGCTAGAAATAGTTTTTTTTAACATACTGAACTGTGACACTAGTGTATTTTATCCAACCAAACCATGATTTTTGTAAACTGTTACACCCCTTCTTCATAATCCCTGAGGTCAGAGGGTCAGTTCCAGCTAGAGTTCCTAAAGGGGGTCCTGAGGGGGTCAGGGCATTTTTGTGACGACTGAAATTATGAGGTGTGCACTGCCTCCATTTTGTTAACCCATAAACTCCATTTTTTTTATTCCTTTCATCTTGGTTTTATGAGTTTTCGTGTTGAGGCTGTTTTGTGCAGCACTTTGGGAGCTTGCTGTTTGTAAAATGTGTTGTATAAATGAAGTTTGGATTTACAAAACACATTTTTACTTTAATTCTTCAATTTTCACTTTTAGTTATTTTCTGTACTTTATTTCTGTGTATGAAGTATTTTTTATAATATTCACTGAATGATTTCTCCTGTAGGAAAGACTTTCCCCACATGAGGGCATCAGACCAATGAGAGCCATTTTTACCAGAGAGGGGAACATTTTCACCACAGGATTTACCAGGATGAGCCAGAGGGAGCTTGGACTCTGGGATCCGGTAATAAATCTAAATATTGTGTAGTTTAGCCAGAAATATTGTCTCAACTACATATTGCTTCACCTTCTTTAGATTGTCACTTAACCCTTGTGTATTGTTGGGGATGTTTTCAGCCCCTTCTGGGTGTGAATTTGGACACAACGGTTTCTGCAAATTGAATGATTTTTAATACCCTTTCGTGTTGCTGTTAACAGCCACTAAATTAAACTGCTGCAAAGATCAATATTTTTGCATAAATCTCTTTAGCTCTTTTTATCCATTTATCTACCACAGCTCATTTTTTTAATCAGAGAATTTTATAATATGGAAATATTGTGAATTCGGACAATGCACAAGGGTTAAAAAAACCTAAATGTGATATATTGCAAATTAACTTGAATACTGTAGGTATGTGCTGAGATTGTGACCTGAATGGCGGTGTTAATTTCTCTCTTTTTAGACCAATTTTGAAGAACCTATTGCATTACTGGAGCTGGACACAAGTAATGGAGTCTTATTGCCCTTTTATGATCCGGACACAAACATTGTTTATCTGAGTGGAAAGGTATGATATATATATTTTTTTTCTTGTTTTGACTGCTCTTGACTCAAACTATTTCTCAGATTCTTTGTGTATTTCTCCTCAGGGAGATAGTAGTATTCGGTACTTCGAGATCACAGAAGAGCCTCCTTATGTCCACTACATCAGCACATTCAGCAGCAAAGAGCCCCAGAGAGGAATGGGGTTCATGCCCAAAAGAGGGGTGGACGTCAGCAAGTGTGAAATTGCCAGGTCAGCTAACTATTGGTCTTATCGTGATGAAAAAAATCTATTAGTCATGCCTTTGATGGCTGACCAGCCTAAAGTAGCTTGTTAGAAACCTAGTTTATGCAAACAAACTTTAATTCCAGTTCTGCCGTGGTCTGTTTGAATATTGGTTTCTGATTGGCTTGCAGGTGTTATCAAATGAATGATACACAGATTTAAACATTTTTTTTACGAAGTTAAGTTTTAATTAAGTTAAAAACATGTACATTTTTCATTCTTTCAAATAGAAAAACTATAAAGTTTTTTTTCAATACTTGATTGGAAACAAGCAAAAAAAAAACATGTAATTGGTTTTTATTTTTTTTTATTTAATTTTTAAATTGAAAATCAAGGACATGTATGATGAATGTGTTTGTATACACTTTAGTCAATAATGTGTGAAAAGGTGTGGTCTTTAAGGGAAATGTGTTTAAGTTATGAGATTTTCAACACCATAACTGAATGCTCAAGGTTGAGAGTTTTTTTTCATTATTGGAAAGTTGCCGCATTAGGTGATATTTGTATAAGAAGTATTGGGAGGAGCAATCAGGGCATGGCACTGGTTCCCCATTAAATCAGATCATCATGTAAGCCAGTCCTTTCTTGATCCACTTGATATGGTCTGGGCTTCACCCATCCTTCCTACCCAACTTCTCAGTGAACGAGCAGCTTATCCATGTTCGTACAAGTTTGTTCCCGCCCCTTTATGCTCGGACTACAAGGCATGACCTGGTGATGAACTCATCTTAAATAGTCGTTGAGAAATTTTCTTTATTTTGTATTACACAAAATGTCAGTAAAATTTTCCCTTATAATATGCATTCTATTTTCTAAATGCAGCACTTCTGAACTGTTTTTGTCCTCACACAGACTATATAAACTCCACGAGAGAAAGTGTGAACCCATCATGATGACCGTACCAAGAAAGGTGAATATATTCTTCTTGTTTAAAGCCTTCTTGATTGTCATAAAAAAGTGCTGATAAATTATTAACCATGTTTCCCTTCTGTTTTCCTGGCGTCAGTCGGACTTGTTCCAAGACGACTTGTTTCCAGACACAGCAGGCCCTGATCCAGCTCTGGAACCTGAAGAGTGGACGGAGGGCAGAGATGCAGACCCAATCCTGGTGTCCATGAAGGATGGTTATGTTCCTCCCAAAAGCAGAGAGCTGAAAGTGGCCAAGAAGAATGTTCTGGACACCAGACCTGCCACACGCAGGAGTATGTCTGCGGTAGATGGAAGCAGTTTGCCTGTGAGTCATTGTTTTTATAGTTTTTGTTCCTTCACCATCTTCTTTCAAGTCTTCTGTTGGCCCTTGTAGAGATGGGAACACTATTCGCCAGAGGAACTTTGATATATTTGCCATTACAATGGTTGTCTTTATTACAATCACCTACATAAAGTACAAGATGACGGTAGATGCTAGAACATATCACTAGATGCTAGTATATATCGCTAGTACACATCCCTAGATGCTAGAACACATTGCAAGATGAGACAATATAAAGCTAGAATATATCACGTGATGCTAGAATATATCGTTTCTAGCGGACCATATCCCTAGATGCTAGAACACAATGCTAGATGTTAGAACACGTCCCTAGAACACATCCCTAGATGCTAGAACACGTCGCTAGAGGCAAAAACACAACGCTAGATGCTACAACACATCACTAGAGGCTAAAACACATCCCTAAATGCTTGGACACATTGCTAGATGCTAGAACATAACACTAGGTGCTAGAAAACATCGCTAGATGCTAGAACACATAGCTAAAACACATCCCTAGATACTAGAGCACATCCCTAGAACACATTGCTAGAGGCTAGAACACGACGCTAGAACACATCCCTAGAACACAGCGCTAGGTGCTGGAATACATCCCTAGATGCTAGAACACATAGCTAAAACATCGTTAGATGCTAGAACACATAGCTAGATGCTATAAAACATCCCTTGAACACATCGCTAGAGGCAAGAACACATCCCTAGAACACATCGCTAGAACACAACACTAGAGGCTAGCACACAACCCTAGATGCTAGAACACATACCTAAAACCCATAGCAAGATACTAGAAAACAACCCTTGAACAAATCTCTAGAGGCTAAAACACATCCCTAGAACACAGCGCTAGGTGCAAAAATACATTCCTAGATGCTAGAACACATCGCTAAAACACATTGCTAGGAGCTAGAACACATTACTATAGGCTAGAACACATCGCTAATGGCTAGCACACATCTCTAAAACACATAACTAGAAGCTAGAACACAACGCTAGATGCTAGAACACATACCTAAAACCCATAGCTAGATGCTAGAAAATAACCCTAGAACAAATCTCTAGAGGCTAAAACACATCCCTAGAGGATAGAACACAACGCTAGATGCTGGAACACATACCTAAAACCCATAGCTAGATGCTAGAAAACAACCCTAGAACAAATCTCTAGAGGCTAAAACACATCCCTAGAGGATAGAACACAACGGTAGATGCTGGAACAAGTCGCTAGATGCTACAATATAAAGCTAGAATGTATCACTAGAACATATCTCTAATTTCTAGCACACAACACAACGCTAGATGCTAGTACATATCACTAGATGCTAGAAAGCACCCCTAGAACAAATTGCTAAATACTAAAACACATCTTTAGATTCTAGAACACATCCCTAGAGGCTAGAATACATCCCTAGAACACATCGCAAGATGCTACAATATAAAGCTAGAATATATCGCTAGAACACATCGCTAGAGGCTAGAGCACATCCCTAGAACACATCGCTAGATGCTAGAACACATCGCAAGATGCTACAATATAAAGCTAGAATATATCGCTAGAACACATCCCTGATGCTAGCACACATCGCTCAAACATAAAGCTAGATGCTAGAACACATTCCTAGTTGCTAGAACATGTGGCAAAATGCTACAATATATTGCTAGAAGCTAGAGCACATCCCTAGATGCTAGCACACATCGCTAAAACACATCGCTAGATGCTAGAACACATCCCTAGAACACAGCGCTAGGTGCTAGAACACATCCCTAGATGCTAGAACAAGTTGTAAGATGCTACAATATAATGCTAGAACACATCCCTAGATGCTAGCACACATCGCTCAAACATAACGCTAGATGCTAGAACACATCGCTAGAGGCTAGAGCACATCCCTAGAACACATCGCTGGAACACAACACTAGAGGCTAGCACACAACGCTAGATGCTAGAACACATACCTAAAACCCATAGCAAGATACTAGAAAACCCTAGAACAAATCTCTAGAGGCTAAAACACAACTCTAGATGCTACAAGACATCACTAGAGGCTAAAACACATCCCTAGAACACAGCGCTAGGTGCAAAAATACATCCCTAGATCACATCGCTACACACATTGCTAGGAGCTAGAACACATTACTAGAGGCTAGAACACATAGCTAGAACACATCGCTAGAGGCTAGCACATATCTCTAAAACACATAACTAGAAGCTAGAACACAACGCTAGATGCTAGAACACATACCTAAAACCCATAGCTAGATGCTAGAAAACAACGCTAGATGCTAGAACAAGTCGCTAGATGCTACAATATAAAGCTAGAATATATCACTAGAACACATCCCTAATTTCTAGCACACAACACAACGCTAGATGCTAGTACATATCACTAGATGCTAGAAAGCACCCCTAGAACAAAGCGCTAGATACTAAAACACATCTTTAGATTCTAGAACACATCCCTAGAGGCTAGAATACATCCCTAGAACACATCGCTAGGTGCTAGAACACATTCCTAGTTGCTAGAACATGTCGTAAAATGCTACAATATAAAGCTAGAATATATCGCTAGACGCTAGAGCATATCCCTAGAACACATCCCTAGAACAAACCGCAAGATGCTACAATAAAAACAAGAATATATCGTTAGAAAACATCCATAGATGCTAGAACACACTGCTAGGTGCTAGAACACATCCCTAGATGCTATAACAAGTTGTAAGATGCTACAATATAAAGCTAGAATATATCGCTAGAACACGTCCCTTGATGCTAGCACACATCGCTTAAACATAACGCTAGATGCTAGAGCACATCCCTAGAACACATTGCTAGAGGCTAGAGCACATCCCTAGAACACATCGCTAGATTCTACAACACATTCCTAGTTGCTAGAACATGTCGCAAAATGCTACAATATAAAGCTAGAATATATCGCTAGAGGCTAGAGCATATCCCTAGAACACACCGCAAGATGCTACAATAAAAACTAAAATATATCGTTAGAAAACATCCATAGATGCTAGAACAACTCATAAGATGCTACAATATAACGCTAGAATATATCGCTAGAACACATCCCTGATGCTAGCAGACATCGCTCAAACATAACGCTAGATGCTAGAACACATCACTAGATTCTAGAACACATTCCTAGTTGCTAGAACATGTCGCAAAATGCTACAATATAAAACTAGAATATATCGCTAGAACACATCGCTAGAGGCTAGAGAACATCCCTAGAACACATCCCTAGATGCTAGCACACATCGCTCAAACATAACGCTAGATACTAGAACACATCGCTAAAACACACTGCTAGAGGCTAGAGCACATCGCTAGATTCTAGAACACATTCCTAGTTGCTAGAACATGTCGCAAAATGCTACAATATAAAGCTAGAATATATCGCTAGAGGCTAGAGCACATCCCTAGAACACAGCGCTAGGTGCTAGAACACATCCCTAGATGCTAGAACAAGTCGTAAGATGCTACAATATAATGGTAGAACACATCCCTAGATGCTAGCACACATCGTTCAAACATAACGCTAGATACTAGAACACATCGCTAAAACACATTGCTAGAGGCTAGAGCACATCCCTAGAACACATTGCTAGATTCTAGAACACATTCCTAGTTGCTAGAACATGTCGCAAAATGCTACAATATAAAGCTAGAATATATCGCTAGAACACATCGCTAGAGGCTAGAGCACATACCTAGAACACATCGCAAGATGCTACAATATAAAGCTAGAATATATCGCTAGAACACATCCCTGATGCTAGCACACATCGCTCCAACATAACGCTAGATGCTAGAACACATTGCTAAAACACACTGCTAGAGGCAAGAGCACATCCCTAGAGGCAAGAGCACATCCCTAGAACACATTGCTAGATTCTAGAACACATTCCTAGTTGCTAGAACATGTCGCAAAATGCTACAATATAAAGCTAGAATATATCGCTAGAGGCTAGAACACATCCCTAGATGCTAGAACAAGTCGTAAGATGCTACAATATAACGCTAGAACACATCCCTAGATGCTAGCACACATCGCTCAAACACGACGCTAGATGCTAGAACACATCGCTAAAACACATTGCTAGAGGCTAGAGCACATCCCTAGAACACATTGCTAGATTCTAGAACACATTCCTAGTTGCTAGAACATGTCGCAAAATGCTACAATATAAAGCTAGAATATATCGCTAGAACACATCGCTAGAGGCTAGAGCACATACCTAGAACACATCGCAAGATGCTACAATATAAAGCTAGAATATATCGCTAAAACACATTGCTAGAGGCTAGAGCACATCCCTAGAACACATTGCTAGATTCTAGAACACATTCCTAGTTGCTAGAACATGTCGCAAAATGCTACAATATAAAGCTATAATATATCGCTAGAACACATCGCTAGAGGCTAGAGCACATACCTAGAACACATCGCAAGATGCTACAATATAAAGCTAGAATATATCGCTAGAACACATCCCTGATGCTAGCACACATCGCTCCAACATAACGCTAGATGCTAGAACACATTGCTAAAACACACTGCTAGAGGCAAGAGCACATCCCTAGAGGCAAGAGCACATCCCTAGAACACATTGCTAGATTCTAGAACACATTCCTAGTTGCTAGAACATGTCGCAAAATGCTACAATATAAAGCTAGAATATATCGCTAGAGGCTAGAGCACATCCCTAGAACACAGCGCTAGGTGCTAGAACACATCCCTAGATGCTAGAACAAGTCGTAAGATGCTACAATATAATGGTAGAACACATCCCTAGATGCTAGCACACATCGCTCAAACATAACGCTAGATACTAGAACACATCGCTAAAACACATTGCTAGAGGCTAGAGCACATCCCTAGAACACATTGCTAGATTCTAGAACACATTCCTAGTTGCTAGAACATGTCGCAATATGCTACAATATAAAGCTATAATATATCGCTAGAACACATCGCTAGAGGCTAGAGCACATACCTAGAACACATCGCAAGATGCTACAATATAAAGCTAGAATATATCGCTAGAACACATCCCTGATGCTAGCACACATCGCTCCAACATAACGCTAGATGCTAGAACACATTGCTAAAACACACTGCTAGAGGCAAGAGCACATCCCTAGAGGCAAGAGCACATCCCTAGAACACATCACTAGATTCTAGAACACATTCCTAGTTGCTAGAACATGTCGCAAAATGCTACAATATAAAGCTAGAATATATCGCTAGAGGCTAGAGCACATCCCTAGAACACATCCCTAGATGCTAGAACAAGTCGTAAGATGCTACAATATAACGCTAGAACACATCCCTAGATGCTAGCACACATCGCTCAAACATAACGCTAGATACTAGAACACATCGCTAAAACACATTGCTAGAGGCTAGAGCACATCCCTAGAACACATTGCTAGATTCTAGAACACATTCCTAGTTGCTAGAACATGTCGCAAAATGCTACAATATAAAGCTAGAATATATCGCTAGAGGCTAGAGCACATCCCTAGATGCTAGAACAAGTCGTAAGATGCTACAATATAACGCTAGAACACATCCCTAGATGCTAGCACACATCGCTCAAACACGACGCTAGATGCTAGAACACATCGCTAAAACACATTGCTAGAGGCTAGAGCACATCCCTAGAACACATTGCTAGATTCTAGAACACATTCCTAGTTGCTAGAACATGTCGCAAAATGCTACAATATAAAGCTAGAATATATTGCTAGAGGCTAGAGAACATCCCTAGAACACAGCGCTAGAACAAGTCGTAAGATGCAACAGTATAACGCTAGAACACATCCCTAGACGCTAGCACACATTGCTCAAACACAACGCTAGATGCTAGAAAACATTGCTAGAGGCTAGAGCACATCCCTAGATTCTAGAACACATTCCTAGTTGCTAGAACATGTCGCAAAATGCTACAATATAAAGCTAGAATATATTGCTAGAGGCTAGAGCACATCCCTAGAACAAACCGCAAGATGCTACAATAAAATCTAGAATATATCGTTAAAAAACATCCATAGATGCTAGAACACATCACTAGGTGCTAGAACAAGTCTTAAGATGCTAGAATATAACGCTAGAATATATAGCTAGAACACATCCCGAGATGCTAGCACACATCGCTCAAACATAACGCTAGATGCTAGAACACATTCCTAGTCGCTAGAACATGTTGCAAAATGCTACAATATATCGCTAGAACACATCGCTAGAAGCTAGAGCACATCCCTAGAACACATCCCTAGATGCTAGCACACATCGCTAAAACACACTGCTAGTGGCTAGAGCACATCCCTAGAACACATCGCTAGATTCTAGAACACATTCCTAGTTGCTAGAACATGTCGCAAAATGCTACAATATAAAGTTAGAATATATCGCTAGAACACATCGCTAGATGCTAGAACACATCTCTAAAACACAGCGCTAGGTGCTAGAACACATCCCGAGATGCTAGCACACATCGCTCAAACATAACGCTAGATGCTAGAACACATCGCTAAAACACATTGCTAGAGGCTAGAGCACATCCCTAGAACACATCGCTAGATGCTAGAACACATCACAAGATGCTACAATATAAAGCTAGAAAATATCGCTAGGAGCTAGAACACATCCCTAGTTGCTAGGACATGTTGCAAATGCTACAATATAAAGCTAGAATATATCGTTAGAGGCTAGAGCATATCCCTAGAACACATCCCTAGAACAAACCGCAAGATGCTACACTAGAACACGTCCCTAGATGCTAGCACACATCGCTCAAACATAACGCTAGATGCTAGAACACATTACTAGTTGCTAGAACATGTTGCAAAATGCTACAATATAAAGCTAGAATATATCGCTAGAGCACATCGCTACAGACTAGAGCACATCCCTAGAACCCGTTGCAAGATGCTACAATATAAAGCTAGAATATATCGTTACAAAACATCCCTAGATGCTAGAACACATCGCTAGAGGCTAGAACTTGCGTTCTAAAAAAAAAAAGAGCAGCATCAGATCTAAATTAGTGCATTCCCATCTCTAGAAGCTAAAGATCTTATTCTGTTTCCTAATTCAATTCTTTGACCTGCTGCTCTTCCCCTCTTTTTTCCCCTCCATACACTTTCCATTTCCCTCTCTTCATCTCTTCGGATTTCTAGCCTCAGTTATTGGAGAAGCTTATCGAGGAGATCCAAAACCTGAAGGCCACAGTTCTCTCTCAAGAGAAGCGAATCTGTGACTTAGAGAACAAGCTTTCGAAATACACTAATGGCACTGTCTGAATACTACAGCTCTTCCATTGCACACTAGCCCAGTGTACTGCTAAATCAAGTATGAACACAAACAAGCCGGGCCACCTCAACTCTTCTGTTTTCCATCAACACGGCCTTGTTCTAAATCAGAATCACCTTTACTGTAGTCCCAGTGCACATTAAAGCATTAAGATATTTAGTATTGCACTTAAGCTTTGTAGTTAAACTGTTGATCTTGTCTAATGGAACACAATTTTTGGTATAATTGCTTCGATAGTAGAGCCGTCATCAGTAACTACTCAGATTAGAAAAGCAACTTTGAAATATGAACAAATGAAGACCCTGCTGCTTTCTGTAGTCGTCTTTGGTGTCTCTGTGTGAACTTACCTCATTGTAAAGACCAGTATTTGGGATCAGATAGTAGCATATGTAGCGCTTAATAGGCCACTATGGAATATCTATGACATGATTAAGTTCACTTCAAATATACACTATGTTCACTCACATCGGGTGTTTCAAGCTGTTTTTGCAGAGGCTGTCCTTTCCATACACTGACCATGAACTCTTCAAACAAAAATTTGTTTCACCTTTTTAAATTCATGAAGAAAATATAAAACTAAATTAAATGGCGCTTAAGTACCGAAATAGGTATTGTGGAGCCATCGTGTGGGCACTCAAGTGTATTTGCTTCTTGAAGTGATTGTGATTCTGGTCACTTCTGAAACTTCTTTACCTTGTCTTGTCATTTTATGCAATATTTACTACGAGACGTTTATGATTAATGTTCAACTTTTTTTGCACGTTGAACACACGGAAATGCAACAAAAACTGCAAATGTGCTAATTGTGTTAATGCTGCAATTTTGCGAGCACTTGTTATTAACTATTTTATTGCCATGACTATATTAAATGAAAACAGCAATTTATTTATTTTAAAGCATTTAGTCTAGAGGTTTCTCAGAAGTGTTTGCTAGCAGTCAATCACTTCTCAGGGATTTCCAATGATGTTTACCGTTAACGCCTACAAAGGATTCATGCTAGCCCTCCAATCAAGATATTTTTTTCGTGCTAATCTAACAGAGACGTCACACGTTCTTTCACTGTATGGAAAAAAACAGTGTAAACAAACTAATAAAAGATATATTTTTGATAGAACTTGTGGTAAATACAGGCGGCTTCATTGATTTCTTAAATGGATACTAAGCTTTCCCTTCGCACGTCATGTGGCTTCTGTTTTACTTTTATAAGTGTAAATATTATTTACAATAAATAAATGTAGAACAAATGAGTTAAAGAAAAATAGCAAAATATCAAAACAAAAGAATGTTTTTTTTTTTGTTTTATGTAGAGTTACACTAATTTGTGAGTATTTTGTGAGAATAAAACCCCTTTTATACAAATAGTGGTGCCTTTTATTTTGTTCTCGGTCACTAGTGAAAAATATATCAAGAAAAATATAGGTTATTATTTACATGAAAG
Organism: Danionella cerebrum; assembly: GCA_007224835.1. Lineage (NCBI taxonomy): Eukaryota > Metazoa > Chordata > Actinopteri > Cypriniformes > Danionidae > Danionella > Danionella cerebrum. The sequence continues at coordinate 409,153 of SRMA01025170.1, forward strand.
GTTATTATATATATATATATATATATATATATATATATATATATATATATATATATATATATATATATTACCTTATTGTATTAGTTTTGTTTTTAGTGCTAGCATGTTTATGCAAACAATCCAGGTACAAAGGCTACCGATCTGGGGGCAATATCCTCAAGGTATCTGCCCTACTCTCATGGTAAGCTGTTAAAAATCAATGTGTTCCTCCTCTACAGCAACAATAGCTAGCTAAAGAGAGAAACTGCCTGAATCTTTACATTCAAGCACGAAAACCTCCATTAATTCAATGCAGTTTTTATTGGAATACCAACTAAAGCTGGAAACAGATTGTTGGTTAATGACTGCAAAAGAGGGAGGGGGCACAAATGCAAGAGGATGCAAGAGGTGCTAAAGAGAGTAGAATATAAAGGGTCATTTAAGACTAGGTTTGGAAACGATGTGGGACATCTTTGTCTACTTCCTACCTTCTCTCCTGATGCTCCTGGTTCTATTTGTCCGGCGTTGGGAAAGGATTCAACATCTTGCAGACGGTACTGCTCACCACATGGGTCACATTACGTGGAGTATGGTTTGCAGACTCCTAAAGCTACCATGCCTTAGATTATCAGGAGCTTCTCAGCCTGGAATCAGACTTATCTGTAGACCCACTGCCCTCGCCAGCCACTTGAAGAAACACTGTAATGGCTTGGCCAAGCTCCCATTGGCGAGATGGCCCCACGGTGACCCTCATCTTCAGATATTCTACAACCTACTGTGGCCCACAACAGAAGTGCCAGGAGTACGTTTCATCAGGGAAAACCTTCTCGTAACGGACGGTGGAATTGTAGCGATGGATTGGGCCGTCAGTCGGACACAGACAGCATCTAAAAGGGACCATCTTGGAAGTAGTGACTGCCCCCCTATTGTTGTAGTTATTCCTAATGCCCTGGGCAGAGTAACACCCCATATCCTCAAACTGTGCATGGATGCTTTACGGCAGGGTTTTTCTCCAATGGTGTTCCATCGTCGTGGTCAGGGTGGCTGTGCGCTGACTACACCTCACTATCAAGAGTTTGGAAATCCTTCGGACCTGGTTCAAGTGGTGGCTTATTTGAGAAGTCATCATCCATCCTCCAGTTTGTTTGCCGTTAGCGAGGGCTCGGGGTCAGGACTACTGCTCTCTTATCTGGGGGAACGTGGTTCTTCGTCCTACCTGGTGGCTGCAGCATGCATCTCTCCAGTTTTTCACGGACAATTGTGGTTTGAGTACAAGCTACCATGGGTCTATCAGTGGATAGGCCTTATCTACCACAAGTTTCAGATCAACAGGTAGGAAATGTGACGCACTAGCTTGAAAATGTAATGTTGCATGTAGATTCTAGAAGATTTACAAAATGGCAAGATGGTGGGTTAGTATCTAGCAATGCACCTTGGTTCACCATACAGTTAACTAGCCTGGTGACGAAAGGTGACTTGAGCCTAGGGCCCCTGTGTGACGAAGGAGGTGGGGTGCTTTCCATGTCAAGTAATGACTTCAAACTACTGTAATTAATGGAAGACTCGTTGAAAACAATGAAATGAGAGCTAGAATTCTGTTACTGGTTGATAGTTGATTGATTGGTGAGGAGATATTTAAAACAAATACAAATTTTAAACGCCTTGAGTCTATTCAGAGGTGCAGCTATGATGATCTCCATACTTTACAAATTCGAAATTTATCAAAGCTGCCAACAAATCCTTTCCAAACTTATGCAAAACAGTTTTGTGAATAAAAAAAAAAAAAAAAAAGTCATGCAAGAATTCCTGTGAGCAACCAATAGAAACTGAGCAGAATTCATGGTACAGTACCTGTAAATAAATCTTACCTGTAGGTAAATAGTTTTGGTCAATAACATCATCTTTTCTCTCCCATTCTACAGATACGCTACAGCTTTGAGCTCAGTGATGAATATTGCACAAATCCTCCATTGCAGCTCCTTGCGAGATCTGGAAGAGCTGATGTTCTGTGCACCTAGGTTGTTGGATCACAGGCCAGAAGATCCCAAACCATCCCAAAAGCCTGATTGGGTCAGTTATTGGGAACGGAATGAACCTCTACGAGACGCAGACGAAGTGGCAGTGCCGGTTCTCTGTTTGTGCAGCAAAGATGATCCTCTTCTCCCACCTTTCTCCACTGTACCCGAGGCTCTGTTTCACAACAACCCTTTCTTCGTGGTGGCTGTGACTGATCATGGAGGACATTGTGGTTTTCTGCAAGAAGATAATAACGGAGGGATCACTTCCTGGAGTCATTCTGTGGTGCTAGATTACTTTAAAGTAGTTGCAGATTTCTTGGGGGAAGAGAAGAATGGTTTCCAGGATGTTGTTGGACATGGTGGCAGTGGAGGGTTGAGATATAATGCCAGTGGCATCTTTTCCAGAAGGAGACGGTCAGCCATGCTTCGGAGAGAAAGGCTGATGGTAGGTCCTCGAAGACGACAGATCTCAGCTTCCTCTGATACGATCACAACTGAAGAGGAACAGGTGGACTTTACCTGGAGAAGAAGCTACACTCGCTGAGAAAACCCAAGTCCAACGGGTTTCCTATTTAGAAAGTGAAAGCTTTGGACAAAGGTAGAAAACAAAGATAAGTGATAATCTACACTGCTCTAGTACCCTGTATGCTACAACTATGTCTACCACAGTGTAGTATTAGTTGTACAAGTCTGGGTAACAAGTACTGAGCTGTTCGATCCTAAATGCAAGAAGGACCATTAATTCCACCTTGTACATTTAATACAAACACATCTGAACCCAAAACTTGAAATCATACGGAATCCTGCAAAGTGAAATGTACAGTAAGTAAATAAGACAAACACTATAATATATGTTGGCTTGTAAATCACAGATTATAGGTCTCTTAAAAATAAATGGGAAATAGGGATTGGTTTATGCTGATCACCGTTTTCCGTTTTGCTGATAAAAAAAAACACTTTTAAAAGCACAATTACAAGCCAACATCAAAGTTAGTGTGTAAACTTTAGCCATCTAGTTGTTGTATTATCATGCAGTGGAAACACAGTGTTTTTGGTCTGCAACACACTAAATGAAAAGTCACTGGTATTAAAAAATAATAATAATTTAAGAAATGTAAAGACTAATTTAAGGGCTAATCCTGCAGACATTGCCCCCTTTGCCCTCAGTTAGGGGTTTCGATTACTATTATGTTTGTCATTCATCTGGGAAATGTGATTTTTCTGCGATTATCGAGAGCAACATCCAGAGCAGCTGGGGAGGAGATACAAAGGTATATACAACAATGATTTTTGTTCAAATAGGGCTTCTTCTTGGTCTATTTGCACCCACAAAAATAAAGAAAATAGGGATGCGTTCTGGTCTTGCAATGATGACCTCTTTTCATGTCACTTCGCAGACAATCCTGAGATAATTTCCAAAGTCATGTAGTGTGAATTGCCGACCTATTGACAAATGCGACCCCAGACAATCATGTAGTACGGAAGAATCCAAAACATGACTAGGGTTGGGTCGATGGACATCGTGGTGCTGAGCCCCACCCCTCCCCCAGCAAAGCAGCAACCGTTTGGCTTTAGTTTGATGATTGGGTTCGTGCACGCTGTTGCAGGAATGGGGATTGATGGAAGTTTGTATGTAAACTGCTGTTTTGGACTGTCTGGGTTTTGTAGTTTGGGGATTATGGGAAAAGTAGTCAATGTGCTTAATGGCCACCGGTTGCAAGTGAAATAGAACGAGATTATGTTTTTCTGAGGAGAAATTAGTTTTATGAGTGGCGCTTGGGTTGTAAAAACACAAATAAAGTCCAAAGTGCATCAAAGTTCTGTGTAAGTGTCCACTTTGTAAGCTTATGAATCCACCTGAAAATACCGACATGCATTTATAAAAGTTTGGAACCATTTTTTGCAAATATTGTAGACTTTTAAAACTGTAATGTGTACTTGACACCACCCAACCCTAGACATGACTACTCTGAAAATTTGAAGCCGGCTTTAAGGACTACACTCTGATCTGAATTTCAGTCCCAGTTTAGCTCGCTTCATCAAAACAGGTGAACAAAGTAACAATGCCAATAACAGAACGCAGTAGAAAAGCCCTTAAAGTATATGCCAAACCAAATGATAACTCAATGTTTTTGGACGAGAACATGTTCATGGTAATACTAAAGACATACAATAGACAACCAGTATATACTAAATTATTTATTACAGATGATTTCTGTCCAGTAGCCCTATGCCAACCAAAGGAGTAATTACAAACAAAACATTATTACATTTGTCCCCTTTAAATTTGTAACATCTTTACTTTTAAATCACTTATTTTTGTAGTCTCTTCGACATTCACTTTTGCACAATCTGTACATTTTAATACAGGCTATATATGGATTGCTATGGCAATGTTGAAGCAGGAAATACAGACAAGCATCAAAGCAAATACTGATAAATGCTCTGTACAGATGTACTGCACCATCGTGATTATTATTTATCCCCTCTTTCCACGCATCGAGTCATCCGCTGTTGCTCTGTTCCAGTGATTCAATCGAGGACTGAATGTGATTTCTTTCTTGGCATGAAATATTACATTTGCAATGGTCGGTTTGGCTCAAAATGTCTGAGATTGGCAGCTTATTACATGAATCCTCTGCTTATACCAGAAGAGTGCCACAATAGTGTCCAGAGAGCATTGAAAATGGTGCTTTCAAAATGTTGTGATTAAGCAAAAAGTAACACCTCTGAAGGTGAAAACTAGTTTACAGGTGATCAGAACTGGCACTGGTCAGTTTGATCTTTCAAGAGCTCCGTATAGACGCAGTTCTTAGCTCTAAATGTGTAGGGAATAAATTTGTTTTGGCTTCAGAGAATAGCTTTATTTAGTAATATATATATATATATATATATATATATATATATATATAATTTTCTCTCTCTTTTAAATAATCAATAGGAACCAAGTCATTTATTCTTTTCATTTCACATTCCTTTTAGTATATTTTAGTCTTGATATCCATTTATTTCCTTTTCTACATATACATTATACACATGTTTTCCTATACACATCACTTAAAGCTGTCTGTGGTATAGTGTTTAATATCTGACCTGTTTTCTCAAAGCGTTGTTTGGTCGGGCTCTGGAAGAAACAAAGGCATTGCCGAGATGACGGCATCGGCATTCACAAACATTCAGAGGTCTCAAGCCAACCCAGAGCCCCCCCTATCACAACCTAGAAATCCACACAACACACTCGCCACCACAGCCTGAGGGGTGAGGGGCACCGGCGTCTAGGACATCTTAAGTGTTCAGCTTAGAGTTGCTAAAGTGCGTTCTGTAATGAAACTCGTCTCTTTTGCATAGCTGCAAATGTTAACTTTGGCATCGCTTAAGTTAAAATAAGTCTAAAATAAACATTCATAACCCGACATGCTTTAACCTCCAGCTACATTCAACCCATCAAACCCTTTCTTGTGCTTTCACATCACCGACTCGAAGTCAACCAACTTTACTTTGGCCTACAGACTAAACACTTACAATCAAGAGTTTTAAGCTATGGTATCTCCAAGAAACATGGCAGCCTTACACTCCACAATGCTTTTTGGTTATTTGAACCAGAGGTAATGCATGGCAACATTGAGAAAACAACAATAAGCACATTATATATTGGTTCTTCCTGCTGTTAATGTGCAACAAGTTCACATTTAACCCAGATTCTGCTAAAAACCCCACTGCATTCACACCAGCGGCCTGGCTTGTCCACACCAACCAATTCTCTACAACCCATCAATCAATACTTGGTCACATCACTGCAAAACCCCTTCCACCTGCACTGAAATCCAGATAAAATTTGGCACAGGAGGCCAGAAAAAAACTTTTAAGACTGACCTCTTAACTGTGTGCTTGGCATTTCTTTAAAACAAGCTTTCCAGGACTAAAACAAATGGAATGAATCTAAAACCAAAACTACCAGGGTGCCCCTTTACCCCATCCCTCGTGGCATTGTGGTAAAGCAGTGTGTTGTGGGGGAGCAGCGTTTCCTCTTACGTGTAGGAGAGATGCGAGCCGTTGGAAATCTGAGAGGCGATACTTGCGCTCCTGCTCATGGCCTGCTCGCTGTGCCCTCCTGTGCTGGCTGGGTTCCTTAACCCAGCTCCTCCTCCGCTGGAGCGTTGGCTGCCTCCGGAGCTATGCTGACACCAAGGAGGAGGTCCTCCAGGAGGTGGGCCGTGACTCCAGGGCTGTTGGATGGGGCTGGGATTATGATGGTGATGATGTTGCTGGTTCTGGGAGCCCCAGCTGCTTTGGACCCCTGGGAAGCTGTGGCCGTCGGTTGAAGACAAGCTGGAAAGCAACATGTTGCTGAAGCCCAGACGCATGCTTTCAGAGTCAAAGGCCTCAATCTCACGGGCCTGCTTCTCAAAGAGGCAGCGGATGCGCTCTGAGCGCTCGTTCTGCAGAGCAAGCAACTCCTCTTCGATCTGAAAAACATGCAGATTAACCGATGTTATCGTTTAGCACCTTTTCAAATTTTATTCTCAAATGTTCACCAAATCACGCCGTTTACTCATTAATGGCTTGCTCGTTAATCTGATTAAGTTGTGAGGTCTGGTACTCCACTCGCCCATTGACATACAATGGTAGAAGGGGCTGAAGCTTTGATCACGACTAGGGCTTAAACGATTAGTCGACAGTGTCAACAATGTCGACAATAAAAAAATTGTCGACAAATATTTGTGTTGTCGAGTAGTCGTTTGATGTCACGTGACCTAATTTAAGGGTCACGTGTCGCGATTTGAGCGCTACGGCGCTGTAGCGCTAGAGTTCCATTCAGGAAATTATACGGTACTTTAGTCTTTTAACTTGGGTCTAGCGATCCATTTATTTTTATTTCTACATACACATTTTCCTTTACACATCAATTAAAACGGAAAGTGACCCATAAAAAAAAGTACTTTTTTTCAAGGTTGAAGCAATTGTGTTGCAATCAACGAGTTCTGATTGGCAGAGAATCGCTGTGATGTCATCATTGCATGTTTGTGTTATGTACCAGTGTTTTGTTTGCATTTGTTGATTGTGTTATACATGTTCTGGAATAGTTAGAATGAATTACGCTCCAAATGTAAACTCTTCATGACATTGGTGTGCCCTGTGCGGCAAATTGTTCAGGGAATAAAGGGTCACGACACACAGGATGTAAATAATATTATATTTTCAAGTTTTTACATGCGTTTAACATTATTTAGGACAAATGTATTGTCTGTTACATTCAAAAGTTGGGTTAAGCTGTTAAAGTTTTTTTTAATTTCTGACTTCTCATAGTGTCAAGTGCTATAAGTTGTCCTTTGACTCATCTGTATTTTAATTATTCATGAGCCTGACTATTATCCTATGAGAAGATGCGGTGTATAAATGGGAAGGGCTCATGGCCCTTTAAGCTAATGTTGCGTTATACTATTGTTGGTACATTTGTATTGCAGGGAAACTCATTCCGATAAAGCTGTTCAAAAGAGCTTCTGGTTACGTCTTTACGTATTTAAAAAGTGCATTTATAAGAAAGACTTTGGGTAAATTTAACACAAAATAAAATGGAAGAGAATCTCAATTTTAGCAAAGACGATGGTCTCATACCTTGTGTTCTAACAGAGCCCTCCTCAGCGAAACCCTCTGCTCCAGCTCTTTCCTCTCGCGCTCGTGCTGTGCGTCCGTCTGCATCTTGATCTTACTCTGGTAGGCGTTCAGCAGCTCTAGCTCCTGTTGAAGCTGCATTCTTAGCACCTGGCATTCAGCCTCCTGCGCCTCATCCAGTCGCAACTGAGAAGTAAACAGAACCACAAGGCTGTTTCAGAAGCTGAGATTTATATACACAGAACTGGTTTCTATGGTAAATGGTGGTCATTTACCAAAGCTAAGGTAGAGTCCAGAAAATGCGGTTGCTAGGGTAAACAGTTGGGTTGCTAGGAAGCGGTCAGTAAGTTTTGGTGGTGGATGTAGGTCGAAATGTTTGGATGAATAACAATATGTTGTTTTTGGCAAGCCAACATAATAATAAAAGATCGATATGAACTGATCTACGCCAAATATAATTGTACAGCATGAGACCACTATTAAATTATTCCGGCTGTTTCATTACGTAAATTGTTATCCAATGTTTACATCCTAACAAGAACCCCTTTAGTCCTTGACACTGAACTCAAACTCTTTTCAGGAAGTGGAGGGAGGTCACTCACAGCTTGTGTGGATAGCATGTCATTGATGGAATGGTCATACTGCTCGGCGAGGATGGCCAGTTTGCGGGTCTGCTCTTCCTTCAGTCTCTTGAGCACCGCCTTGTGCTCAGACTTGGCTGTAGTTTCCAGCAGGTGGTTGCGCAGGGCCTTGTACTGCCGCGTCTGGATCTTACACGTGTCTTGGAACTGCTTCTTGATCTGCAGCTCCTTCGACTGGAAGCGAGACGAGGTTTACCTCAACAAAACTACAGAGACCCACCCAGATGAGACGGAGACCTACCTTGAGACTCTTGGGCTGCTGGCGCACCTCCATGACATGCTTCCGCCGCAGCTCCCGCTCTCTGCGCTTGTTGTACTCCAGCTGGTTGGTGAGTTCAGTCTGATGCTGCAGCCGGATCAGCTCAGTGCGCATCTTCTGAATGCTGCCCAGCTGCCGCACCTCCAGCTCCTGCATGGATTCATGATGGCGCAGCAGCATGGCATGCTCCAGATCTTTCTGTGTCTGCCGCTTATTTAGCTCCTAAGACAGAAAGAAAAGGACTTAAAATTATTATCTGTTTAAAAGGTCTTTTATAAACGAATGATTAAAAATATTCAAGTCTTTAAATTCATATTTAATTTACATATTAAAATGGTAAACGGATTAATCTTCAATAACTGTTTATTAAAATCTGCCTTATTGTGGCATGCCTAGATTTTCTTAAAACATTTATTAGATAAAACATCCATTAAAAAAGATTTTTAATAATTTAACAACTCATATACATTTGAATCTAAAGCATAACATGAATTTGCCTTTTAAAAAATATGAATATTCAACAACTGTTTGTTAAAACATTTTTTAGAACATTTAGATTTATAACATCGTCCAAAAAATAATAATAGTAATAATAGTTCTATATTAGAAAACATAACATTCTTTTTTTTAAACAGATTAGTATGACAATTGTTTGTTAAAATCTGCATTATTGTGGCATATCTACACTTTCTTTAACATTAAAAGTGATTATATCCTCCAAAAATATGCAAAAACCTAATTTTGATTAGAGTTAACAAATAAATTTAAATGATTATTTTTTTATGTTTAAATTATTTAACTCCTAAAATACTTTTTTAATCTAAATCTCAATAACAAAACAGTAATTCTTTAATAGAATACAAAGTACTCGTTTTAAAACAGACACAAAAAAAAAACATTATTTTGACATTTGTTTTACATTTTCCAAAACCTGTGAAACAAATGCCCTTTTATGAAATATTGCTGTTGAAAACCACCTTCTGCTAAAAGCAGCTTTACTCATGAAACGAGGTTCACGTTACCTCTCGCAGCAAGTCTTGCTCCACGTTATGTTTTGCGATGAGGATTCTCCGTTTGAAGCGCCGTGACTCCAGCTCAAGGTATTGACGCTGTCGACGGAGGAGGTTTGCTTCCTCTTCAGCCTGATAGTGCTGGAAGTTCTCCTTCTGCTTGGACAGCCACTCCTGCTTCTCCTTCTTAGGGGTGGACTGGTTCTCATTGAGCTCCTGAACGCAGCAGGCTTGGTTAAACACCTGGTGATCTCAAGGAGAAAAGAGCGGATGGGAGCGTTCACCTCTTTGAGTTGCTCCTTGCGCAGTTTGTACTCCCGTCTCTGGGACTCCAAGAAGCTGCCGAGCTCTTTTTTCTGTTGCCCCTGAATGTGCTGTTGGAATTTCTTTTCGTCACTGGTAAAAGACTTGGTCTGCGATAAAACACATTATTTGACAAGCATTTAGTCAGGCCAATGCCTCTTGTATTTTGGGGATGGGGACTACATCTGCAGACGGTTGGAACAATGCATCCAAATAAACAAACAAGAGGAGTGAAAGCTCCACCTTTGTGATGACTGTAACAGGATATCCCAGTTTGAGCTCACTTTTAACATTCCTTTCCTCAAATTTAGTAAAGAAACCGTCAGATCTAGAGACTTACATCTTTCTCTATGGCTGCTTGGTTCTTCTTTACCAGCTTCTCCATCTCAGCAGCAAAGCTGTTCCTCTGGGCCTCCAGCTCTTTGTCGAGTTTGAGCCTGTGCTCGTCCATCTCAGCTTTGAGCTTGTTCTCAAGGGCCATGAGGTGCTTCTGATGCTGACGTCTCATACGCTTGTATCCAGACATCTGTTCCCTCAGCTCGGAGTCCTGCTCGTGCTCCTGCATCTGCCGTGTCACCTGATTGAGGGAACCCCAGTAGACAATTAAGAGACGTGGGGCAGAGTCATGTGAATTCAATGCAAGATTGATATGCGTTTAGCATATTTCCATTTGGCTTGACGTACCTGCCATTTTTAGGTTTAGAACTAAACTTTGTATGGGCTGCCAACTGCAATTAAGCCCTAAGGCCTATTTTCTGAAAATCCTATGCCTTCACTTTATAAAGCATGTCTCAGCTTTTACAAGGTCTAAACTGCAAATCTTGGCATCAAAATGAAGATAGGTTCTTGGGGGGTGGTGTGGATGAGTTAATTTGACAGTCAAGAACACTGGGTAAGAGTAAATGAAAAAAATGAACTCCGCTTAAAAAAAAAAAAAAAAAAATGTTTCCTCTAATATCTCCTTATTTTACTTGTAAACAAGCAAATAAACACAATCAATTGTAACCACTACATGTGAAGGACATCTGTATCAAGTTTGGTGTCCATACTACAAGAAACTAATATTCTGTACAGGTTTTGATTGAACAAAGTTCAGAAATATGGAAAAAATCTTGTCCAAAACTTCCGCTACGTTCATGGTCTTCTTTTCTTGCTTACTTGCATGATTTGTCTCCGTGCCCCATGTGTAAGCCCCTATTTATACCGCTTCCAGCCTTGGAACATCTCCGTGTGCCCACCCCTCGACCGTCTGTCCAATCCAGGAGCTCTATACCTCGTTGGAAAGCTTTGAATCTGTAGAATACAATGATATCCACCCTTTTGAGTTGGACAGGATCCCAGACGAATCACAGGACACGGAGCGTGGAGAGGACTGCTTTTACGCACAGGGAGTGTTTCCATATTTGGCCATGTTATTCAGGCCCCGAGCTACAGAAAAAAGCCAAAATGGAGTTTCCGCGAAGCTATAGACCGGATAAAACGGACTTTTATCGCTATGGAAATACCTTTTGTTGAAAAAACGGCAAAGGTAAGACAAGATTTACATCCTTGCTTTGTTTTTGCTGGTGTTTTTTTTCAGGGAACTTTTGCTCCCTGCTCTGAAATACTTTGTGCAATGTAAATGAGTTGCATATCGCTGGATTCTGCTGGTTGTTAGCTTTCATTTGATGCCATGGTTTTGGTGTTTGCGTTTATATTGTGGATACATATTGCACAGAAAAAAAACGTGGTCATGAATTATACTCCGGACATGTTGTTGTTTATTTGCATGGCGTTCGAGCTGTGGTTCACGAATATGAAATTGAATTAGATACGTTTTTAGAGGAGTTTCCGCTGAACACAACAGTATGTAATATGAGCTATGAGCGGAAATGTAATGCACAAGGGGGCAAGTCACCGGTACCGGGGTCTCTCGGGATCTGAAATGGAGCTTCACTTCATGTGAGAAAATAGCCAGCGTTTTATGCACACCCCTTTTCATGCAAATCTGCTTCTCGCTATACAATTTATTCCCGGCTGACCAAGCCCCCTTTCCCTGTGTTTTTCAAAACAACACTGTCGAAAGCCACGGGTGGCTTGTGACACTGTAAAGTACTGAAAGATCAGGAACGCTTATAAAAACCTGTCAGCATGTGTCTATTTCCTATCAACAAAACAAAAAGAATATGCACAAAGCTTAGAAGAATGGAAAAAAAATGGTAAGTTGTATCAAAATTGCTAGCTTTTTGTGACCAAAAAATAAAAAGTTATACCTGTTTTTATTTTGGGCTACAAAAGCCAGAGATTTCACATGAACTTTCAAATTTTGCCAGCCATGGGTTTAATAAGAGGATTCTGTACTGCAGGCACTCACCAGGGAGGCTGTGCGGATGGTAGCAAAGTGTTCACGGTTGCGGGGTTTGCGCTGCGGGGGTTGTGCGGGCACCGCTTGGGTTTCTGCAGGGCGTGGTCGTGTTTCTGGATCCTCAGAGTAAACCTCCTCCTCTTCCTAACGGCAGAAAAGAATGCATCAGCCCTGAATATGTTTATTGAAGCACATCTATCTCAGGTTGTGGTTTTACTGAAAGTCCAAATGTACCGGCTTCAGGTGGATGACGGAATTGTTGGACATGACCGTGTGGTCTTTCTCCAGCTCCAGGTCGCTCTTGTCGTCAGCAGCATCAGGAAGGCTGTTGACTGAGCTGCTCTGAGAGCTGGCGCTGATGGACATGCTGGGAATAGACTGGTTGCTGCCGACACTGCTCACCGTGCCTGTGCGTCCAGCGCCATGCTCCGCCTCCTAAACACATTAGCATACATGTCATTTTTTTACTTTAACCAAGCACCCCCACTTTTCCGAGAAGCAATCTAGGAACAACCAAATCAGGAACATACTCCACAAAAGTCTCATCAGACCACAACATATTTACCTAGAGCTCCTCTGGATCATTCAGAGGTTCAATCATTTACTCAATACCTTAATCTATAAAACTGTTAACAAAGAGGTGTCCCAATTCCCTTTTGAAAGCAGGGGAAAGGCTGTGTAGCCCTTCAAACCTAGTGAAGCTCGAGCACACACTTCAAACTAAAGGGTAAGATGGAGTTCCAAGCGGACATAGGGTGATGCTCATGTACATTTTGTTCTTTACCTGAAGATGGCCGCCAGTCTGACAAAGGACCCCCAAATGTTATTAATTTAGTCATTTCAAATTACGACCCCCATCGTATTGTGAAAGATTTTCATGACGCACGTGGATATAGAAGTCAGTAAAAGTAATTTAAATGTTTTTAATGTATTTCTACATTTTTACCCTAGTATTATTAACACTGGAGACTTTTCTTTATGTTAATAATGTAAAAAACAATTATAAGTGATGCCTTTTCTGATGGTAGGGGTTTCCTGATTCTTGTACATTTAAACCCTTCTCCTTAGCCCGTCAGCATCATGGGGTAGGGATAAATTTGAAAAAAATATAATGTACTAAACCTAATATAATAAACTACAACGTTTGTATTTCTGATTTTACTCAATTATAATCAGGTGTCAAAAAATTACCACTGCTCCAGAGGGGCTGTGTGCAGAGGGTCCTGGATTTCAATCTTTCATGACTGTGTTACCAATTGTTTTCTTGGTTACAGTAGTCCCGGTTGCCTTAAGATCATTGGCAAGATCCTCTCATGTAGTTATAAGCTGGTTCCAAGCTATTCTCATGAATAATAAAGCGCTTTCTATGGAATTTGATGGAATTTTTCAGTGGAAAGGTGTATAAAAGACACCTGGGAGCCAGAATCTTGTTGCAGCAGAGTTAAATACTTCTTTTACGCTACTTAAGTGTGCAAAAATGTATTATTTTAAACATTTTTTTCAGATTTTCACAGTTGAAAACATCTAGGATGGATTTTCTTTTGTGTGCAGTGATCTGTATTATGACTTAGCAATTGCTAGTAAACTTTTGATACTTTTTTTTAATGTTTTTTTTTTCAGACAACACTTGGAAATTAATTCTTTATGTTCCTAAAGCATGAACTATTATCCACAAATGTTTGGATCAGTGGAGCTGCTATAAAACATTGTTGATATCTCTAAACAAAAAATATTCAACTGAACAAATGATGCACTTTGAAAAGACCCAAGAGCGGACCTCGTCTCCCTCCTGGGTCTCTGCGGCCGGACCGTTGTGAGCCTCTTGGAAGAGGATCTTTTTCATCTTGCGGTACTGCAGGTTATCCAGCTCTCGAACCGCATCCTTTGTTCGCAGGATTAAGTCCATCAGAACAGATTCAGGCCTCTCTCGCCGGACAAAGGCATGCTATGGTTTTTCCAAAAAACAGAGAAAGAAAGGGATTTAAGTGACTCAAGTTAATCAAGGAAATGCATTTAATTGTGCAAATAAGAAAAAACCTGCAGCAGATCCTCAGAGTGTGGTCTGTCTTGAGGAATTTTCTGAAGGCAAGAGTCAACGAAATTTCTAAAATAATCCGTCCTGAGCAAAGAAGAACCACAAAGTTAAAGGAATCATGACGCTGGAATGAAGTAGTCCATTGGGGTCAACTAATAAAGCTGTTTTAACTGGTAACAGGTGGAAGTGGCTGTCCAAACTGGTGACAATTTCCATTTTTAAGACATAAATATAGCAGATCTGATTTATTTACTCAATCCATCTAATTGAGAAAATTTGGCTCTTAAGTGAACCATTACATCCTAATGAGACAGTATGATAATATTAAGAACAACATGTTTTGATAGGAGATGACGTCTAAAATGAACCTTTACAGGTCCACAAAACAGAAAATAAGAGATGGATTATGTAAAATAATGGCATCAAACTTGCATATAAAAAATATGTTTAGCAATAAAATCTCATTAAATTGGCTACATTTCCTTTTTTGCATGATGGGGGACTTACCATTCACTTGACTGCAGTGTGGGACTCTCATTCTGTGCTATGTGATATAAGGCACTCATTGCATTCATGTTAAATAGCGGAGGCTTCCTTTCCGCTGCACAAAAAAGGTGCAAAAGTGAAACAGACTCTTACAATATACAAGATACACAACTACATTCAGTCATTACCTAATTCAATGCAAGTGATCCCTAAAGACCAGATGTCCACCTTCCCATCATACTGCCCCTCGTCCATCGCTAAAATCACTTCTGGGGCCATCCTAAGAAGAGGAGATGGTAAAGAAGCACATGAGGGTTACAGCTGTCTAAGGCCATGACAAACATGGGTTTAAAAAAAATGTGTCCACATGTGCATGTTTAAAAAAAAAGAGAGAGAGAGAGAGAGAGGGCGAGAAAAGAGCAAAACGAAGTAAAAAACGCTTTAACGACTATATGAAACCAACGGGTTGCAGTTGGTACAAAGTCATGTGTTATTTTTAAAAGTTCTGTTGTTTTGTCCAGCATTAGACAAACAAAAATGATGTTGAGCAGTGACATCAAGCACAGAGTGTGACTGCCACCACCAACAGCCCCAAACACCAAATAAAAACAATATTCTGAGCATTTTCAAAACGCCTCACCTTGGCTGTTGTTTTCAAAAATGCAGGGTTACATGAAAACGCACAGAAAAATCTCAGTTTTCAGAATAACCAGGTACGTGTGGACAAGGCCCAAGTCAACGTTAGCCATCTAGCAAAAAAAGCTTTCTCCATCTACATGTTGTGCCTCAGCAATGGCTATGTGTGCCAATCAACTGAATGATTATCAGTGTGTTTACCAATATGGCGTCCCCACAAATGAGTTGGCTGGAGAAGCGATGGAGGCAGAACCAAAATCTGCCAGCTTGACTTGTCCAGGTTCAGTCAACAGGATGTTCCCAGCTTTGATATCCCTGGTAAAAGCGATAACATTAATGTTTGCACACAGAGGTTTCCTGTAATCTGGAATTTTTGTCTTGCATAATTAAGAGAGTGCCGATTAAGATGTGAACCATTTATAAAGATCCATTTCTGAAGATTCTCAGTAACCAGTGTTCAGCATTCAAAACTATTTGTAGAATTCTCAAATGGTTTATTGTACAAAAGCTAAAATCAACAAAGCCTTGAAGCAAAAAATTTACATAGAAAGTTCAAGGTAATTTTTTTTTTTTCGTAGAGTAAATGCTGGATCGTTTTTATTCCCAGGATTGTCTATTCTACTGAACCGTATAATTTGTTAATATGAGGCTATATCAGAAGTAAACAAAGGCTTCGTAATGACTCAGTATTTTAGAAATATGTATGTAACGAGGTGTTATAGGCAGTGTTAGTTAATAAATCCTGCGTTAGGTCTAATTCCTGTCAGACACCACGGGTGGCGCTGTAGCTTCCGTGGGTGCAGGAGTCTGCAGCAGAGTTAGAAAGCACTGCACATGGTGAGTCGCAATCTCCTGAGCTCCGTTATAAACAAGTTCAATATGTAACTAATTGATGTTGACTCGAGGCCAAAACTCAACATAGTAGAAATAAATCTGTTATAGAGCTATTTAAATGTGTTTTGAAGAGGAGTTTATCTGTCTGATTCACCTCATTCTAAACGCTGTGAACTCTGTGTGCAGATCAATAAAATTATTGTCATCCAAACTTCTACATGTGTTCCCTTCCCCGCTGAAGAGTGACAAGTCAGGGAGGTCACATGTAAAAAATAATGTTCATAATTATAATGATGATGATACATCGTCCACTGTTCTTCCCAGCAGGAAACTCGAGGGAATTTTATGAAATTTCCGCCCTGAAGAGCAGAGCATGTTTCAAAAGATTTGAGAAGCTGAGTCAAGAAAATCATATAGTTCCTGTGGAACTGGTTCTCACCCCCAACATTACACTCAACATACAAGTGAAGATCATCCGAAAACAACTAACCTGTGAATCATGTTATGGGAATGAAGGTATGCAAGACCCTGCAAAGCACCATGGGTAATTGCTGCAATCTCAATTTCCTGAAGGGGCTTCTTATGAACTAATAAAAGACAAAAGCATGTTCACACTGAAAAATATCCACTTTTTCGTGCCGGTGTATTCATGTTGCCAGATCTTGCATTTTCTGGAATCACCAGGAAAGAGTGCTTTCACACCCGCCGCAATAGGTTTGGTTGAACACCAAAACACCAGATGCTACAAGTATTAGCTTCTGATCCATTTCAAATGAACCAAGGTCTGAAAGCACCCGAAATATTGCACACTGTAACATCACAATTAGCTTTTTTGAAAACAAAATAGTGAACTGAATGTGGTGTTTTACCTTCAAGGAGGTCAGAGGCAGAGCCTAAACAGTATTCCATGACCAGCTAAACGGTTAAAAACAAAAAAAAACGATAGTGACGAAGATATTGTACCAAAGAGAAAATAGCGACGGAGCATGGAAAGTGAATTCTTACCCATGCCGTGTGCTCCCGTAAGTAGCATCCTTTATACTCGATGCTGTTTGGGTGTTGTATTCTCTGGAGAAACTTGACTTCCTTAATGATATCCTGCCATTTCTAAAGGGAACACCAACATTCTTCTATCAAATCATCTCCCAAAACCCTCATTTTCCTCAACATCCCTTCCAAGCACAAGCAGCCTCAGCACGGTGACTTACTAGTACAGATCTCGAAAAAGAAAGTCAGCCCTAAAAGCCCCTGAGGGATTCTTTGCAGAGATTATGTGCAATCCGATTACTGCTAATCTGAAATGAACAAAGGAAACACTGCCACCAGCTGAAGTATGAATGGCTGCGGTGCTTCACTATAAACTCAAGTGTAGCATGAGTCTCAACAAGGCTTCAGCGATCAACTTACATTTGTTTATACGATACTATTGATATGCACCCCCCCCAACCCTCACACAGACTGTGCTAAAATCCTATCCTACAATTTGTAATAATGTAGGAAGGCTTCACCTCATTGGATTGTTTCCCACTGTAGGACATCTTCTTGATGGCCACCACCTCTGCAGTCCGTACATCCCGTGCCTGAGCAAAAAAAAGCAGAATTTCACAATGAATAATATAACAATTTAACAAGTTGTAGACTCGAAAAAAAAAACACAATCTAGCCCAGATTTTAAAGAATGGGTTTTCAAACTCTTTATTCAAAGATTATATCGCCTCAAGGACAACGATCCAAATCTAAAAATGGGTTTATTTTAATTCTACACATTCAATAATGTCAGCAATAGTGCAAAAAATGGCATTATAAACTTTTAAACTTTATAATTGAACTTGATATTCTTATAAAACACCTTTTAGGTCACTTTTTGCCAGTTATCACTTGCTTATCAACATTTAAATGTGTTCAAACATTTAGTTTTATCACTGGACCTTTGTTGTGCTTCATAGTGCCTAATAATAATCCATAGATTTAAAAATTACAATCTTTAAACAAGAAAATATAAAGCTAGCTTCTTTTCTTAAGAAATATTTAATAGCTCAGCTTATTTTTAGGAAAAAAATTTTAGAAGATATGACCGTTTTGCTTTTAATTATTTTCCACTCTTCCTTACCAGTACAAACAACTGAGAAACAAGGAAAAAGACAAGATTTATCTTTCCAGGGGACTTTTATGACATCACGTGTTGCAGGAGGCAAGAATCCCGGTCAGGCTGCACATCACATGAGTAAAGCGACATTGTTATTATCGCAAGGTTTTTATTAAATGCTAAAAGTCAAGTGAAATGTATAATTTAGGTACACTTGTACAAACTTTAGTAATCCAGTTACTTGTATTGTGCATTAAAAACTGACAAAAAAAAGTAAACTTACAAAATAAACTGCGCCGAAGCTGCCATGGCCGATCTCCCGGAGGTCTGTGAAGAGCTTCTCTGGGTCCTCCCTGAAGAAGAGATCTGCAACATCGGGGTCTTTCAGGCTCCCTGCCCGGCTGGTGGAGGGCATGCTCGGAGCCAGGGGATGGCCACGCTCGCAGGGGACTATCTGGTCGTGCCACTGCGACGCGTCAACCCCCACTGGTCACTCATCTGCCGGAGGAGAGGAACCTCGACATAGAGACCTGCAGGCAACAAAAAAGCACAGTATTGCCTTCTCTTCTTGTAATATGGTGGTCGACAACACGGACATGAAGTACTGTGTACAAGTAATGGAAGGTGTTTTCTCTTTAAATCGGAAAAGCATGACCAGCGATTACCTAAACATGCAATACGTTTTATATAGAAACATGTTTGTTATTTCGTTGTTTCTAAAATCATCAGAATTTCAATTTGACACAGAAAAGTACAACAAACAAGACTTTCATTCCTCCAGATAATCAGCTCTAATGCTGCATTCTTTCACCCACAGTTTGACAACACATTCTTCATTTTCCTTCACACTTGAATGATCCTGGCATTGTGATAAGAATGCAGCACAGCAGGTCAAAGTGAAAGCTGGGAACACGTCTCCAGTCATGTTAAACATCACAGACACAGATCAATGTGAAGAGGACAGCTACTTTGGCGTCCTTGTTCATTCTTTTACAGGTGTTCTGCAGTCTCACACACACTGCACTGTGCAAAGTTTTAGGCAGGTGTGAAGAAAATGCTCAAATCTGAAAGTGTTAAGACCTTTACGCGCGAATCTTTAGATGGCTTCTCAGCAGGGTGCTGGTAAAATCTTCTGGGTTTTAGGAAATATTAATGCAACGACGCTTTTTGCCTGAAGATGGCGTTTGTGGTACAACAGATGCACTCGGGGAAACAGGAAAGAAGAAGATGACGACAGAGCACATTGAAAAACATGTCGAGAAGTTGAAACTGTTGGTGGCTTACCACAGGGAGATGTTTAACAAGAAGGTGGTGAACATGGAGAATTTCTTTCCTATACAAAGTCGCTGAAGCAAAATGATTGAATCTGTTTTAGAGTCTGGGATTTTTCCATCAGGTGATAACTTTACAAGAGTACATCAAAACTAATCTAATGATCATTTTAGTACAACACTGGGCAATATGCGCAGGCCAAGACTCACGCTATTCTACAGATTGTCATTAAAAAAACAATCTGTAATTAAGGTATTATACATTAAAGCTGAATTTGAGGTTTTTGCATAATATCTTAATCAACTCTACTTCTATTTTCTTTTAAAGTTTGGGGTTCTGCATGCATTTCCATCAGCACTCAGCTCATGATGGCTTTTGGATACAAAACAATCTTTTTGTTGCTTTTTTGTGCCCCCATTTACTTGTAGACTACACTAAAACTAAACAATATTGGTTTATATGAATTTGAGAACATGTTGAAGCTCCAACTCCATGCCTTTCATTCGAATCGGTCCTTTAAGGACACACTAATATAAGAATCGGCTCTTCAAAAAGTATTCCTGGAACATGTCCTAACTGAGAAGGAAGTCTTTAGTCACATGGAGGGGGAGAGGCTCTCTGGGAACATCGTTTTTGTCACCTTTCAAAAAGCCATGGAAATGTTCTGATCGGCTCTTATTTTGAGTCGAAGTGTTACTGCGGCTCAAATTTTTCTATTTAATGTTAGCAATATTCATAAAAAAACATTTACTATAAATAAGGAGCAAAGGTTGAACAAAACCTCATTCCAATCCCTCATCTCATGTAGCTCTTCTGTTGTATGAAGACAGCATTAGCAGTACACTCCAGTAGTGACCAAAGCCCCACTGGGCACATCCTAGCCTTTAAAAGCTGAGTAAGCCTATTAATTAACCTGGCTTCATTGATTCATTTGGTTCATTAAAAAAATCACAACTTTCAGAAATATCAAACACCGCCAGCCTCTACTGCACAAAGAATATGTAGCTAGCTTCATGGAAAATTGCTAAATTCCTTACTTTGGCCCTTTGGGACCAACTAGTAAAACAGCACAGCATTCGTAAAACCGATTGTTGCTTGAAACCCTTCTAGTTTTAAAAAGATTGCAATAACTATAAACACCATCTTTTTTGTTTTCATTGGTCTTTAATCTAATTCTAATTGATTTTTACTAAATAGATTCTAATTATTTAATCATTATTATTTTAAAACACGGAAGCAATGGTTGGTAGCAGACTCTAAGTTTTGAGGCGCCTATCAAATTTAGTTTGGGGGAACCTCCCTGGAGGAGTGATTTCATTCAAAGGTCCCACAGCTACACTGACACAGTCAAAGGATCACTAGCCATGTTTCCATCCGAAGACGTGATTTAAATTATTGCGCAAAACCGGAACAGCATAAAATAATTGTAAAAAACGGTTTCCATCCAACGAGTTCTTATCGTAAAAAAGTTTATTCTACTCTGTTGTGAGCATAATATTTTACGCACATTTTCAAAATTTAAGAGCATCTCGGCATTACCATCCAGTGTTTTATATGCAATATTCTAAAATGCGCATAAAAATAGGGGGATGGAAAATGGCCTCATGCTGGATTGGAGCAAAAATACATTTTTACAAAAATAAAAAATAAACTATTTTTTAAAAATTAATAGCTAAAGTAGCTAAACTTTGGTCGATTTTTTTGGGCAGGTAAGAATGTAACTAGTTCACTGCAAACTTTGAGATCAACTAGTTGACGTAGTAAACTAATATGGGATTGTATTTGTTGACAGAGATGTTGTGATTCTTGTAAATTATACAGTAAATATGTAAAACACATCAAACATTGTCACAAAAAAAAAACAATTAGCTCTTAATGGGTTAAGTAATTCCTGGGCCATTTTCTCTAATAAGCAGCACGTCTTTAGAATTTTGCTTTGCCAGGTCTTAACCTCTCGAAATAATTCACACCATGACTAAATGGTCAAGACATGTCCCACTGTTACTCTTCCAGTTCATTCAGTCAAGAGACATCAGCTACGGGCAGGAAGCAGATTCAACAAGAACAAAAGCTGATTTTTAAACCCCAAAAGGCAAACAAGGACACATATTCTGACCATGAAACTAAGGATGATGTCATGCTGTGGCCATCTGTCACCCAGCCTATCTTCAAAATCAAAAACCAAGTTAAACAGCAGAAAAATAAAATCAATATACAAAACTGACTTATATATATACTGAAACAATTCTATTTCTTGTTATATCTTCACCAAGAATTAAAAATACTTGGCAAGGAAACAAAAATACACTTACATTTTGTAATGGGAAAATGTCAAACATATGATGATCCCTAAACAGAAGCCAGCATTCATTGCAACCCACACATCAACCACTTATGGATATGTAATGGTCTGAGTTTCCATTATCAATAAATGTAATCATTTCGTGGGAAATCATGGGAAAAGTAATACTTTTTTGTTTGAGTACACATTTTACCACTTAACAGGCATCTCTTTAAGGAAAGAAACCCTACTGAATACTTGACTCCTTTTTACAGATCCAATCAATCTGATTGCAAAATCTGTACAAATGTGGTTTCATTATTTAGTAAATGTATTTGATGGTCCTGATTAACATGTTAAAAAAAATGTACACAATTAAAAAGTAAAAAGCATATTTAGCAAAACCATATAAACCTTAAATATATTTTTCCACACAGCGACTGACAATGAAAATAGCAGGACAGTCTTCAAACATAATCGATATTCAGGCTCAATGTCCCTCCGCTCAGAGAGCATGCAGTTAGAAAGCGATTATAACACTGCAGCAAGCACGATGAGATAAAAACTACACCATCCCCAGGCCAGGTGACTATCACCAGTCATCCTTTAAATAGATTTAGAGAAGAGTACAAGAGCTGCTGGGCAGCAGAGTCCAGTGAGTGTTATGCAATGTGTGAGATGAGGAATGCAGCACGCGTCACAGATTGCTGCTTCACAAGGGAAGACCCAGCTCCAGACACTAGCTCTTTAATCAGCTGATTACTTGTCATAACAGAGCCCTGCATACTTCCTTTATGTAATGACGGGAAAAAATATACAAGGCCTTTTATTTGAGCTATTAACACATGCGAAGGGAAACAGGGCAGTGGGCCTGACGGGGAGTTTCACTGCAAATTATATCAAAGCGGTGTCACCAATGAGGTACATCAACGAGGTATCAAGCTAATTTTCTACTGGCATTTAAATAAAAAAAAATTGCTAGTTTATTCCATCTAAGCCTGAGTGGTATGGTATGATTTGAGAATTTAATTTAAAAAAAAACTGACTTGCCAAATTAAACAAACTAGAGGTGTAAAAGCCTTAAAAACTTTCATTTTCTTTCTGAAACGTTCCAAACACATCTGTACTCATCCATACTCATTTTGCAAGCTTGTGGGTTACATTTTGGAGATATACTGAGAGAATATAGCTCTGTTTTAAAATAAAAGATTATTCAATAAATAAAACAGAAAAAAAATTCATGATTTCTTGTGTAGCCTGGAACCAATTGGACTGAGGGACGGGGTTTAATGATGTAATACACATCAAACTAGACCATGGCATTCTTAGCTTCATGACTAAATGTTTTATTTGTTCTCCAATACAGTGGGAAAAGTGATATCATTGCGTCTGCCATTTTTGCAGCGTGAAGCCATACATATTAACATATTTACATATTAAACAAACTAAAACTAATGAAAAAAATGTTTTTCTTATTTATTAGTAATAAATGTGTATTTTGTATATATTTAACCCCCCAAAAAATTCAATTGTGACTTCTGGTGGAAACTAAAACACAAACAAAATGGCCGCTGCACCCGAAGTGGACACCTCCTCTTGCTCTATTACATTGTAACCTTAAAGTAGGTTTGTAAAGTAAATGATTTCAGTACCATTCTTAAACATTTTATAAATATATTGCGGACATACGTTCATAGTTTCACCAAAGTAACACTCAACCATTAAATAAAAAAAAAAAGTTCTGGCACGTTTCAGCATTTGTAGGGTTTTAAATGTTAGTGAAACGTCTTTAAAATAAATGTAACAATAAATTTACTGATAAAAAAAATGTCTTTATACACAAAGAACATTAATGATGGGACCATCCCTTGCTACACGAGGATGCTCATGTTTGTGGCCAATGACAACCACAATATTTTCACCTGAAAAACTGAATAATTTAATTGAACAAATGCATTTACGAAATGTTAGCAAATCTAATCAAAACAAACCACCAGAAACGTTGGCAATTGACACGGCACACTGTCACAAACACAAACAATTACCCAAAAAACGCCTTAAAACCCACACATCAATGACAACTGTTAGTTTAGGAAGAAGGGGTGTTTACATTTGGGTAGTTCGGCTGTTTGACACGATTAAACAAACACAGAAAGTTGTAGACCAGCCCCAATTTAGACCCATTAGCCACATACCGAATTAGCAGAGCAGATAACGTTAATGGAACTCCATACGACGAAAGAGTAAAGACATATCGAGGTATGCTGCCCAACCCTGACAACTAGGCTCGTTTGAGTCTGTTGGACTCACCCGTCCCGTCCACCAGGCCCAGATTGAACAGATTCCGGAGAAAACCTCGCCGTGCTAATGTGGCTATGTTAGCCCACAGCAGCTACCCAGGGAGGAACAGCGAATTGAGGATTCCGGACAAACGTGTAAACGCAGCCTCCCCTGGTTTGTTCCTTTGGACCCTCGACAGCTCCAGAACCGAAGGCTGCTCGTTGTTACGGTCTCGGGGTCGTCCGGGCTCACGGTGTGGAAGGTGATGATGACTCACGGGGAGCATGAACGAAATCAGCTGGAGCCAGTTTACAGCGAATTCTCCACTCCCAGTCAGTCAATTGCGAAAAATGGCGGCGGATAGTTGTCACCTCCTGTAGTTCGTAGAAAACACGGAGATAAAATGTGGCTAGCTCTCTAAACAACAACAACATGGGCGCTCCCTGTAACCACTCGAAATAAAACAGATATCCCTTCCGTGTGCTGAAAGTGGAAGCTCCTCACGCCTGCAATCTCTCTCTCTCTCTCTCTCTCTCTCTTTCTCTTTCACACACACACACACACACACACACACACGCACAGAAATACACACACAAACTCTCACTCTCTCTGCAATCTGATGCCAACAATATTCGTCTGGCTAAAGTATTGATAATATTAGATTAACAAATTTAATTTGTTGGTTTCTTTGTTTGTTTGTTGATTTTGCTACTTGTAAAAATTAAATTCTGGCTTCCTAACAAATTGGAGAATATAATATGAGAAGTTGCAGAACACCGTCGCAGTATTTGTAATATCGATAGGTATTTAGTCTTCACACGGTTTGGTCTGTGTGGCAGCTGGATGTTGGAGATTTATAATAGTTTTTTATAATTTCTGAAATCTGCGATGGGCTGGCGACCTGTCCAGGGTGTATCCAGCAGACTCTTGTGATCTAAAAAGGGAACAAACGGGAATCATTTCTGAAATGTCAAACAGTGCCCTCCATCTAATTAGAGAATTAAGGCCTCAACCCAAAGTTTCATACAAAGACGATGGGACATCACACATCAAACTGAATGAGAGGTGCCAAAAGGGACAGGCATGGATCGATCAGATACATAGTACTGTGAGTTGACCAATAATCTCTGGTCAGTCTGGGCATGCACGGTTTGATCCACACCTGCCCTTTTTACAGGTGAGAAAGCATCAACCAAATTATAAACAGTGGACTAAAAAAATCATTCAGAGACCAGATGGAGTATGTGGTCTCAGTACGAATCCAAACGTACTATAGAGTGGTTAGTTTGTGGTGAGAATATAAGTGACCATTGCAACATCCAATAAGAGGGGAGTATTTTCCACGTTATTCCCCAACTTTGCAGGTGGGACTTGCCATGCTGACTCGGCGAGAGGTGAACCCATGAAGCACTGTGGTTAAACAGTGGTAGGCCCACTAGCGACGGCTCTACTAGTCTTTGGGCAATGAGCTGCGTCGTCTCTTATGGGGACAAAAACAGCCTCATTTATATGCGGAAATAAAAAAGATCTGCGCCAAAATGGATGCATTGTGAACTCAACATTATTATTAAATAATGAATTAAAGAAGCCCTTAGTTTCCTTTGACCTGTTTTGTAACCGCCCAGCTCAACTTGGCATGCATTTGAGAGGCTTTTCGATTTGGACGAGCTTCTAATAACAGGCTAATGCTGACCAAGATGATAGCTTTCTCTGATTGGTAAAGCATCCTATTAATTGTGGTCAGTTGTTGGGCTCACTGGCTGGACAAAAAGAATTGTCACTGCATTCCTCAATACAATCTGCATCACTAACATGTCACAACCACAAAGCCTCATAAAATCCAGGAAAATTGTAGTAGTTTGTGCTGTTTTTATAAAAGAAAAATTACGTAAAACAAGGAGGTGCAGACCTTCCTTTCTCTGATCGCAGAAGACCGTGTCCAGAAAGAACTCGATGGTGCAACGAGGAAGTGAAAACGCTTTCTATGAGGATGCTCTTTTCTATTGCATCTGCTACAAAGAAGATCTTGACTGACAAGGTGGAGTGGCATGTCTTGAATGACCTGTCTAAAGCAAGCCCACTCAGAACTGACACGGGTTAACAACTGAAACACAATGGCGAACTTTGACGAAAATAGGTAAGCTATACCAAGTGATACTAAATCAACGTAACGAGGCAACAGTGGGGTACTGAGACAGAACAAAACACGGAAAAGCATACAATACTACATAGTGGTAAAACAATAAATTTCCATAAATAATATGTTCCACAAATGTTCACCAACTCACATAGGAACCACTTTTAATAGCATTTGCTATACAACATTCCTTAAACACATTTATTGTGGAACTCCTATGTCTCTGTGACTTTTTCTCTTTTTTAATGTAGGATCAAGTATTAGCTCATCCTCAGGATAATTGTACTACCGTAATACAATACCGACTTGTCCCAAAGGGGAAAATGTCCAAGCCTCCTGTTTTCTGTGGAGGACCATGGTCTCTGACCTGGAGTTGCTGATTCTTATGCCACCTTTTACACCCTTTTTTAACATTACACTTGAACCACACAATAAATGGATTGTTTTGAATAATTGGCTGAATAATACTGGGAACTTTGGTCACCCGACAAATATCCTATATGTGACTGGTTGGATCCTACGAGCAAAACAAATAAGGGTTTGGAGGAGTTTCACAAATTTAGAACCAAGTCTTAAGGGCTCATGGGTACGACAGATAAGGTCCAGGTTAAAACATGACATGAGATCAAGCAATATCCTAATGAAGGAGCCATAAAAGGACGTTTTAGTCTGGCATTGATTGAAATAGGTACCTCAGTAACCTTAAAAACTTAATTTATCAAAAGGTTTAAGTAATTACACATTGAGTCGCATAAATATATTAAACTCGTTTGAAGAAATCTGTTTGAAAGAAAGACTTAACCAGTGCAAAACAAAACTTTTAGGTGAGATCTGCTATCTCTATTGAACTGAAAAGATCTCAAGCTTAAAATGGAAATAGAAGAGCTCCTACTTTATTTACAAACAAAACCATGTATGCAAAACCAAACCTGAATCAATTTGCTCACTATTTCACCAGTTGACAGTCTGTCTCTGCGTGTGAAACTCAGCTGAGTGTATTTATCCTTGCCCAGAGTGAGGGACTGAGCAGTTGTATAGTGTGCTGAGCTTCTTAGCTGATTAGCATGTAACATTAGGATTGGTTTCCACAAATAGCTTTAAGCCACTCTACCAGTAAACAAATTCATATATTCCCTCACTGCCCAGATAATAACATATTCTAAGGAGAAACTCTAAAAAGAATGGTTCTTCTTTTGCTTTGTGGCTCTTTCTACAATATACTGTGGCATGACAAGTATCCGCACTGAGCAAAACATGCCCAGGCTGTCTCATAACTGTGACAGACAGGCTAAACTGGTTTGAAGAACACAAGTCGTGTTATGGTTGGCATGCAGATGGTTCAGCGCAAATTCATCAACAAACTTTTGACTGACCTTCATTTTGTATTACCTAAAAGCTAACAATTAGCAAAAAGCTAACAATTGGCATGTTACAAGCTAAAATTACATTGAATATGCTTATTTTTTTACCTTAATGGTTTACATAAAGTAGTTATTTACTTATTGCCATTAATTTTCTTACAGTAATAGAACTAATAAACATCAATATTATTGGTTATGCGTTTGTAGTTTTACAGTTATACTGTTGTGTAGTTTGTGATTCCTCCTGCAGAGGGTAGCATTGAGTTTGTTTTCTAAAAATATATGTATATAAACCGACATATTCATTTTTAATTCTTTTAGGCAGTATTTTAGGCTCAATAATTACATTTCACTTATAATAAATAAAATCTGACTAGTAATATACTGTTAAACTTGTATTCCAATATATAAAAGGTTCAGATTTATAGACTTAACTACATCCACCGGCCACTTTATTAGGTACACATGTCAAACTGCTCGTTAATGCAAATTTATAATCAGCCAATCACGTCGACATGGACATGGCACCTTTGGGATGTGGTGAATATTTGCATCATGGATGTGCAGCTGACAAATCTGCAGCAACTGCGGTATGCCATCATGTTGTTATACACAAAACTCTCTGAGGAATGTTTCCAGTTTCCTATTTGTTGTCACTAAGATAAAGGCAGTTCTAAACACAAAAATGGGTACAAACCAGATGAACCTAATAAAGTGGCCAGTGATTGTAGTTAACTATTAATATATCTATTACTAGTTATAATCTTTTACTGAGTAAATGAAACTTGCAAGATTTTTGGATTTTTCAGGAAAGTAAAATAGGAGTACACAAATATGTTTAAATGAATTTAAATATGACTTAATAGAATAGAATGTTAGGATAGAAATCCAAAAAGATGTCTATTTGCATAACCTATTCTAACCCCTTAATTTCTATGGTATTGAATGAGCCTTTTTTGTAAATCTCTTCTCGCTCAAAACTAGGCTTTTCACTTTTTTTACTGTGAAAACGTCTTTTTGGCAAAAGTAAAAATAGCATCCTTAATCAGCAGAAGATGTAAATATTTGTTTTTATTAATTATACAGGTAGAACAGAATACAACTCATCAGTTTGTGGCCTTTCTGCAGCATTAAAATTAGAAAGAAAAATGTAAGGAAACAATTTCAGCTCTGCATCTTTATTATGGTATTTACATAGTAAAAAGGTGGCATGCAGCAGTTTCTTGGTTTAAATACTAATCAGTTTCATGTTTGCTAATTAGTATTTTGATATGGGGGTGCTTACGTGTACATCTATGGGACCATTAAACATTTGCACAAATGCTTTAACAGTTTAGGTAATGAAATGATCCCTTTAATTCCAATTTAAAACAGAAGTGATATAAAAACTGTATCTATTAATTATAGGTGTTATAGAACTCTTATAAAAGTTATATCATTTTCTTAGTATCATAAAGATACAGTGGCAGATAAATTAACAGTGTAAAGGAAATATGTACAAGTATCTTTAAGTATGGTTAACTTTTCACAATATCTCAAAAAATACAAATACAGCGTTGTGTATTCCAGGCCATTAGGTGGAGATGCCACTTAGCCAAGAAGTGCAATTCACAAATTAAGTCTGGATTTTTAGGATCTTGCGTTATAAAGTTGCTTAACGTACCACCAGAATTAGCCTTTCTTTACAGACAAGAGCTAGATTTACTTGTCTGTCTGGTCACTCTCGTTATTGCAGACTGCTTTGGCTGGAGGGGAGCGGAAGCGCAGTAGAGGCCAATGGTTGCCAGGGGATGGTGAGCGCCCTCTGGTTGGACTGGAGCTGGGTGATGTACTGGGAGACTGATAAGGAGAAAGAGCTTGGAGGACACGACCACTCCGCTCCTGGATCATGTGCTGTAAAGACCACAGGAATCCTGTTTGAAGAATGATATGCTATGTATACTCAGTATTGAGAATATCCCTGACTTACCCAGGCTTTATCTGGGCCAAACAGCTCCAGGAAGTTCCCAATGAACTCTCTAGATTTTTCTTCCCACTTGTAGATGAGATCGTGACTCTTCTCTTCAACGCGGTGCACTAAGTGTTTGGACTTTTCCTCCACTGTCCTCACCGTCTCCTTCATTCGGTCCACCTGCTCTTGCAGACGATATGTCTTCTCCTGTCGATTAAAATTCAAACGTTTTATTTCATTTTTAGATTCTGGGTCTGAGGATTGGACCATAACGGTACCTGCCTTCAAATGCCCCCATACAATTTGGTGGCCCTCTTGCCAGTGGTGAGACCACTGGAGGTTACGCCCAGTAAGGACCTTCCACCAGCCACAACCCCAGTCCTGGCTCCATGGTGGGGCCCTGTTTCTGCCATAACTGGCAATGTTATGAAGCTTGTTGTACTGTTTTCTATTAAGGGTTTTTGTTTGGCCTATCACCTACAACCTGTTTGCATTGGGAGACCCTACTACAGGCTCTTAGACCCAACAACATATCTCACAGAATCATTCAGACACTCGAACCCCTCTTGCATGGAAAGTTTAAAGAGAGATATTGACAGACAGATCGGTGCAGCTTCAGCTCTAATGCGGTCAACACTGGATCATTAGGGTGAAGAAGGAACTGGGCTGCAAGGCAAAACCCTAAATTTACTAGTCACAGCTCTGGGTCACTGAAAGAACGAGATCCCAGATGCAGGCAGCTGAAATAAGCTTCCTCCGCGAAGTGATTGGGTGACAGCGTGAGGGGCCAAAGTAGAGCTGAGAAGCCAGCTGAGGTGGCTCAGACATCTATTTCTGATGTAATCGTTTTCAGTGGGTGTTCCTCTTGGGAAAAGACAGGGGAAGAATTTTGTCTCCTGGGTAGTCTGGGAATATCTTGGTGTCTCGCTGGACAAGGGTGTCTAGGGAGAGGGAAAACAAAGCATAGACTGCTCCCACTGCGACCCAGTAAGAAAAGTTTAAATCTATCACTGGATGAAAGTCACACACCATTCATTTTCCCACTAACGAGTCCTGGTTATGGAGCTTGAAAACGACATATCTTCCCTTATACTGGGTTAGGAAGGGTACCGCTCAGGAAATTCAATTTAAGGCTTGTAGACTCTTAGCATTTGAACACTTTTGGGAAATTTTGGGGTAAATTATGGTACCACTTCACGGTTTTTTGAGTGTAAGAGGAAACAGGAGTGTCCAGAAAAAGTTGTTACCCAATCAAATCATTTTTCTAATTAGATAACAAGGGTCAATGTTAATAAAGAGTTATTAGAGATGCATTCATATCAAATCAGGAGGTTCTTAATGATTCCAACCACTAGTAAGCACAAGGATAACTGGGGCAAACCTCGGACACAAACGACCAACAATTTTTACAATTATTTCAATGCAACCCTAAGCCCAGACAAAAGCAAAATGTACCACATTTACATAAATAGTTAATAGAGGTGAAGTCAGTCAGTAGATTTTTTTCCATCTCTGGGAATGTGCCTTTGCTCTGCAACATATTTTTTCTCATGTGGTGAAATAGATGGCTTGGCCAAAACACTTTAACAATAAATGTTCATTTAACAATATTCAAAGAAGAACTTAGTCCATGTTCTTGCAGATTTAAAATCGAACTGTAACAAGCATAGTCCTAAAAACTCAAAGTAAGTTGATTTTCCCATAGATTACCAGTTTTCTGATAGAAGAAGGTCTCTGTCTTACTTTAATAAAGCCAACATTGAGTTCTCGTGCTGTGTATCCTCTCTGCAGGTTTCTCCTGACATAGACGTCATAGTCTCGCACGATGCGAGTGATGAGGTCAGAGGTGGAGATGCCCTCTGTCCTCTGAGTAGCCACAAACATTCCTACCCAAGCAAACATGTTAGTTTCCACTGTGTTTGTGCTTGTGCCGTTTGTTGTTTGTACAGACGTTACCTGCTTCCTTGATGTGTTTATAGACATCTTCTGATCCTGCTGAAGTGTAGGGAATATCGTCATGTGCCACAAAGTCAATCTGGGAACGACAGGAAGAATTTCAGACAGGTACCGATTGACAAGCATGTTTGTTGTGAGCAAATTCACAATGGCAGGTGGAATATGGTCTGATAACTGACAGCATAAGGCAAAAATAAGGACGAGAAGCAACTGCTGAGGATTTGTCACAGTGTGCCCACAATAATTGTTATGCAGTTGTGACCGGCTTGGCAGACAAAAGATGACTTAAACATTGTTGAATGTGACATTGGGTGTTAATTCATAACCCATTACAGAAGACTCTGGAAGCAAGCTTTATTTGACTAAACACATGCTGCATTAAGAATAAAGAAAGGTTGGGGGAAGAGGAAAGGAAGATTGTAATTTCCTGTTATGATGTAACTTCCTGTACAATCTCAGACAATAGGATTCTATATATTTTTCTATTACATATTCAGGAAAGGGCTGAGATTGCTAGAAATTTTCCTTAAGACTTAGCATGGAACTCACTACACTTTTGGAGGTTACTAAACTGTGCAAAGGCATACCAATCACTGTGTAAAAGAAATAAAAGTAAATATTTAACCCCAGACTCTAGAAGGGATTAAATATTTACCATTGACTTATAATGGCCCTTAAAATAAATGGTAAAATGTTATCAAGAAAAATGTGGATTTGATTAATTTAATCATAGTAACAGCTTTCATTTTTTAATTACATCACAGACAGCTCCCTAGCAACCAAACTGTTTATCCTAGCAACCACATTTTCTGAACTCAGCTTTGGTATATGATGGAGACTTGGAGGTTGGCTCAAGTAAAGTGACAAAGACAACATTGTAGAGTCAATAACCCCTCTATAGCAACCAGGCTGTTTACCATAGCAACCAATTTGGAATATCTCTATCTCGGCTTTGGAAAATCCTAGAAACATGGGGGCTGGTTTATTTGACACATAGTGACATGGAGAACAATTTATTATGTCACTAACACCTCCATAGTAATCAGGCTGTTTACAATAGCAACCAAATTGGCATATCTCTGTCTCAGCTTAAGGGAAAAACATGTTGTACATTAAATATAATGATTTGCTACAGTAAGAAATTACGAATGATAATTTACCCTATGTTTTTTAAGGAAGTCTGGTGTAAGAGTCCAAGGAGCATCACGGACCACCTCGTCAACATACCGACAGTGAATGAGGGCTTCATATCGCTCGTCCTCCGTCATCACAGTGTAGCCTTTATATTTGTGTGTCAGGGCATCACTACACACTGACACAGAAGGTAGACACACTTTAATTATGAATACAAATACAACACTGGCAAACTTTTAGCTGTTTAGGTTCTAAACACTTGTCAATAACAAAATGGAGGTTTTGGTGTAAAAAATTTTTTTACAGCACTCAATGTGACTCATAGACTGGACTCACCACCAACTATTAGCTCTGTGTTTGGGAACAGTTTCTTGGCTTGCATGAGAGCCCGTGCATGACCTGAATGGAATAGGTCAAAGATTCCATCGGCATACACTCGTACAGGCCGATTAGCTGGAAAAATATAAAACAACACAAAGATTAATTGATTTAAAAAGTCCTTTTACCAACCTTTAAAATAAACCACCTCTTGACGGCTTCTCTCACCTGGAGTACCACGACGAGCTTGGGCTAAAGTTACTTTCTCTCGAGGGGTTTCTGAGGGACTGCCTGAGTGACTGGCAAAGACTGCTGGTTCTCTCAGAGCCTGACACAAAAACAGTGTCTTTTATGATGGATAAGAAAAAAACGATTGAGCTTTAGGTCTTCTGGTGTAACACTGATGTCATCTACTAGAAGTAAGAAAGCTGCATGAATGACAGTTACAGCCCATCTCCAGCTCACACAGAGTGGTGTAATTTAAATCTGTAGTTCATGACAAAAATACAAAATACTGGATTAAAGCCAAAGGCTTTTGATCTGACGCAAGTGCACCACTTTTTTTCCTCTATCTCATCTCTTTCCTTCTTAATTATGTCAGTACTGTTACTGTGGAAATATGCAAAAGTTCCCAAACAATCAGAAAGTTCCTGCTAGGCAAATATAAACATTCCCCAACATTCCTGTTTGGGGTGATGGAGTCTTCTGGCACATTCATTCATAACCTTTTTGGCCAAGTACATCATATACCGCACAAAGAACTTTGAGCTGATCTTTGCCTTCTTTATTTTACAGTGCATTGCTCATCCCTGTTGACCAATGTCACTGCATCGGCAAAGGTCCAGCTCTGTTAGCCCCAAATTTAAATTTCTTAAAAAACATTAATCATAAAAACTTCTGGAGCACTTTTACAGATGTTGTCCCACGATTATTAGAATGTACAAATCCATTTTAAATATACATATTTTTGTTAATCGCTTCAGTTTCTCTCTTAAAGATCTGACCTTAAAATGCTTGAAAGATTATCTTCATAGACCGATGTCATAGGACGCCACCCACTTATTGCCATCAACCTGCCCATCATTTGTTGTCAGCTCTGAGTCATTTATGACTCATTGATGTGTCAGCTTGAAAACAGTCTGGAGTCATTTTCTCAAAATCCCTCCATCAACTGAACCATTGAGGAAGCAGTGGATATATTATTAGTGAAGGAAATTTGCTGCTTCTAAACGTAAACACGTGTACATTAGCCGGAATGATTTTAAGACAGCTTGATTGTGGTTGATTCTGAGAGAAGGCTCTGTAGTGATTCTTCTTGATTCAAATTTTGCACCAGAACAAGTGAGTGCATATGTTTTGTTTTTCATTCATTCATTTTCAAACCCGCTTATTCCCTTTTGGGGTCACGGGAGTCTGCCAGTGCCTATCTCCAGTACACATTGGGCGAGAGGCAGGGGTACTTCCTGGACAGGTCGCCAGTCCATCACAGGGCAACATTCACACCTAAGGGGAATTTAGATTATTCAATTAACCTAACCGCATGTTTTTTGGGATTGTGGGGGAAACCGGAGTACCCGGAGGAAACCCACGCGAGCACTGGGAGATCATGCAAACTCCTTCCAGGAAGGTCACCGGCGAGCCTCGAACCGACAACCTTCTAACTGGAAGGCATTGCGCCACCAGGCCGCCCATGTTTTGTTTTTTTTAAAGATTATTTTCGATACATATTACAAAGTCTATCTTCCCTCTAACCAAACAATCCAACTTACCTTTGTTAGAGTGCCTCAATAGCCATGTTTCGATCCAAAGGTGCTAGTTAAATTTATGCGTACAACTGGAATATTATGCAAATATAAATAAAATAATTATGAATAAAGCATAATTTCCATCCAACGAGTCCACGAGTACAAAAATCGTCACTTCCTGATAAACTGGTGCCAAATACTAAAAGACAAATGGATGTTGGGAGAAGGCTGCATTGGGAGAAGACCTTTTTTGAGTAAAAAGAATGTGTATTCAAAATAAAATATGCGCTTTTAGAGGTGGAGACTGCATGCTCTTTGTTTAAGACAGTTCTGGTAATTTTGGAATGACCAAAACAACATTTCAGATGTTGGGCAATTAAATCGGTCTGTTGGTTAGGCCGTTAATGCCGCCCCTTCGAGCCCCAGTTCCGACAAAAAACGCATTGCCATTTGCACTTTCGAAAATGTGCATGGAAACGCAGCTAGTAATATACGAATATTTGGAACTTGTTAAACAATACCATCCCTTTTAAGTTCAGTGAATTGCTCACTCACTATTTGAAGGTTTAAACTGGTGTTGGAAAATAAAACTACATTCTAAAAGTTTTAATATTGTAAAGCTACAGGGTCTAGTTTGATATGCACTGGAGTGTAATATCATCCTGACACTCAGCATGAAACAATAAAGAGGAAGATATTAATTGTACTCTGAGTAAGAACTTTATTTTATTAAATATTAAAAAAGAGCTCTCACATAAAAAAAAAAATGGCGGTTTCTCATGCTTTTTTTACATTATAAAACTTCAGGATGATAAATCTTGGTAACTCCACAAAACCTTTATTCAGCATGGTTTGAATGAGTCTTCAGTGATCAGCCCTATCTGAAGAATGATAAGAGGCATAAGTTCTCTGTAAACGCACAGGTGTTTGATAAGCGTCCCTCAATGATCATGTGTGTATGCACAAACTCAGCCATCGCAATGTTGAAATAGCCCTTTGAACCATCAGCTGTTGAGGAGGAAGCCCTGCTGAGGGCCACTCTCGGACAGAACGAGACAGTTTTCATCACCACCACACGCCTTTGTGAGGCACAGAACTTTACGTTGCTTGATTTATGAGATGCACTAATAATAACAACAACATTAATAATGATAATAATTACCAAGTGCAAGAGAGGGAGGCGCTAGACTTTGTGCCATGCACACAGATAAGAAACCCAGGGGATTATGTAAGAGCAATTCTTCTGACGCAAAGCCATGTGCTGCTCTATCATTTAGAACATTTGCACCATCTATTGTGATAGAAAGATGCTGATCTAATATTCCGAATTGAAATATTTGTAGAGATATAGTTGTTCACACACCCTGTCAAAAGGTTTGATTTCTTGGTCATTTTTCAGAAAATATGAACAGAAGCGTTTTGTGTGTTTACTCTTTTTAGATCATAATGACAATAGAAACTTTCGAAATGACCCTGATTAAAAGTTAACTATAATCTCTCAATATTATGTATTCCCCCCTTTAACATCAACAACCATTCGTATTTTCTTAAAAGTGAAGAAGAATTCTGAAAGTTTGCCAGGGTATGTAACAACTGTATCCATGTGATCTTTAAAATCACACTTTAAAAAGAAAAAAATTATATTTTTATCTTTTATTTCCAGTTTTTGTAATGATTTGGGATATCTTATAAGCACCGAAGCTCAATAAAGTCTATTTAATGACTGAAGGGATTTATGCCAAAAGTAGGGTACATCAAACTACCACCCCACAAGCCAATGTAGCCTACCCACTTCAATATAACAGGATACTTTTACACATTTTTAAATTACATTTGTATCAAAATTTCTGTTTCTAAATGTCTTTCAAATGTCTCTACGTCTTCTAAATGTCTCACACTACTCCCCCACTTGCAACCCGTCCTCCCACTTCCTAAATAGTAGATTTATTATAATATTAAATAATCTGACACGCAAACAAATCAGAGATTTTATGCAGTAAAGACTCAAAAATCAAGAAACGGCAGGAATTTAATCAACGGATTTAACTTTTTGAAATTGTTTTGCTTTTAAATCTAACTAAAATGTTACAGAAAAGTGCTGTTTCTATGTCTACAAAACAAAACTGTTAAAGTATAATGTACACGGTTTGTATTTGCAGAACATGCGGCATGATATGGACTTTTAACGTTGCGAGCCATTCAAACTAACCTTCATAGGAGGCCTCTTTTGCTGCTGCTGAGCTTGAACCCCTCCTCGACCAGCGCGACCATTAGCACGGGTCCCAGTACGTCTCCGCTTCGCCATGGCTCCGGTTTAGCTTTAGTTCTTACTGTAGCCGATGTGAGAGAAACCTGTGCTTTCACTCAGCGCTGATAACCAGCCAGTCTCAGTGACCCCTGTGACGAGGCACACGAGCAAAGGTTGCTGTTCCATGTGATGAAAACAAACCATTTGATCTCATTCATATCGATTCAGAATCCATACTAGTTAATATATCAATCTATATCAGGTCATTTATCAGTCACCAGGCACATCGTGCATCCTTGGCTGTTCCAGCTAGACAGCTGTAAATGTGATGAATGGAAGGACTGGTTTTGGGTTTCCTCAAGTTTCTCCTAAAAAGAGTCTATTCCTTGGAATTCTCCTCATCTTTATGTTGCTCTCACACCTGTATCATGACTCTTGTAAAGTTTGTTTAAAACCAAAAATATCAAAGCTAATAACCTTTTTGAAACCTACACGTTATATATTTAATAAAAATGAAACAATAGGTGGGTTGCTTCATTCCTACTTAGTTAAAACAGCCTGTGTGATTGAACCACGCACCAGTGAGTTAAGATTCCAACAGTTAATTTCAAATACATTTTTTTATGTACTTAAGTGAGGTTTCACCCGGTGGAGCCCATACTCAGTTTATTATCTGCCTGTAATAGCTGCTCTCCTCACTGACGTCCTCTTACGTGCTGTTTTTGCGATTCCTCCACCACCCCTTCGCTTCTTCCTCTCTTCATGGGGGATTCTTCATACCCGGGGCTGCTTACACTTACCTATAAAGCTCCACAGATTGCATTGCAGCAATTTTAAATAGCAAATCTCAACATGCAAAAGTGGATCTGCACATAGCTCTGACGATCCAGTTTAAAAGTTCACTGTGACGTTCAGCTTTTCTCTTCGGACCAAAAACTGAAAAAAGCCAGACATTTTGTTTTTAACATTTGTTTTGTTTTTAAACTAACTTATCATTAACTGATGCACAATTAGGAAGTACATGTTGCAAATAGCTAAGCTAGTGCACACTATAGTGTTCTGTATTAGTAGTATCTCTGTGAGTTCTAGGTTTGTGCTCATTCTGTAAACACGACTGGTTTTTTGCCTTTTTTTATTGACTTTAGAAGGTCATTTTCTTAAAATTTGCCTTGTCAGGAACTGGTTTTCTTAAATGGAATCTTCCTATGCAGTGATTGTACGAGATGGCGTCTCTGTAAGAGAGGAGGAATGCAAAGTATGGGAGGTTTGGATTCCAGAATGAATTATCAAAAGGAGTTGTTCCAGTTCCAGTTTAGTCATTTTTGTATGTGTGTGATACTGGAAATCTTTTACCTTTTGGACATTTTTGACATCAGAGTGGACAGATGACAGTAATTCCACCTGAGGGTTTCCCCCTCATCATTCTGACCCCTCAGACAAAAGGTAATGTTATTTTTGTTCTGTTTAAAACTATATCGATTAAATAATGTTGTTTCTTGTATGTATTTGGTTTGCGGTAATTGACAAATTCAAAACCAAAAAAAAAATAAAAAATTCGACATGTTAATGATACAACAACTGTTATAAAAATAGATCAACCAAAAACACTCAACATAACACAAATTATAATGCTGAAAATTTTGAAATGTTGAAGTCAATGGCTCTTTGGTTTTAACGTTGTTCCAAGTATCCTTTATTTTGTTCTAATTTAAAGAGAAACTCTGGAAATGTTTGTTATATATACACATATATACATACATTTTAACAAAATTTAAAAAAGATAAGATTAAGTTATAATGTGAATTTCATATTAGAATACATCATGCCCTTGAAGCTTTAAATGGTGTTGCAAAAATAACCTAAACCTATTATTTAAGACATCTGTTAATTTGGACCAAAAGTAAAAGAAAAAGTAATCGGATTACATCATCACGCAATCACTTCCGCCTTGATTGAAGACTAAGACGGCGTTTCAACTATTGAAGAGACTGTGTTTTAATTATCATGGTATGTAAAATATACATATTTAAAGAAAATTTGATGAATACTTAAAGAAAATTTGGTTCTGTGTGATCGTCAGAAATGTGTATGTTGAGGTTGAATCAAAAACATTGTAAAAGACATCAATGAATCAAAATGTCCGCCATTGTACCTGAGCGTTGGCCTTTAGCCCTGACATATAGGAGTTAAACTTTTAAAATTATAATCTTAGATTTCCTTAAATGACATTTTTATTATTAAACTTTCATTTTGGGTTGAGGAATTGTTTAACCGTTTAATTCGCTCTATGTTTACTACTTGTACGACAAGACGATAGCTTGATGCTAGCTGATGACTCATCGTTTTTAAAGCTTCACACATTTGCTCTTTCACATTTATTTGACTTTCATCATGTGAGAGACTATTAAGATCACAAAAATGACAGAGTGAAATTCTAACTTTAACTTTTAACAGTTGATTGAAGAAATGCTTAAGTTGTTAGGAATGCAAACTCGCTAGCCTTGTACAGTAGCCTCTTTCGCAAACAAACCATTCTTTTAGTTTCATTATATGCACGTGTTTATAAATGTTTTCTATTTAATTATTCTTAAGGGTAATTTATGTTGCTGTAGTCCCGACCAGAGCAGTGTGGACCTGTGTCTATCTGTCATTCTTCCACTTAAGGTGATCGCTTTCATCCAACCTATTAATTCACTAAACGTTGAGTAACTTTTTTACGACACAACTATTGTTTTCCTGGTGTTTTAGTATCCGGTCCAGTGTGTGGATGATCCTTATGGACATGAAGGAGTAGTGGTGTGTGGATCAGAAACACTTCCATTCCATTGGTCCAACAAAAGTATGTTGAAATAAATCTCTATAAATATAGAATTACAAATATGAGGTCATGATATATCATAGAAGTAATCTTATTTAAAAGTTTTTGCTTGAAAAAGTGATTGTACATTGTACTGGCACAAGTCAAATATTCAAAATTTCTTTCAGATTCCTGTTCAGTGTTCACTCAGGAGGAATCGCAGAGTGTATTACCACTGGAAATGAATCCCATCCTGGAAGTCCGTCCCATCTCTTGATTGGAGTATCTGCATAAGGACCTTCAATAAATCCAGAAACAAGCAAGTTAACGACTAAATGACAGACATGTCTGTAACATTTCAACACCGGTCCTGTCTGATTTTTCTTTTTTGTATTTGAACTGTAATTGGTAAAAAGGCATTAAATTGATTCCATGTTTCTGAAGGTGTTTTGTTTTTAATCTCATTTGAAAATTCTGGAATTTTGGTCGCATTATAAAGTGGTGCTCATTTGGCAAAATCATGCCCATCCTAGAATTATATCCAATTATATTTCTCCATTTTAACCTCACCCTACTCCTTGTCAAGACTTTTGGGAAAATATCTTGTGGACTGATGAGACAAAAGTTGAACTTTTTGGAAGGTGTATGTCCCGTTACATCTGGCGTAAAAGTAACACAGCATTTCATCAAAAGAACATCAAACCAACAGTAAAATATGGTGGTGGTAGTGTGATGGTCTGGGGTTGTTTTGCTGCTTCAGGACCTGGAAGGCTTGCTGTGATAGATGGAAGCATGAATTCTACGGTCTACCAAAAAATCCTGAAGGAGAATGTCCGGCCATCTGTTCGTCAACTCAAGCTAAAGCGATCTTGGGTGCTGCAGCAGGACAATGACCCAAAACACACCAGCAAATCCACCTCTGAATGACTGAAAAAAAAGGATACTTTGGAGTGGCCTAGTCAAAATCCTGACCTGCATCCCATTGAGATGCTGTGGCATGACCTTAAGAAGGTGGTCCATTCTAGAAAACCCTCAAATAAAGCTGAATTACAACAATTCTGCAAAGATGAGTGGGCCAAAATTCCTCCAGAGCGCTGTAAAACACTTGTTGCAAGTTATTGCAAATGTTTGATTGCAGTTATTGCTGCTAAGGGTGGCCCAACCAGTTATTAGGTGCAGGGGCAATTACTTTTTCACACAGGGCTATGTGGGGTTTTTACTTGTGTTATCTTTGACTAATATGAAAATGTGTTCGATGATCAGAAACATTTTATGTGACAAACATGCGAAAGAATAAAAAATCAGGAAGGGGGTGAATAGTTTTTCACACCACTGTATAAATAGATGAGTTAATAATATATTTATTAATAATAAATAACCTCTCTATAATCTGGCTATCTCTGTGTGTTAATGAATGGAGAGGGAATGTGGTCTGGGATGGACTGACAATTTCCCCCAATCTGAGCCAA
Source organism: Danionella cerebrum (assembly GCA_007224835.1). NCBI lineage: Eukaryota > Metazoa > Chordata > Actinopteri > Cypriniformes > Danionidae > Danionella > Danionella cerebrum. Next base: position 450,346 of record SRMA01025170.1, read on the forward strand.
GAAATTGAGCTAAAAGTAGGCAAAAGAACCGACATATCATTTTAATAGTTTTTATAAATTGCTTTTTGGTTCTCCGTTAGCATTTGGTAGTCTACTGGGAAATCCATCATAGCCCTTTATTCGAAGAGGATTGGAGAGTTGGAGCTAAGGAGTAGAAAGGGAACTGGGCCTTTGTGAACCAATGACATTTCTAACAATTATTACAACCGCAAAATTACACAGGAAAAATTCCAGAAACAAAATACTTCCACAATTGAGCATCTTTAAGAAATAGTTCTACCTCCGGTCATTATTTCCATGTGATGCCCTCATCACCAATAGTTAATGGATTTGATGTAATGGCTTTATTGAGTGAGAGGGTAATTCTGAAGTGAACCCCATTAATAACTGTGTGAAAATTGGGAGAAACCATTATCTGAGTTTCATCATCACAGTCAATTTAAGTTTGATTATATTCTGTGCTTTGTGATCATTTTCTTCTGTTATAGTTGCATATGTATAGTTTATATAAAAGGGGTGAGATTTAGCTCACCCATGGACTCTGCCGAAACTCCTTTTCTCAACTCTTTTCCTCTGCTCGCTACTCAATAATAAAAGCTATTCATATCAATAAAATGACCAGAATGCCTAAAGTTCTGTATTTAAATATTTTTTCCACATTTTCCATAAATTTTACTGTATTTCACTTCTCAAATAGCACTGTGTTTTCCTCTTATAAGATATATTTACCTGAAAATTCACCCAAACAAGGGACATACAAAGAAAAAAACTTGCTAATTTATCTGAATATAACCGTGTCTGTATCTACCATGCAGGACACCTTCCATAACCAACGATGCACAGGTTGTTAGAGGCATGAGACTGGGGAGATTAACCCAGTAATACCACTGTAGATTTATAATAAAGTTTTTGGGAAGTTAAAAAAATACTTTAGAGAAAGAATGCTTTAGAAATGGTTTATGTTAAATAGAAATCTAAATCAAATCAATATCCCTCCACCATGCTTCACTGCTGCCACTCATTATTGTACAGCTCCCAGTCTTCTGTACCAATCCAGAGCACCTGCTACAATAATTCTGCACATTAAAATGCGTACTTTTCCATGAAGACCATTTCTGCCAGGACATCCATCTGGTTTCTGCCCGTCCTAAGCTTGTCGCACTGAAGGCTAATTAGCTTGATGGTGTTTTTTTTGCCCAACCACTGCATCTTCATTCCTTAAAGTAGTCCTGATTCAAAATTTTTGTCTCGTTTGTGCAGTAAAACTACCTTGTGTCTTGTTGCTGTGTTCAACTTCACCTTGGTAGCAGAGTTTGACTATTCTTCACCCAGTTGTAAGCCTCCTCTACACCTGTTTCTGTTTCAGTTCATGACTGGGCTTCACCTTACGAGTGACAATGATGATCATGAGCATCTGTTTGGTATAATTGGTGGATTTTACAGCTGACTGTGATAAGGTAGCACGAGAGGCTCTCAAGGTACTGGCGTCAGGCAGTAGACCAACAAGAAGTTTTGGTACAAGTTAAGATTTTTTTTAGTTTCTTCTTATTTTTAAATCAAAATGCGCAAAGATCTAAACACTTTCCTCGATACTATTAAAGGGTCTTGTCCCTCTATATAGAGGTGTAGGATACCTGGCTCTCAAAAACCATCAATGTCATCAACCTCACAGCTCCAGAAGTCTACCCTGACTCTGACTCAGTCAGCGGAGTTGAGTGACCTTAAAATACCAATACTCCAACCACCTTTAAATAAGGCCTTGACACGAAGCGGTCAAACCTCAAGCTGCTTCTTAGCAATGTTCCATCTGCTTATGGGGTCTTCTCTTCTCTTCTCTTCTCTTCTCTTCTCTTCTCTTCTCTTCTCTTCTCTTCTCTTCTCTTCTCTTCTCTTCTCTTCTCTTTCTTCTCTTCTCTTCTCTTCTCTTCTCTTCTCTTCTCTTCTCTTCTCTTCTCTTCTCTTCTCTTCTCTTCTCTTCTCTTCTCTTCTCTTCTCTTTCTCTTCTCTTCTCTTCTCTTCTCTTCTCTTCTCTTCTCTTCTCTTCTCTTCTCTTCTCTTCTCTTCTCTTCTCTTCTCTTCTCTTCTCTTCTCTTCTCTTCTCTTCTCTTCTCTTCTCTTCTCTGACTGTGGATTTCTTGAACTAATGGTCATCTGCCTATTTATACACCTGCACATGTGATTACACTAATTACCCAACAGGTGTTCCCCATTCTGATAGCTCCCCTCTCAATTAACTCTCAGCTCAATAACTCTACTCTCTTTGTCAACTCTGTACATTTTAAATAAAACACATAAATAATTAAATAATGTATACACTTAGGCCATCAGCATTCATTTAAAAAAACACTTCACATCTTAGGCATTCATCAATACTGCTCATATTATGAATTAATGTCCAATCAAAAGTCCAAGGTGACAGGGCACAAAAGTGGCATGACTATAGTAATACAAATTTACCTATAAAATTGGTACTGGAAAACGGCTGTGAACACCAAACATCGATTTGATTTTTCTTTCACTTCGCTCACTTTTACAAAAGATTTACAAAAATAAACAAGTATTATTTCTGAAAAGCATTTTTTGTTTACAGCATTTGTTAGCTGCCTGTAGTAGAGTTCATCTGAGAATTGTTTCATCTATTGAAATGGTTAGCACTTTGTTGCTGTTTTAAATCCAAAAGCTCTGAATTCTCATGGTTCAATATTACCACAGAAGTGGTAAACAAACGTTCAACAATGCAGAATGCACTCTACGCTTCCATCAAAGACCAGGGATGCAAGAAACCAGACCACATCTTAATAATAATATTTTTTTGTACATTTTTCCACAATTTGTTGCAAATGGATTCAAAATTGGCACCCAATCCATGTCCAGCAGAGGGTAGTATAACATTTTAAATCTAGTCTAACACAGTTTGATGACGCTTGCTTAGACAAAAAAAAAAACAACAACAACAATCAAACAGGTTTGACATGATTGCCCGAAGTTAACAATGTTTATGCTACTAATACATCTTCAGTTAACACAAAAAAAAACAAAAAACAAAAAAAAAAAAAAAACAAAGAAATGTGCTAATTCGCCTGAACCGAACCTCGTCTGTTTCTAGTATGCTGGACACCTTCCAAAACCAATGGTACACAGTTTATCAGAAGCATTGGGCATTGACTGGGCTGATTAACCCAGTAACCCGCCAAAATAAATCACCTGCTTGATTTAGTCCACTGGCAGCCTTGGTATGGTTTCAAGGAACTGTGAGGAAACAACAATGTCCAGCTGTGTTGCCAGGTATATTACACAGAAGCTGTGATTGTGTTTTATATATAGAGAGAGTCTCAGGGGTCTGCAAAAACTGGTTACAGGGTACAAGCAGAAATAATCCAGATTTCTGCTGTAAAACCTTGAAAGTTGTTATTTTCAAAGAAAATTGGCTTTGGTTTTGTATAAAGTATGCTGGGCTGTAATCGCTGAAGTGGGGCGCGGGTATCTCTTGGAGAATAATGCATTGATTGCTAGATTATGTCAATAATCCCCAAATAAGATCCCTGGTCATTTTCATTTTGCACCGGTGTAATACACCGAGCCACTGAGATGTTAGATAGGTAATAACTGACGTGTGCAATCCCAGCCATGTGTTGTTGTAAGCCGCAAGCTTTCTGAAAAGCAGGTGCAGAGTTAAATGAGCCCCATTATCTGATCAGTAGCAAGTGTGTGAAAATACCTTCTACTGTAGGTCTAGGTCAGATGCCACTGGCATGAAGTGGCCAGCTATGCAACAATGGAAAGAGGATGGCACTGGATAGTGCTCTACATTCAATGACAGTGTTTTTAATATACTGGGAGTGCTCTTTAGGTTTCCAGGAAGATAAAATAGGGTTCTAAAGCAAATAAAGAGGTGCGTCATGACAAATGGCTTCATTCCCTGGAAAGTTCTGGGCATCCAGCATTGATTGATATTTTCTTAGAAGTCCCACTGCTGGTGGAAATGATTCAAGCTGTTGATGCCAACTGTCACTTAAGGCATTTTAATTATGTCCAATAATAAATAGATTCAATGAAGTCTACACATTTAAAAGGTTGAATGACAGCCTGAAATGATGAGACAGTGTGTTTTATAACATCATCAGTTCATATATTTGGTATAAACAGAAATTAACTTAACACAACTAATATATAACATTGCTTATAGAAATGAAAGCTACTCTCAATGACAAACATGCTTTGTTTTAGAGGTTTTTAAAATGTTCATTTCATTCTAAATGACCACTTCATTCAAGACCAACAAAAGAGGATAAATACTGCCTTTAAACTGAAAAACTACCTCCACCGTCAAACATTATGGTGGAAAATAGATGCTTTAGGGGTGCTTTAGGATGCTTTTTTCTGTATAGTTTGATTAAGAACATTTTTTAAAATGTTTGGAGAGCAGCTTTAAAACTGGTAGCTGAAGTAATGTTTGAGCTCTGTGAAGTATTGTGAAGGGGTCAAATACTTGTTTAACAAAAGGTTTTTACTGTTGAAAAAACACAGATGTACATTTTGCATGTCATGTGGTCATTTGTCTTTGTGTTGGTGGTCAGATCCCTGTGTGAAGTGCATGGTGGTAAAATATAGACCCATCTTGATTTATTGAGGTCTCGCTACCAGGATATCACTCTAACCATTGATGCCATCCAAGGCAGCTGTATTAAATAAGAGGAGGATTTCTGGGGATTTTGTGGATGGATTGCAGGCTTGGGTTTCAACAGCATACTGTTGGGAGCTCACACCTTTTACTCTCAGCAAGGGAGTAATCATCAAGCAATTGTTAAGTTTGGTGAAATTGTAATTGCAAAATAATGGTATTTATTCTTACACTCTGGAATATTTAGATACTTATCCTGCTTTTTTTTTCAGAAAATAGGCCTATGTAGCATAAGCCATTTTCCAGAAATTCCCATTAAGATACATTTAAAGTTAAAAAAGCCAGTTTTGTAAAGAAATTACGCCAATTTGTGACAGTACAAAAAACTCTAAAATGTTTAAAGTCTTTAATGCACTGTAAGATCAAGCTTTTCTGAAAACGCTCTTTGATTCCACAAATCTTGCTTGATTTATGAATAATATTTAGAGCAGTTTGCAATAATATCTTATATTTCCCAAAATAATTAAATTACTTACAGAAATTATTATATAGATAAATTACAGCCAGAAATAACAATCTTCAATTTTCAATCTGAGAACGCTTTATTTTCAGCTGCAAAGACAAGTAGACAAGACAACATGCCTCACAGTACAGAGGGGTACTGTGCATGAGCACAATGGCTCATTTTGAGTGGATACCATTGAGAAATGTAACTTTAGCATGTCACAGACTTTGCATTGTTGTTAAAATATTAATCATAACCCATTGTAGAAGACTCTGGAAGCAAAGTTAAGAAAATACAACAGAAAACACAGTTTTATTTAGCTTTATACTCTGAAGAAGCCAACAGCTAACAAAAATTGTCGGGGAGGGAAAAACAATGGGGCCTAAAAAGCAAGAAAGAGAATTTCTCAACAATCTCATTTAAAGTGCTTGCACATTACTAGTTGTGATGTAACTTCCTGTTTGTGATATAAAGTCTCGCACAAAATGATTCAAAGTGTTTTTTTTCTATTACAGCTTTCTATTTATATTACTATTTTTTTACCCTAAAAGATCATAGAAATGCAGGAGAACTGACATCTGATAATAAAGTAAAAAGTATAAACCACTGAGGTTGTCTTTCTGAAATTTTGAAGTGGAAGTTCACTGTATCGTCACCGGAGGAGCCAAACCTTTGTTTTATTGATGAACACAGGTAGCGAGAACCAGTTGACTTCTGTCAGTGTTCCATTCTTCGGTCTGTGGATATCTGTTGTGGATGGGCCAGTCTCAGTTGTGCATTTTCAAAGTAACAACACCCAACTGACCCCTGGGACAGGGATCATTCAGTGGTCATGGTCAAATAGCTGCTTGTCTTTCAGTTCCTCTTTATTACAATTCTCAGAACTGTCTCACATAGTGTTTGCACTAACATAAACATAGCATAACTTTGGAATCTTATTGAAAACAAACCTGGAAAGAGATTATAACACTGTACTCGTCATTGTCCTGAGAATTTGTTCTAACATTTTGTAGGTCTTCAATCATCTCTCTGAAAGTCGTGGCCAGGATGTGGGATTGTATTCTATTTGATTGTTATCTTCTGTGGACTGGTATTTTTATAGCAAAATGTTCGACTTTTCTACTCAATACTGTGCTTTTAGCTTAAGGGTCAAATATGCATTAAATCACACATCTTATCGAGGAATGGTTTGTTATTACTTTTGGTTCAGCTGCCACATTTCTGTAACTTTATATACATTTTTGGATCACTTTTGCTAAAGTGTGTTGATTGATATGTAAAACTTCTTGCTGGTCAGATTCTGTGGCATTTGTCTTCCATGGGGAGCAATTGCTGACAGCAGGAAATGAAAAAGGCTTTTCTTTGTTAACTAATGACCTTTTATAATCACATGTCTGCTCGAGACCTCAGATTCAACTGTGATTGAATGCCACTTACTTAGAATTTTGTAGTCTTGTTTGGCTTTTCTCTTAAAACTATAATTGAAGGGTACTCGTTTTTGCAAAATGGATTGAATGAATTGTTGAGGAAATTCTGTGTGCAAATGAACAAACCTTGTTTGCAGTCAATGGCCCAAATTTGTGGGAGTATTTTCTAGTATAGTATCTAATAAAAATGTTGAGTCTGAAAGGAAACTAAAGGTTTTCTTACAAATATAGTGGGGTGGACTCATTTATGCTGAGCACTGTATCTCAATCCTCAAATTGCTTACAGCAGGGTATATCCAAATCTGTTCATTCCTGTATTTAAACATTTAGTTTATGTGTCAATAAATACCTAATGCGTTGGTCTTTCAGCCTCTCTGCAAGTCTGTGTTGTTAGATCAAGAATCTTTCTTGCGTAGAGGCATCAATGCTCATCGTGTTTCTCCCAAACCCCTGTCGTATGTAATGTCCTGGCAGAGAGCAAGCTGCTGTAAACGTAACCGCATTAGTCAGACGAGACACTGAAGGCATTTAAATCAGACATGTAGACACATAATAAAGCATTCCTGATTTAGCTGTGGAGCATACACACAGATCAAACCATGTCTGTGAAATATATGATTGATAATCACTTCTGTATGACACACTTTCACCGATATAAAAAGTGATCCCATTATATTTACAAGGAAATACTTTTAGTTTTTGTAGTGCTTGTGGGTTCTTTAACCCTTAGAAGTCTCTGCACGCAGGGATGGATGTGCCAATCACGCCGGCTGTTTTGATTTAAGTAGGAATGACGCGAGCAATCTATTGTTTTATTTTTATTTCAAATAAAATGTGTAGGTTTCAAAAAGGTTATTTACAAAATTTGATTAGAAACTAAAACGATTTCAGTCTTTCATTTTTTATTTTACAAACCCAAAATCGTGCCGTCTAGTGGTGAAAAGAAGGGAAGTACAATACCTGTGATTTGGCTTGTGTTTTAGGTTCACCTTTTTTTCTTTGCTTTTAATTTTTTTTTACTTTTTGGGTGGATTTTTTGGGTCTCAACACTTGATTTTTGTCAAAATTTATTTTTGCAGTAAGAAAACGACAAAATTACAACTCAAAAATCATACCGTCATTGGTGGAGTCAATTTTTGGACATAACATTTTAGAATTTCTGTTTTGTGTAAAGTGTTTACAGGATGCTAAATTCTGAACGGGGCTAAGCAATCAAATTACATGTATGAAGCATTTTAGAGCGAGTGTGTGGAATGACACTGGAAGTGATTTGTTTACATCTGGTGACCTTTCCAGCAGAGGGATTTAGACAGGTGGGATGTGTTTGTTCTGAAATAATGGTGCTAATCTAGAGCATACAAATGGACACATGATCCTCTCAAGTGTTGTCATCACAATTGTTTCCTGCAGTGAAAAATACATAGCTGCACACAACATCCATTAATCTTTACATCCCAACATAGGTTTTCCGAACACTTTGTTTTATGCAGGGATTCTAGTTTTGTTTCCGGACATAGATAAAGAACAATGCTGTTCTTTCTTGCACCTACTGACAATTTACACAAAATTGTGACATTCATCTAGAACTCTGATAGTGATCTTGAAAATGTTGAAACAAAGATTAAGGAGAGGGTCAGAATTATTGGAACTTATAACTAAATTATATGTTTGTTTCATTATCTGTCTGAATGTTCTAAATGTGTTAGGGACGTTTTGTCCTTTGCATCCTACATCTATGTGAGTAAGAAACACTCCACTTTCTTTACATAAAATCATCCTCCTAAATGCTTTCTATAGCTTCTGGCAGAAGGTTATCTGGACCATTCTTCATGGCAAAACATCTCCAGTTCACTCAGGTTTGGTTTCCGAGCATGGACAAAACAAAATGTGTAAAATGTTCTAAATAGTTTAATGATATACGGTGACACCACCTACAGCAAGATGACATTGTAGGTCTTTGGAGCTCGTCTGTGGGTTGACTGTGACTGTTCTCACCATCCTGTACCCATCCTGTAGTTTTCTTGATCTGCCACTTCTGGCCTTAATTAGAACTATGGTTCTGGTCTTCCAATTGCACAGAATGTTCCTCATAGTTGAAACTGACTAAATATCTTAATGAAATCTTTCCCCTCAAAACCGTGATGTTCAACAATCATCATTTTCAGGTCATCTGAGAGTTCTTTTGAGGCTCCCATGTTACCACTCTTTAGAGAAGATGCAAAAGGGAGAAACACTTACATTTGGCCTTTAAATACTTTCTCCGAATTAGATCCACATTTCTATGCAGGTCACAGGTCACTGAGATTACCAAAATAATTTTGAGTTCAGATAATTAGTGCTAAAGGTACTGAAATGAATAAAATGCATAAACATGCTTGATTGTATTCAATATTTCTTGCACACTTTCATTCAAACTTTATTTCACTTCTCAAATTTCTCCATGTTTGTCTTCTTTATGATATATTTAACTGAAATTTGTCATCCAGAACTTTATAAAGTAAAACAACGTGAAAAAAAAACAACAAATCAGTGCGAACAGAGCCATCTAGTGGCGAAAACAAGAGACAATCCTTGGAAGCACAAGACCTGTGATATGGCTTGTGTTTTTTCTCTAAGTTCTGGCACAAAAAAAGCACAATGCCACAAAAAGTGCTTGGAACAGTGTCTAAGGTTTAGGAGATGTACGTCTGTTTTTTTAAATACTTAAATAATGTTTTGACCTTGTCTTTGCTTATTTTAGGGGGATTTATGAATTTTTATTTTGTTGCAACACTTTGTTATAAAACATAAAAAACTGTTCATTCAGTTAATTTCAATATATTTGCAGTAAACATCAAGGCTTGCTTCAAAGACTGTTTATTAGTGATGATAATTTATTAGAGCGAATTGTAAAGTAGTAAAAAACTCTCAAAAAGGCCTGTACTTCAAAAAAACTGTCTTTTGTTCACAAAATGAATGTTCACAGTTTTATGCTCCACGGTTATTCAGAATTTTACACACCAACTATGATTGTGAACACCTTGCATTGAGACCCTGCTGAAAAGCTTTGTTAGAGATGCTTTAACAAACTCGTGGCGGAGTAGAGCAGCCAGAACCTGGCACACTTCAACCATTCAGGTAATCACACAAGAGTCACTTTGAGTGCTGATTGAATGACTGCCCCTGATTTTCAAAGACTAGCAATCACGGTTACAATGACTGCATTTCAGAGCTGTCGTGTAATTGGTTACAATGGACGCTTACATGGAAAGGAGGAAGAAGGAGGAGTAACAGCAAGGGAGAAGTTGAGAATAAGATGTGTCCTCGTGGGGAGCGATTGCAGGTGAGAAAGCTTTGAGCTCTGACCTGAAAAAGGCTCAGGAGCAAGAGGATAGTATAAAAGGCTAAACTGCTTTCCTTTACGGCTCATTCTTTGAGATGTAAAAGAGCAATACATAGAAAATGAGCATGGCTAGTTTAAAACTTTAATCTACACTCACCGGCCACTTTATTAGGTACACCTGTTCAATTGTTCATTGGAGCATCAGAACTGTTAGGAACAGTGATTTAAGTTACTTGGAATGTAAGTGGTATGTGGCATGGTTGTTAGTGCCAAATGAGAATGGTCGAACTGGTTCAAGCTGATAGAAAGGCAACAGAAACTCTGATAATCACGCATTACAATAAAGGTAGCCAGAACAAAATCTCAGAACACACAAACCCATCAAACCTTGAGGTGGATGAGCTACACCAGAAAAAGACCACACCAGGTGCTACTCCTCTCAGCTAAGAATAGGAAACTGAAGCTACAATTCTTAAAGGCTCAGCAAATTGGGCAACAGACTGAAAAAAACATTGCCTGGTTTGATGAGTCTCCATTTCTCTGGCAACCCTTTGGAAGATAGGGTCAAAATCTGGTGTCAACCACATGCAAGGATGGATCCAACTTTGTGTCAACGGTTCAGGCTGGTTGTGTTGCTTTAATGGTGTGCAGGATATTTTCTTGGCACACTATGCCATAAAGGATTAGGGCAGTTCTGAAGACAAAAGGAGGTCCAGCACTAGCAACTTGTACCGTATAAAGTGAGCGATGAGTGTATGTGGGTTTGCCCTTCGTCCTCAACGCAGCACCGGTCATCAAAACTCTGGTCATTGACAGTTTAATCTGAATATTCGTATTGAAATAACTGAGTTGCAGCATGTAGATGATAATTATGTTGACATTTTGTAATTTGGCATAATACACAAAACGTTTCCTAGTCTCCAGTTGATCAGTTTCCACTGAGCTATGAACTTTGATCAGAAATGTCTAACCTAAAAGGTCTCATTATGAGTCCCAAATAAGCCTTGCCTAGCTGTAAGGGTTGCTGGAAGGAAGGAGAAAGGACACAGAGCTAGGAACTATTTGCATGTATGATAAGCAGCTTTACAGAAAGAGAATGTCCCTTCTGTACAACATACTTCGCTGTATCTCTGAAGCGATCAGCGGGAAGCAGAACCAAGAAGAAGCAGAAACCACAAAGTCTTCAGAGGCAAGTAGCAGGTAAGTTGATCATGAGAGAAGTTCAACTGAGCAATGGATAAACCCGAAGGGGCAGAGCGTGTAGCAGAGGAGATCCAAGAAGGCAGGAAACAGTCATGGAGAGTCAGGAGGTATGAACCGCAGGACTGACAACCAAGGAAGTGCATGAATGAGCCTCTTAACTGAGGGGGTGGATTGGAAGTGTGCTCTTATTGGTTGTCTTGTTCATCCTAGAGATTGTCTGCAGATGAATTTGTAGGAGTGATCTTTATTGCTGGCTGTGTCTCTTCTGGACACACAATATCGCTCACACTAACATCCAAAGGATGAAACTTAATCTAAGGTTATTCGTTTTTTTGGGTTTATCTCTTATCTATAAAATTGTAATACATCTTACTTTTGTGGAGGGCAAAACATGTGTTCAAAGTAATGCTCCACTATCTGCTTTAAACCTTTTTAGATCGTGACCAGTCTCTGAAACTCCCAGTCTATTAATCTCTGTTCTCTCAGTTTCTACAAACATTTTTGAGACAGGTTTCTCTTGCACCACCCCCTTTGACCAGTTGTGACCTCGGATCCGACTTGGTGACTGTTGCTAAGGGGGGTGGGGTGGGTGTTAGGCGGGTGGACTGTGGCCAATTTTTAGCTTTAGCCACAAAAAAAAATACATAGAAATAGAAACAAAGAAACAGTCCAACCCTTTTGTTTAACTTGTGCAAAAAGCCAATTTGTGTAAATCTTTACCAAGTAAACAATGTGAAAAACAAAGACATTAAACTGGAGCGCCGCTTGACATCTCCACAATGTGTTTGTAGATCATTTCAGCCCTTTCAAAACATAATAGCGTTGCATTTAGAGATATTCATGCTCAATCTTCAACAATTAATTACTCTGGATTGGCAACAGCAAAAAATGTCAGAAGCATGAAAAGAATTTGATTTCAATTATCTCGCCTCAAAGGGGCTGTGATTTCCGAATACACTTAAGCAGAATTATAACAGGACTAGCCTCGCTGGAAAATTGGGTATGTTTAAAGAGTGATTATGTGCTGAATGGACGGGTGTTGAATGGGAGTGAATACTCTACGCTTCCTCTGAAAGGCACTCAATTATCCCTGATTGCTCCCCTTCACTGTGGAGCCAGTGCAGATACCTGCTATTGCTGTGATTGGGGGACATTTACACGAGGCTCTTTCTGCTGAGGGAAACAAGGAGCTCCCTGCATGGGGTGAAAGATTTTCAAGAGACAGCCGAGGGGTCAGTTCTACAGATGTGCTTCCAGGAGAAGTAAAGGGGTTAAAGCTGCTCAAGCCCTTTATATCCTCAAAAAGGTTCAGTCAACTTCATCTGTGTTTCTACTTCCATCTTGTTAAAGGACATACTTTTTACGAATGGTTGATTGTGTTATGTAAAATGCATCTTGATTGGGAAAAAAAATTATGTGATGGCCACTTTATTAGGTACACTTTTTTAGTACTGGGTTGGACACCAATTTGCCTTCAGAACTGCCTTAATCCTTCATGGCAAAGACTCAACAAGATACTGGAAACATTCCTCAGAGAATTTTAGCATCACACCGTTTCTCAACTGCACATCCATGATGCATATCTCCCGTTTCACCACATTCCAAAAGTGCTCTGTTGTGTTGAGATATGGTGACTGTGGAACTATGTGAGTACAGTAAACCCATTGTCATGTTCAAGAAACCAGTCTGAGATGATCCTTCTGAAAGTAACCATCAAAAGATGGGTACATTGTGGTCATAAACAGAGTTGCTGCCATTTGATTGGCTGGAATGGCTGATCAGAAACATGCTTTAACAAGGAGTTGAACAGGTGTACCTAATAAAGTGGCCGGTGAGTGTAATGAATGGGGGAAACGAATCGAGGAACAAACACAGAGCTAAGAGAACACACGGCAAAGCAGAATACGTATGTTCATGTGCTCAAAAAAAACAACCCAGAGCTATTAACAAGCACTGGAGAGTGTGAAAATACAACAATGAACAGTTAACTAGAACTGAGAGTCAATGCTACGCTAAACATGGCACAATACTGAAAATACACAGAACATTCTGCTTGTAGGAGTCTGCCAGCAAGACGAGAATAAACCCGAGGAGATGAAGTTACAGAGGCCCTGCATCAGAAGCAACAATCATAAAAGTACACAAGTACGGTCTGTTAGGAATCTGTCAGAATCAGGAATAAACAAGACGTAAAGTTGTAGCAGCCTAACAAAAGCTTTCGTTTCCTTAGCACATTTGAAAGTTCTCCAAAATAGGACGTGAAATGTAGAACTGTTGCTCCCCACTTTGATGTCCACAGGTTACTTACTGAAATTCTTTTTCGTCCAAAAAAATGTAAATTTATGAACAAAATTGTGCCCAAAGTAGTATCAACAAGCTTCACTAAGTCCAGAAAACTTAAATGCGAATTGATTTTTAAGAAAAGTATTTGCAGCTACTGTGTTATATGTTATGTTATGTTATATATGTTATATATGTTATATGTTATGTTATGGGTGTAACAATACACTCTGCTCATAATATGATACTGGTACATACCTTAATATTATGTCTACGATACGATCACAATATTTTACTTTTTTTTAACCAGCTATTGAAACTGTAATGCAAAAAAATGGAAATTAAAAAGTTTTGAGACCACAAAGCTAAGAAAGCTAGGGCATAGTTTGATTAGTGTGAGAGCATTTGATACCATCCATCCACTAGAGGGCAGTGTTAGTTTTTGCATTAAGTAATCATTTTACCGGTAACTGATGGAAAGAGCTAATTTTATAATCTTTTTCGTTTAAAATGTAAGTAAAGGGTAATTGTCTCCTAGTAAATATTACATAAACAAGACAAAGGTAAAGAAGTTTCAGAAGTGACTAGAATCACAATCACTCCAAGAAGCAAATACACCGCAGTTCCTAGAAAATATCTCCCAGTAGCTCCACAATTATATATTATATTATATTATATTATATTATATTATATTATATTATATTATATTATATTATATTATATTATATTATATTATATTATATTATATTATATTATATTATATTATATTATATTATATTATATTATATTATATTATATTATATTATATTATATTAACATTTTCAGTAGGGCTACTAATGACACAACCACTTTTATTAGACCTTTTAATCCTCTACACATATTCTCAAATCCTCAAATTTGCCCACTTTTCATCTGCAAGCAAGTCTTTTAAACCATGGCTAATAATCTGTGGTTTAAATTGACCATTCAAACTTTTGGACACGCTATAAGCCCACAGTCATCTCTGAAAGGGGATTCATGAATAGCATTTGAGATCTTAAGAAGGACATTACATTCAGAGATACTGATTGCTTTGTGTTTGGTCAAAGATGCTACACCTGGTTTCACACTGCTCCAACGCCATGCTGTTTTTTCACAGATTAGATGACGAATCACAGTGTATAACAAACTAAGTGGATGAGGCGTAGTTTGAAGGAATTAGATCAAAAAGTGGTTCACTGATTTAACACTACTTTAATAAAGAAAGGGAAGCAGGAAGCCGGGGTAAGCGTAAGCCTCTTAATTTGCCTGAATAGTGAAAACAAGTGTTAAGCATTAATACCCAGATTACATGGACACCAGCAGAGGTGCTAAAGCTCTCCATTTCGCCCCCTTTCATTTCTCAAGACAGCAAAAACGAATACGTCTTTCAGTCACTGACAGGAGATAATCATGGTCATGAGTCTGTTCAGTATTTTAAGATTACATTCCACAATAAAAGTCTACAAAACGAGACGGATCTCTGTCGTTTTCATCAGTTGCATCTGCACTTTATGTGTCTATTAGTCGTCTAAACTGTGAAAATGTTTTTAAGTTCCTTTTTTAAAAAAATAGACAAACAAACACACACACGTTATTCTACCTGTTGTTATAAGTAAAATACAAGTAAAAATATTAGTTAAATAGTATATAGTTCATTGAAGTGTTGCTAATTTAAAATGAATTTACATATTTTCTTTTTATTTTAATTGTCAATTGACATTTTTTTAGATTTTAGTGTTGTGAATGTGCATGTGTTTTTATCTGTTTATTTGTTTGTCTGCACTGTGAATTTCTATTGGCCTTTCATATATCTTGAAATTTTTATTTACATTAATTTTATATTTCTGTTGTATTGTTACCTTGCATTTGCTTGGTGAATTTCCAATTATATTTCACTTAATGGAGTAAAATTTCAGGACAAACTTTTTTTACAACCAGGGAATTTGTGAAGGGGGTATCCCAGCATGACATTGGCCTAAAACACACACCAAGACAACATGAAAGATGCTTGAAAACCTGTAGAGGAAGCTGAAGGTTTGATCATTTGTCTGACATTAAAAAGATATTCAAATTCTTTCTCTCCCAGTACATCACAACACTAGAACTAACACAAGAACGTATAAAATTTAAATATATACGTTTAGGTTTAGACTTCCCTTTCTTTTATTCACTCTGCTTTTTTGTATAAGATGTAATTCAAAGTTTATGGTTTTATCTGGATCCAAGCAATATATTCTTCATTCAAAGTAATACATACTGTAAGTTTGAGACAGTTTTTTTTATTACATTTTACTCACATTTCTTCACTTGGCTAATTTATCACGCGTCTCTCTAGTTGGAACAGCATTGTTAACCAAAGATAAGAAAAAAAAGCCAATACTGTTTGATATCAAATAAATGATGTAGGCGATAATAAGCCGTTCTCTGGCACAAAACAAACTTTGACAAAAGAATTAACTTCCATTAAAGGCAAAGTTAAAACATGAACACCTCCTGAAAATATTTACCTGATTACAGTGCTGTGCAAAAGTTTAAATTTTCATGATTTTCCGTGTAAATCAGTGGTGGTCTGGAAAATAAATTTCATTTAAATATATCCTTTTTCTATATATGGTCATACACAGGTAAATCCAGTCATGAGAAAGAATTAAAGGGAGGCCAATTTTAAGAGTTATCTAAAGAGTAGGAGCCTCAAAACAGCCCCGAAATCAATGATTGGTTTAGGAGAAAGATACAGAAAGCTGTCTCAGAGATTCAAGCTCTTTGTTTCAACTTCATGAGGAATGGGAAGATCAGAAGCACAGTTGTAATTTAATTCCCAAAGTGACCAAGAAAACACTCAGATGTGCAGGATGGTGAGAACGGTCACAGTCAACCCACAGACCAGCTCCAAGGAGCTTCAACATCATCTTGCTGCAGATGGTGTCACCGTGTATCATTCAACTATTCAGCGCCCTTTACACCAGGAGATGCCGTATGGACGAGTAATGCACCCATTTTGTGGTGCCTAAATTTGTGCGCATGCCTAATTATGTTTAAATAATTCTTGGACATTTTCTTAAATCATGCAACCTTTATTTAATTCATCAATTATCACTGTGTTTATCTCCTGATATATTTAACAATGATTTGTAAGATTGTGAATAATTATGTATATATTTATATACAGTGGTAGCCCGAGATACAAAATCAATCCGTTCCAGGGTGGCTTTCGTATCTCGAAGTACGTTTTTCATGTAAAACGCCTAATCCGTGCAACAGTATAAGTAGATGAAAAAAAAATGGAAAACCAGAGAAAAATCAAGTAATATTTCTTCAATCCTTAAATCTACACATTATTAATGGAATAAATGACAATAAAACACAAGCAAAATACGTAATATGTACACAAACGTGAAACCTTACCTTGCGCGTGAAGCGGAGTGTCGGAGGAGATGGAACGGGTGACATTGCAGCACTATGTATGAAAGTTAACTTTCTTGAGATATTTCACAAATTACGAAGAGCAACACGGTTTCAAGCACAAGCGTAAACAGTACCGAGCGTGTGAGAAGGAATAGAGAAACGCTTCCGAGATGCGTCACTGGGTTTCTCTAAGATGCGCTACAGAACAGCACTTTCCACGTTATAAACGTTATTTTTTTTACGACACCTTGACTCTAACGTTTGTTATAGCACATTATCTGTACATAATGTTTCGCTCGATTTAAAACTGATTTAACGTGTTTTAAATCGTATTAGCCCCTTTTTGCACTTTCTGCAACGCGCGAAAGGAGCGCAACGATGCGGAAGAGCAGTGTGATGTCAGACTTAACAAGAGAGCAGAACTGTTTGTGGTTGTTCGTGTCTATAATTTTTTTTCGTATGATTACTTTGGTTAACAATGGCGTCTGCCTCTGAAAGATACACCAGCTTTAATCACTTTGTCTCTGAGAAACACCATAAATGGTCACATGGTCCCTCCAGTCTGATTTACATTTCTACTAGACCCTCCCGTGGGAGTGGACTTGGATCAGAACGGTACTTTAGGAAGAACGCAAGAAGAGCTCGCAGCTGTTTGTCCTTGAATATGCCCGTGATCGGGAAAGCTTAGAGTCTTCTCAGATCACGAAGTCTCTGCTATTGTTTGACCTTTTTGCTGTGTAACTTACTATTTGTTAATAAATTGAGATGGTTAATCTTGTCACTGCTACTCTCTAATCACTTTTTTAAGCAATGATGTTAAATGCTAAGAACTAAAGTATCACATTATGTTGCAAAGGTTTAAGGGGTAAATTATGACAAGTAAGTGCTTTTCTAGAATTATAAACAATTATTAATACATGAAGCCAATGATAAAGGTAAACAATAACCTTCTTATAAAAATATGGAGTCCGATAAAAGTTATATTTAATAATTAAAGTTCCCACAAGCTCTGAAAGACAGAACACAGCTGAAACCTTCATCCATGGTTGAAACCCGTTTTTGGATCAACCCATGGGCCAGCATTACAGATTTATGAAGGAAAATCATGAAAATGTACAACTACTTGTCTGTTTCGGGTTTACGTAACAAACATATTCAGAATATCATTAAAACACTTTGAACATTCTTTTGGTCGAGCGAGCTTGAGTTTGTGAACTAGCTCTCCTCAGCTCCAGATGTTCCGGTGGCATCTACATGTGTAATCTGAGCTGAATGTTCTTTGGCCCTGAGGCGCAGAGCAGCGATGCTGGATGCTCGCAGATCCACCATGGTGGAGGCCGTAAGGGGGTTCTGGAGGAGAGGAGTATGCTGGACAGAAGGCTCCATGGGAGACACAGGAATCCTCGGAAGGGACAATGGACTTATGCTTGAAAATAACCTGAGGATTAACGAAGACATAGAATATTATGAACATGTACAACTGAATTTCAGATGAAAATCACATGTTTCCAGTAATATCATCCAGCCTCTAGAGGGCAGTGATACAATTTGTCCACTCAAGGCATGAAAAACTAAAGTGAGCTCAATGTATACAGTTTTTTAAACTGCTGTTCCTTGTGCTTTATCACATCATGAAGTCTTCTACACGTCGATCCATTCCAATCCTCAGGATTCAAACCTGCATCGCCCAGCAAACTGCCCATATGTCTCCGATGCACCATCCACTACACCACGGGGCTGGACGATCTGACGTTTTGTGCCACAACGGACCGGAAACCATGGGCACAAATGGGAGCTCACAAATCTGACCGAAACAATCATCAGGGAGCATCACTGCAACAATATTTCCTCGACCCATATTTCCTGCACCGATGTGTAGAGGCCTTTAGGTGATAGGTTCCAGTGATACGAATATGGTGACTATATTGTTACACCCCTAGAGCTCACTTCTGAGACAAGGCAAAAGCGGTTTGATCATCCAATAGCTACAAAACAAACGCAACAAGATGAGTCTCACCTTCCAAAAGCTGGATTGATGAAAGCTGGATGTCGAATCATGGCGGCTGATAAGACAGTGTTGAAGCTGTGTGTGGGCATCGTGTTTGTGGAGGGGAGAGACAGTCTTTGAAGGGCTGAAGGCCAGGGGGAATCCAGTACAGGGTATTGGTTTGGTACAAAAGAATTCCCACCCAGGTAATGGCAGAGGGATTGGGCGGCTGGGGCAGCCCCGGGACAGTGTAACCTGAGGGTGTAAGGCTGCAATCCTGCTTTCTCCCTTTTCCTCCATTTCGCACGACGGTTCTGGAACCAGACCTTGAGAAGAAAACAGTGCTTTTTAGGTAGATTTTAACGCAAAGTAGATTCCTTCTGTAATCTATCAGTATCTGGGCAGCAGCGGCTCCCTCTCAGTTATAGGGGTTGCTGGTAGGGAAACATGACCGGAGTTTGCATGCTCTTCCAGTGCTTGTGTGGGTTTAGACAGTGTCTGTCATTTGGAGCAGGTGCATGATTCGTAAAATTGAGCTTTTTTACATTTACATGTGAATTGCATCCTTTGCATCGTTAAAAACTGCCCCTCCAAACATCTATTATATTCTTTACGGCCCAAATGCACCAGTGTCAAGGTAAACATCACAAACCAAACTAAATGCTTCTCTTTCACATAAACTAATAAAAGCTGCATAAATCATGTCGGTTATGCTATTTGAAAACATTTTAATAGACATGCTTGAATAAAAAAAGGTTATTTGTTGATGTATTTAGATAAAAATGAGCATTGTCTTGGGAACAGAGCAGTGACTTACTTGGACTCGTGCTTCTGTGAGATCAAGCCTCATCGCTAAATCTTCCCTTAAAGCAGAACAGAAACAAAACAAAGAAGAATTTAGCATTTAATTTAGCATAAAAACAGAAGTCTAGCATTTATAACTTACATTTTTTATTCAATATTCTATTAAATTTAATATTGGATAATATTTTGTATGTACCTCACAAAAAAGCAACAAAAAGGCAGATTTAGGGCATTAAAGAATCCCATAATAGAATAGATAGGAAAATGTACAATTTTTATTATTTTATTATTGTTGAACATTATTTTATAATTGAAAACTAGTACTTTTGTCATCAATTATGCTTATATATATATATATATATATATATATATATATATATATAAATAAAAGAGGTATCCAGCAGACAGATAACTATAAAAGAGCATTACTTAAAGAAATGGGCTCCCCATGGAAGACAAATGTCACAAAATCTGAGAAAGGAAATAATTCCTTTACAGAAAAAGGTGGGGGCTACAAGAAGATCAGCAAAGCTTTATATATTAGTCAAATATTGTACAAAAAGTAATCCACAAATTTAAGAACCATCTCAAAGAGACACCCAGGTGGTCTTCAACAGAAACGTCTTCTGATGAGAAGAGTTGAAGATATGTAGGTTCACTGCAGTTAGCTAAAGCGGCAAAAAGCCAAACTGGAGTGTTTCCCATGACACCATAAGGTACACAAGGCAGAGGAATTGCACGCATGGGGAAAAAAAACCTCTCCTAAAGCCCTTGCACAAAAAAGCAAGCCTAGAATTTTCTATGAGCCCATGCTGAAATAAAAGAAGACTACTTCTCTAAGTGTTGAGAAGAAAGAAGTACCGTACTCTTCTCTGAAGTGATGAGACAAAGATCAGTTTTTAATAGTTTTAAAACAGCATGGTGTTTGATTTCATCATGTTATGTTCAACTCATCCTTTTTAAAGTTTGGGAGAGATTCTTTCGTTCATCGAGCTATGGTTAAATGTGGTGCACTCGTTTATGCTGAGCACTGTATATGTACATATTTTAACACAACTTGTGTTTGATTTCTCAATTACCTGGTGAACACATCTGGGTAGTGAGTCTTCTGAAAAGCCCTTTCCAGTTCCTCAAGCTGAAAGCTACTGAATGTCGTCCTGTATCTTCTCTGTTTCCGTTTCAGCATCCCATCTTCTGTGTCACTTCCTGACAAAAGAACATCCTCGCTCTTCTTTAGATATTCTTCTTTTTCTTGCTTTACAACCATTGTTTCTTCAGCTCGCCGCCTTTCATCATAATCATCATCTTCCTCTTGAGATACTGTTCTAGGTCTGGTGGAGGCGTGTTCCGGTTGTGGCTCGCTGATGTGTTCTTTGTCACTGAGGTTGTGTGTACGTCCGGTGTGATCTTCTGTACTTTGCAGATCCGGTAGATGAGAGAAGCGGAGACGGATCTTTGGAGGCAAGTGTGAGTCTGAGATACACAGAACACTGCTACTATGTGATACTGCAGACAACAACAAAAAAAAATACAAAAATATGTGTAAACCAAGTCCTATTCTGGTCCCTATATGGGACCAAAAGTATTAAAACATTTGAAACTAGAGAGAATTTTAATTCTTTTGCATACCACATATATCTTTCAGAATTGTGTGGTTAGGTTTGAAGTTTGAATTGATAATTTATATCGCCATCTATCAATATTACATTTGAAATATTTAGGTAACCATAGGAAGACCTGAGCTATAGTTCCCAAAGATTTTGAATACATACTCAACAAGTAATTTCCCATTCATGCATAATGGAACAAATACATTTAGAAAAAAAAATCTGTTTATCATTAAATGTAGAAATCTATGTGTTGTTACTGCAGTAATTTGAACAAAGACAGAAGCTCGATTGAATAGTTTGATCAGTGTGAGATTCACAGCAATACAAATGTACCACCAACAACATAACTCATCTACATTAGCACAGTCAACAAAAAATGCACTGTGGCTTACCATTCTAGCATATATATATATATAAACATGTCCAAAACAATTAACATATAAAAACCAAGGAACACTTGTACATATCATAAATCCCTAATAAATAAACCAGTCATCACTATGTAACATTTTTTCAGGACTACATAAAAGTGTAGTTATTTGGAGCAGTGCATTAAGCCTTCATGATTTTAGTTCACATCAAAAAAGTAATTTTTTTTTCACCATAAAATAACACAGCTACTCCGGCTCTATGGTGTAGTGGACAGTGCGTAGGACATTTAGGTGCGAGTCCAGAATGCATTGTCATTTCCCATCCTACCCGCTTCTCTACCATCCTGTCAGTTCAAAATAAAGGCAAAAGAAGCCCCCAAATTAATCTTTTAAAATATCACAGCAGGCACTTAACTACTTGTTTTTTTTTTTACTTTAGTGCAGTGAACACTGGTGGAAAAAGGTGTTAAAACCTCACACATAAAAGCGTGTGTATTAAAACACCCACATCCCCACAACTGCACCTCCCCTGCAGAAGAGTGACTTCCCTGGTTGTGCTGTTCATAAACAATTGATAATGCTTTTTAGGATGTAATGTAATGTAAAACAACAACGTAAAACAAAACAATCCAAAATCAATCAATTTTATTTAAAATATATCTTTTTGTTTTGAACAGGCTACGCATTTGGTAAGTTTTGAGGCAGAGAAGATGCTCAGACTGCACCACTTATCTATTTAGCTTCCTGTTTAACATTCTACATGAACATCGGGAAGCAATTTCTCTTAAAATGTGTATTTGAGGCGATTGTGTGATTGTTTATTTGCAATATAGAGCTTAGTGCAGTTAAATTACTAACAGAGAGTAATGTAGAAAGAAGTCTCGACTTACCCTGAACTTTGCTGGGGCTTCTCCTGGCCAGAATGCTGTCGATGCAGTGTGAGGAGCGCGGGGCGGCTGATGGACATGAGCTGTGGCTTTGCTGTGGATGCTCCTCCTCTGCTCCTCTGTTCATGTCTCTGGTTTCAGTGAAAGCCGTTTGAGAGAGCTCTCCTCCATCGAGCCTGATCTCTATTTCTGACTAGAAGTGACCTCGTTGAGCTATGTACTGATGCTGCAGCTTTCCAAACTCCACCGCGGACTCTGATTGGCTCTTCGCATCTGGGTTCTTTCGCGGGCCTCGGTTTGAAGAGATTATTTGCCGGTATTTCTCATACTTTTATGTTATCAGTTCACACTATACCCAAACACAAAAAGAACTTGGACCTCTGCTTGTCATAATAATAAGTTTAACCGAACGTATTCAATTAGGTAGTCACAACAACCGAGGTTGGGCGAACAAACTCATAAATAATGCTGCATTCTGTATCAATTTCATTTATACCTGAAAAAACGGGTTAGTTTTAACGTTAATCATTTCAAATGCAGTTTTAAAGTATTTTCTGAAGCGCTGCTGACTTTTACTAAACTGCACGTGGACGCCACCTACTGTTTTGTCATATGCCCTTTGATAATGAATAGTTTTAAATAAATGAATAAAAATAAATAAATACATAAATAAATAAATACATAAATAAATAAATAAATATTATTATTATTACAGGCTTTTATTAGACTATAGCAAACGTTTTTTATTGGACTGATTGATTTACGGATTGGGTGGGTGGACGGCCTCTTAAATAAAGTTCAAACAATATATGTACAATAAATAACAATATTTGTACCTTGCCATCTAGCTACAAATGAAAAAAGTAAAAATGCTTGCGTAATGAGCCACTCTACTGTTTTGAGGTTTCTAATAAAAAACTGTAATGACATTTTTTTTATATAATTAGTCCATACATTTGATACAAGTAAATGCACGATATCTGTTTAAATACCACATTTTCAGTTATTATTAAAATTATTTAGAGATTTATTAGATTGATAAAATTGTATATGGCTACTAATAGCGTATATATTTGATAGAATTATGTGGGCGATTGTTTATTTCTTAGATAAAAGCCACAATTTTCAGGTATTAAGATTCTTGGGGATTTATTTAACGTAAGTTGATCAAAAAAGTCAACGTATAGTTCCATTGTTGTCGGTGTTTACACCCGGACAGTTATTGCATGTGCGCTCTGTGTGGTCACTATGGAAACGTTACGCCGTTTGCAAACCGCAACAAATCGAGTTGAAAATGGCTTTTAGGTACGAGATCGCGGAAGAATCCGCTGACGGTCCTTATTATCTCGAGAAGGTTTCAATCCCAGAGGACTCTGAGGACGACTACAAATACGATGAAGTGTCCGTCGACGACGAGCTCAGCACAAATAGCGAAGTTGAGGAGGACCTGGGAAGAACCGTTAAAGCAGCTCAGGACCACAGCAATGGCACTCCACAGAGGGTCAGTTCTGCCAAATACCCCGTTCCTAAAATCCCCGAGGTGGTTGATGACTTTCTCCGCAACTACCTTGTAAAGATGGACATGAAAAGAACTTTAAACCTCTTCCAGAAAGAGTGGTTTGAGAAGACCCACAAAGGGTTGGTCAAAGGAAACCAAGCAGAGCTCATCCCTGATGCCTATACACACAACCAGATGCTAGACAACGAGCTTAAAATGACACAGAGAGAACGAGACAGCTACAAACAAGCTGCTTTTGATGCTGGAGAAACCATAGTGAAACTTCAACGAGAGAGAGACTTCCATAGGATGCAGCACAAACGTGTTGTTCAAGAGAAGAACAGGCTTATCGAGGACCTTAAAAAGCTGAAGAAACACTATGCATCCTACGAGCCTGCTCTCAAGCAGCTGAATGAGAAATATCAGTCTGCTGCTAGGCAGAAGATGCTGGTCAGTCTGGAGAGAGACAGAGCTGTGAGCCAGGTTCAGGAGGATTCTCGAAAAGCCACACGCTCTTACACTGAAACCAGAAGCAATCATAAAGAGCAAGGTCAAATTCAGAAAGGAGCGGGATGTGACCCCAATAAAGACTCCAAACACCCTAAAGACTCAGAATTCCCAGGCAGCTCTCGTCTCAATCCCTACTTGCAACAGATCAAAGCTCTTTCCTCTCTCAAACCCAAATCCACCAACTTCTCGCTCTCCACGTCCTTCAAAGCGCACACCATGGCTGTGAGCTCTCTTTGTCTCCATCCCCGAAAAATGATAGTGGCTTCCTCAAGTGATGATCAGCTTTGGAAATTGTGGGGAATCCCCAAGGCGGAGATGATAATATCCGGCGAGGGCCACACTGACTGGCTCTCCTCTTGCAGTTTCCACCCAAGCGGAGACTTCCTGGGCACCACAAGCGGGGACACCACAGTGAAGATTTGGGATTTTGCACAAGGTCGATGTGTGCTGAGTTTAGAAGGCCACATCCATGCCACTTGGGCCTGTTCCTTCCACTCCTGTGGAGATTTTGTGGCATCCTGTTCCATGGATAACACAGCCAAAGTGTGGGACTTGAACAGCGAGCGTTGCCGCTGGACTCTGCGTGGACATGTGGACTCCGTGAACAGTATTTCATTCCTGCCCTTCTCCAACATTCTTCTAAGCTGCTCTGCGGATAAGACACTCTCTCTCTGGGACGCCCGTGCAGGGCTGTGTGCCCAGACATTCTACGGGCACAAGCATTCATGCAACCATGCTGTTTTCAACGTCGCTGGTGACACAATTGCTTCATGTGACTCTTTTGGTGTGGTCAAGTTATGGGATGTTCGGAAAGTGTCTGCCATGGTAACCATAGATACGGGGCCTCATCCCAGCAATCAGGCGTGCTTCAGTCCGAACGGAAGAACACTAGCCGTGGCGAGCAACGACGGCTGTGTTAGGATTATAGACGTGACCACTTTGCATGTGTCCACTTTGCCAGCTCATGATGATGCCATTCAGAGTGTCATTTTCGACCATAAAGGGGACACTCTGCTGTCTGCTGGCTCTGATGGAGTCATCCACATCTGGAATTGACTTCATCTAGATCTTTCTCAGCTAAAAAATTGGATTTAAACACATTAGATTCGTTTTTCAGTAAATTTTGTCAATGTCAATTTACATTCACATAAATTTGAATGTTTTAATTAATGTTCTTGATTAACCACGATAAAACTTCTCACTCATATTTACTCAATTCAAAGTATGGTATTGTTTGCTAAAGAAGATATTGTGAAAGATACATCTTGGAATTGCACAAACTTGTATAAAGTATAAATTCATTTCACACAGACTGATCAAGTGTTTATTTCTTTTCATTTTGACGACTAACGAAAACCACAAATTCAGAATCCGGTTGAAAGGAAAATTGTTAATCTTATTTGGAAATAAGGTCCCTGAGCTTGAAGGAAGAGAGAAGATGCACACAAAAAAAAATCACGTTTGCTCGAGGTCCATGTAAAGTTTCAGTCAATGATGTTTTGGGGTGCTTTTTCATCTGCTGGTGTTGGTTCACTGTGTTTTATGAGGTTCAAGGTCAATGGGGCTATATAGCAGAACGTTTTAAGAGCAGTTCATGCGTCCTGCTGTTGACTTAAGTTTGCAACAGGACTTGGCACCTGCACACAGTGTCAAACCTACCAGTAGCTGGTTTAAGGATCAAGGTCTTCCTGTTTTTTATTGGCCAACTGACATGGGGTATTTTGAAGAGGGAGATGTTATACGCCAGACCCAACAAAATCAGAGCAACCTGAACAGTGCCACAGACCATGGCCACACCCCATTGCTGCGGTAATTCGGGCAAAAGGAGTCACAACTAAGTATTGAGTGCTGTACATGCTCATATACTTGTCTTATTCATACTTTTCAGCTGGCCAACGTTTCTAAACTTGTATTCTTTGTATTGGTCTTAAGTTTAAATTTGAAATACTGATTCGTTTTCATTACATTCCAATTATATGATCACCTCCTGGAGTCTACATTTGTTCAAGAAAACAATACATTTGTTGGAGAACTTGTGCTATGAGTTATTTTAAAGTTATAGCCTGGGAAATGTAGGCTTTGCTATGAAATTCTCTCCTGGCCTTTGGGGGCGCAGTTGTACAGACAAGCCACGTTCGCGGCGGAATTACGTCTCACAAAAACACAGACAACGCCTCCTTATGAGCATGCAGCGGATGCAAGATTATAAGCATTTTTAATTAAACGATTTTCAATTATTAATTCTAGTATGTGGATGCTCGCATCGGCTTCTCGGAAAAGGCGTTGAATAGATGATGCCACAGGACGCCAAGCACTTTTGACTGCAGGAATTTGCAGATAATGTAAGCTAACGTTAGGTACAAACTACCTAAACATCAGTATTTTCGATAGAGTTAAGGCCCGCTTTCTCCTGCAAAAATGATGAAAAGTGTTGGCAAGCATTTTGGGTTGAGGCGAAAATGTGCGCCCCCCAAATCTCGCATCGACAAGAAGAAGACTCGCGTTAACCCCATCGACAGTCTGCTCGACGACAGCGACGAGGGGTCGCTCGCCTCCTGCAGCACCAGCGTCAGCTCCGGGAGCGAGTACCGCGACTCCGAGGATGAACCAGGCTCCTCAGACAGCTCGTATCGAGCCCGAGACAGCGATGCGGATGACAGCAGCGAGACAGACGAGCGAAGAGCCCCGCCGCGTCGGCAGAGGAAACGGCCCGCGAGCGCGCCTTCCTCTGATGATGACGAATCGGAGTCGAGCGACGCGTCCAGCGACTCTTCCAGCGACGTCGGCGGAGAGCCGCTTCGTAGAGCACAGCAGAGAAAGCGGCTCCGGTTACCGGATGACTCGGAAGATGAGGCTCTTAGGGAGAAAAAGAGAAAGGCGGAGATTACAGAAGCTGCAGCCAAGAGAAGAGAAAGAAAGAATAAACTAATGGAGTTGGCAAAGAGGAGGAAGAGTGGCGCCCCGCGACGCAGGCGCAGAACACAGGTGAGATTCTGACCTGACGTCATATTTAAACCCTAGCAGTTGTACGTAATAAAGTGGCCGGTGAACGTACACCCCTTCCCAAGGAATCAATGGTTGGCTTCTGATTGCTCAGTGAGCTTAGTCCCATCCTTCTTCCACAATAAAGCTCTGCTCCCCAGGGATGCTTGAATTTGCGTCAGAGGTGTTTGCATGTGGCACCTAACTTTGCTGACCGGACAAAAGTATCAGTAACGAATACTCCTTTTCCTGTAGGGTTCAGATGAAGAAGAGGAGGAGGACCTAGAGAAGAACAAAGCTGGAAACCCAAAGGATGAAGCAGCTGATGGTGAAGAATCAAGTGAAGATGTGGAGAACATCACTCCTCTGAACAGCAGTGAAGAAGAGAAGCTCGAAAACACCAGTGACTGCCTGAAGGACTTCATCGTGGATGAAGAGGAGCAGAATAAATCTGAAGACCTGGAAGGGGATGGAGATGACAAAAAAATGGCTTTCCTCTCCAAGATGCCACGTCAATGTAAGAGGGTTTGAGGTTTTCGTTGAATTGTATCAGTGACATTAAAGATCTGATGTGTTTCTCTGCATTTCAGTCATCACAGGGTCGCAGCTCGGCCACTTTCAGCTGGTCGTCAAAGCCCTGCTCATCAATGTACTAGACGCCAGCTTCCTCAAGTCACTCTACAGTGAGCTCACATTATTAATAATACAACCGTGGGAATAAAAGGAGTCTTAGATGACTTAGATGACTGTATTCATTACACTAATTAACGTGGATTTTCATTTCCTCACACTTCTCCATGTTTCTCTATTATTAACGTAAGGTGGTGCACGAAAGAAACGTTATGCGCAGGAGATGAAATCATCGTTATTTCATTTCGATGAGCGAGTGGTCCTGCCACGCTTGGAGAACCTAAAGCAGAGAAGCCGTTGGAAAGAACGTTACAAGGTACAATTATCATTTTGGACATGGCTTGATTATTTTTGAAGTTTACACTCCATTTTCATACACCTAATAAATATGAAATCAACATTTTTTTTAAATTTTCTACAAAAATGTATTTGTATTGTGCTTTTAAAGATAAAAAGATACGTTTTTTTTTTGTCCTCGTGAAGTTTGCGTTCCCATGTTCTGCCTTAAGGATTCAAAATTTTCTGAAGCTTCAGTCACAAGTTGACAAGATACAGAGACAACAAATTCAGGTGTATGAAAATACGTTTTTACGTGTGTGTGATTTCAATTATGTGTATTTATTTCATGAAAATAGATGCAAAACGATTGTCTTCATAATTTTAAAACACAAATGACAAAAAATACGTTAATTGTGGTTGCTGTGGTAGCCATCTTTGTTACACAACCAAATGTGCATGTTGGGAAATTTGTCTCAAACTTCTAAGACCATAAAAAGTGAATTTACGGTAACTAAATGCAAGACTTTTTAAGGCCTAATATTTGGGTTTTAAATGTTTTTGACCCCATAGAAACCCTGTCTAACCAAATTTCCCCCAACATTAAAATGTTACCAATTTCAGGGCTGGAGTGTGTCAGTTGCTGAGACTAGACTATGAATGTTTTCAATCTAGGGATGACCATTACATGAATGTTACCCATTACAGCGTGTGAAGTGTTGCTATTCTCTATAGGAGCGGGTGGAGAGCTACCCCAAACTCCGAGTGATTATGACGAGGATGCAGAGTAAGGGTTGCGAGGCGTGTGAGCTGCACCGCACCGGTCGCTTCTCTGTACATCTTTCTGGACAGCTGTACCACAACGACACCCTACAGGAGGACTCATTCATGTCTTCTGATTCCCAGGTGCTTTTCAGTGCAAAAGGTTAAACCGAGTGAACATGAAATGATGTTGACGACAATCACTCTGCAGAAATTCTGTGTAGGTTCCGTGTGTGGCAGTCGAACGAAGGTCTACCACGCCCTGAAGCACTTTAAGTTCCATCTGTTTGAGAGGTGCCGCACAGCTCTAGAAGCTCAGAAGGAAATACAGGATGAGGAAAGAGGAAACAACGATGATGACGAGGATGAACCCGTGAAGGACACGGTCAACAAGGTGTTCACCAAACTGCAGGACGCTGGCTGGATTAATGAGGTGAAGAGTCTGCTGACCTTCATTAAGGCCAATACACACTGAGACAAATTTTCAGTGCAAAGTTTCTTGCGATAACACGCCTCCATTGAAAACCGTATCTGCCAGTGGAACATCAGACAGAACGAGTGAAAGAGTTCGGATCGGATCAGGTTTTCCCAAGAACGACCAGTGAAAGCTGGTTCTTTTGATGACGTGAGTAGGACGTAAAAGAGCAGCTCAGTGGCGCTCATCCCACATTTTCATAGCAACTTTGTACAGGAAATAGCGCACCACAAATCCTCTTTTCTCCAAATCCACTCGACATCCAAGATTTTTCCTCATGTCTTCTGGTGTACCCCAAATGACATATTCAGGCAGGGAGCGTCTTTAAATCAAAATTTCCTCGACTCAGACAAAGAGCACCCTGCTGACAAGTAGATCCGAGATGGCAATCCGAAACATCTACGATGTCCCGTTGGCGCCCATAGTTTTCAATAGAGGCGTTTGCACCAAAAATTTGGTTTGGTTTGTTGTTTTGGCTTTAAGTTGATTGAACTGCTCAATCGATGATGGATTAATTGGTTACACTTGCGGATTGGAAGTTATTTTTTTATGCTGTGATAATAAAACCTTTCTTTCCATCCATTTAGCAATACGAGAAGTTTCAGGAAGATCTGAACTCAGCTGATTTCTTCCAAGAAGAAAAGTTGGACTGAAGATACTGCTTTAAAAGTTACAACCTGAGCTTTTCTTCCTGTAAACCTTTTATTTTATATAATGCATGGGTTATGTTTAAAGTTTTAGCATTTGCCGTTTGATTTGCTTTTGCATGATTTGTTGTGAACAATACTCAAATCAATAGTTAACTTGTAGCCATTGCTGTGAGGCTTTAAACGGATATCTATATTGTGCTTTTTAAAAATAATCTGTTTTATTAATGTAATTTAAAAATCACTGTAACATTTATCTTATTCCTTTTAGAGTGTGATAATATTCTTGTAAATAAACACCAATCATAACGGATCTATGATTACAATATCTTTTATTAGAAACAGCAGGAACAATTGACAGAACAACAAATATCTTCACAGGAAACCAAGTTTGTACTCTGTCATGATGTGGGGATCGCCCATCATCTCACACTGCACTGGATCTGTAAAAAAATTGTGTATGACCCTTTTTCTAAAGATTTCTGCTTAAATAGCTCCAAGATTAACAATAATGGTCCTTACCATTAAGAATGTCCTCAAATCCAATGGTGTCGTCACTTCCTTTGAGTGTGTCCAGGGCAAGGTTTGAACTGGGCAGGAAGGGTAAGCGCTGAATCTGAGAGTGGAAATAGGGAGATTATCTCCTGTAGGACCAAGGGGCTTGAATTATGATTGAAAGAGGGTTGGCACCTGTCTGGCAGCTCTGTACTCCATTTGGAGCTTGAGGGGTGCATGAAGCCCCTGGATGTTTCTCAGTGTGTTGAAATTCATCTTGTCCTGGTTCAACTGAAACTAGGTGTACATTGTGCAAATGAGTTAAACAACATTCTTTGGCCCAAAGAAACTTGTTATTAACAAGTTTTTCAGTTTTTGTAGGTGAAAATGAATGATAAAGAACTTCTTACGTTTTTCTCAGAAAGCTCCAGGGGATGACTGGGCAGAAGCTCATTTTTTACACTGGAGAACCTATGATGACAAATAAAATGTTAGTTTTGGAAGGACTACTGAGACAGCTTTACATGAACAAAACAAACCCTCTGCGTAGAGTGTCTTGGACTCCATATGCACCGGCCTGAGGACATAGACCTGTAACAGGAACACTGTCCTTCAGCTGAGAGCGGAGGCCACGGCTGTTCTGTACGGACAGAGAGCAAAATCAAGACATTCAATATAAAAAATGCTATCTGCACCCAAAATTATGTTTTAAAACATAAACTGTTTAAATGTATTAATCATTTTGAATTTGGCAGTTACTGTTTTTCCAACAAACACATTTTAAACCTTTTAATCACTAAGCTGAATAAAATATTAATACGTAATATGATATGCATCTAGTTGGCAGTGCATTAGAATATGTTTGGTGAGATAACTATTGAATATATTGAACAGAAGCCATCGTTAACAAATTAATAATTCGCTATGAGTAAATCAGCTATGAACACCATTTCGAGACCATTATCACAAAATGTAAGCAAATCAATGTTTAGTTAAGATTAATAGGAAACTGAAACTAAGGCCATGACGCATCACAATTCGTTTAACATGCGATCATGGTAAACGTCCCACACAAGTTACATATATTTTAGAAGCGAAAAGTTAGTGACACAGAACAGAGTGTAATACATAACTTAAAGTTAATTCTGATCTTTGAATCTATCGTACAACTTCAAACTGTAACGTTAATTCAAAGCTATGTTGTTAGCTAACTAGATACCAGTAACGTAAAAAAGAAATACTTTGCAACTTTTTATGAGTTTAAAGAGAACGAACATTATGTAAAAGTAACACACAATTGCAAGTTAACAACATTCAAGAAAAGTTAAACAAACATTGTATACTTATACGACATCGTTACCATATTTTAGCTTGTGAAGGCTTTCAGGACAGGATCAGAATTGAACTTCCGGTAAGTCCCCGGAAATACAACTGTCACGTGATCTTGACTGAAATTCTTTTGGTAGCTGTTGAGCACTGTATTACATGAGTTATTGTGATACAAACTGCGCATATTAGTCAAGAATGCGAAATATTTCTGAAAATGTCACCTTCAAGCAATCAAATAATCTTTTTATCATCTTTAAAAATATTAATGACTGTGGCAAATGTCGTATGGGGGTATAGCTCAGTGGTAGAGCATTTGACTGCAGATCAAGAGGTCCCCGGTTCAAATCCGGGTGCCCCCTCATTTTATTTAATCTTTATGTTTTTCTTTGATAAGTCCAGTTTACATATAAAGTGCTTTGTCCATAAAAGGACTCTCAAGAGGTTACAAGAATTTACAAAGAGTTCATAAAACTAACTGGGAACTTTCAAGACGTATAAGAACAAATGACATCAAACAAAGATATAAAAACCAGCACCATTTGTCAGTCTCTCAGATCACCAGGGTCCCTGCGCTTGAGATTCCACAGCTGAGGGAGATTTGAAGGAAGTGTTCTGAATGGAACTTAGAAAACTCTATTTCATTCTTCATTGGTTGACAACTGTTTCCATTTAAAAAAATGTTTTATTATAAAATGTTAACAAATTTCAAGAAATGTAATTGATTACAAATTTTCTGTACATAAGATTTTAAGACTTTGTGTGAGAACAAACCACAGAGGAGTCTTTTGTCCAATTTATAAATTTTACTCTAGTCATCATTAAATCAATAGAAACAGCTTAAGCCTTCACTGTTCAACTGGAGAAACTGATATTGTAATATGCATGCTTACTATACTGGATTTGCAGAATTTTTGAACCAGCCTATTCCTCCCAATCACAATCTGTAAGTACAATGATAATAGTTCCTGTAGTGTTCTCAGTAACATGCAAAATATGTGTGAAATATTCAAAATGCCAATCATTACAGATTGGGAGGAGGGGTTTTGTACAAAGATGAAATGATCAAATCAATAAGATGCGAATTGTAAAATCTGGTAAAAAAATAAATAATATACAGTATTTTGATATACTGAAATTACAACAAGAGTTATTTGCTTCGTAAACATACAAAGTCACTGCCTCATGTTCACTCATGTTTAGGTACTGGGCATAATGCAATAGTGACCAAGCATCAGGCAAAACATTTTGTTGTAAAATAGGTACTCAAAATGCTTCTTAAATGGACAGGGATAATATAGACATATCACATGTGTGATCGACTTAAACTGTCATTTATATAAATAAAAATACATTTATTTTGTCATTTATAGCCACCCACCCAACACCACCAACCTTACCAACAACACATCTGATAGTGATTGTAGACATCCATGTTGGAGGCCAACCATACATCCATGTGTCATCATAAATATTTATTTTAATCTGTTTTACTTTAATAACAATAATTGCATTAATAGTGTGTTTGTAGTTGCCTGAATTGAAGTACACATTATCTGAAATACAGAAAAGTGATTTATACTCATGCTGTGTTGTCCAGTTTCTGCATCTTCCTGAAAGTCTTCGGAGAAGGCAAATTATTATATTATTCTAACTTCTTTTCATGAAACAAGCGTCGTATGCGGACAGACACGTGACTCGTGCTGACGCATGAGTAAAATGACGCGATGGCTATCAGTTAGCTAGCTACGCCGTTTCCCTCCATCAATAACACTGAGCAAAGACGGAAAGTTAGCAAGTTGATCTCTCAAACCACCAACACCGCATTCAGGAGGGCCGTAAATATCGAGCGAGAGAACTGTTTACAGGTCGTTTGTTTAAAGGGGTCACTGTAGAGTTAACGGTAAGGCCGTTTAAATCTGACTGTTGGAAATATTGCGTATCGAAACTCAATGCTAGCGTGTTAGCATTTCATAAGAAGCCATGTGAATTTGAAAGTGTGGACCGTGACTGTGTTTTGCTTAACGTTTGACTAGAGTTTATTTACTTTTACGTTTAGAATTAGCTGGCTGCTATTTCAGGAAGCGTTTATTTAGTTCTTGAAGTCGAAGTTCAATCTAAGCACACGAGCGCTCTTCCGTTTTTGGCTCCTGTTAAGGTTTCGTGCTTGTCTGCGCGGTCTGGTTTTCTCAGGTTTGATCCGCCACTAACCGACACAGTTTTAGTTATGTAATGTAACTTTTTCAGGCAAATGCAACTGATAAGTATCGAAATAATAAACCATGCATTCAAAGAGTTGTTAACATCGAGTCCGTCTGATGTTGCCAGTACATTATATGCGACTGACAAATGTTCAACGTTGTTTGAGGTGTTGGGGAAATGTTTCCTTTCTGTTAAAATCCAAGGGTACAAAGAGGTTACATATAGGCTTACATATACACACCTTTATATTTGTTGCCTCCAGATAGATTTATCATTACCTGAGGAAACAAGTGCATTCCAAAAAAAAAAAAAAATACTTTAGCTCAAATAATAATCTAAAAGCTCAACATTCCCTCGAAAATGTGACAGGTCACGAAAAAGAATTTTTTTAAAATGCACGAGATCAATGTAATAAGGGTAAATAAATACAAAAAGAACATAAATCATGTTTGTTTTGCTGATTCTAGCTCCAGTCTGAGAAGTCTGATTAGGTTTTAATCCTCTGTTATTATTTTTGGATACAGCGCATGAGAAAACTAGCAGTGACCTTTTGTAGCGTACCCTCCTGATGGAGTGTGTAAGTTACTGTCTTTTGGACACACAGATAGACTGTTTTTCATATGAGCAAAACGTCGGACCACATTTATTTTTCTGTCATTTGAAGAACATAACAGTAAAATGGCACCATTGGGTGAATAGTGTTTGGTTTATTATACTAAACCACCAATGGATAACTTGTATCACATATTTCAACAATGCTACATTTTAATGTCATTTAGTTTTTATAACTTGTTGAAATTTTGACAGTGTCATTATGGTTCTGCAGTGTTTTTGATTGAAATGTCCATTTTAATTTTCATGTTTACCAAGGACACTGTACTGTAGGAATACACAAACCCATTCGAATACAAAATGTATTTGTGTATACATTTTATTTGAATAGCACAGTTTCATTGGTAATTCAAAGTGCTTTACATAAGAATTAAATAGATCGAAGATAAAAACAGACAATTAAACAGATCCGAGATAAAAAAAAAAAAATTGGTCCTGGGGAGACCAATTAACAACAGAGCGATTGTTGACAGAAGCGTAGGAGCTCCTTTGGTGAAACCCCTTCAAACCCAAAGCTATGTTAAATGGTTCCAATAACAGCAGATTGGAGTACCCCTTAAACTTACCAGACAGCAAAGAGCTCTAAATTAAAGCCATATTTTGAATTGAATCCAGCCAGTGAAGCTCCCTGAGAACTAGATGATGTAACATGGTGTGAGTAGCATTTGTCTGAAAGCATTTTTATTTTTTTGCAGACTTATGCAGGCTCAATAGCAGTGTAAGATGTTCAACAAATCTTTTGGAGCTCCCTTTGGGGGAGGAACAGGAGGATTTGGGACTTCTTCAACATTTGGCCAGCAAAGTAAGTTCGAATTTCAACAGGTGTATTGTCTATTAATAAAATGCATAACTGAATATTTGGACAAACCACTTTATTAATTCAGAATGTTGAATTTCATCAGATACTGGATTTGGAACAGCAGGAGGCTTTGGAACATCAGCATTTGGCGCAACTAACAACACAGGAGGACTTTTCGGGGCCACTCAAAACAAGCCTGGTAAGTAAATGTAGATGAAATCCTTCGGAGCTGATTGAATTTGAGTTTCCAAATCATTGTTTTCTTGATAAATGCTTATAGTTGAGGTTCAACAAAGGCTCGAAGTATGTGGCATGTAAAAGAACCTGGTCTAGCTTATTTAGCATATTCTGGTGACCGTAACTTGTGGTCAAAATCTCATGTTGGGTTGTTTTTAGTTGCAACAGGTTGTGGTTTGAATGCAAAGATGGTCAATTCGCAGAGAATTTACCAAACCAAGCTTTGAATGCATCCAGACATTGTAGTAGATACAGACAACTGCTGTCACAGTTAGCTTCCGTGCTATGTTTGATTTTAGTAGATGTTTGATGACTCAATGAATGAATCAATATGAGCATTGCCTGTTTGGGGCTTTTTCCTCACTACAACTAATCCACTATAGAGTTTATTTGGAACTGTACTGAGGCCACCTCCTCAAGCCGGTCCTAGACTATTTTTTTTTTTTGTTCACTTTTGGTCCGATTTAAAGTTCGGTTGTTGCTTTCTCAACTGCCCAAACGAACTGAACTAAAAGGGAGAGCAAACTCAAGTTTGATTAAATCAAACTAAACAGATGTTAAAGCACCATCAGACACTCTTAAAGACACTCTTAAAAAATCCCTGTGGTGACCTCATTGGAACTTGAAAGGAATTTCTCACATGAAAGGCTTTTTGAACACAGTTTTTTGCGAAAGAAAGTTCTGTACCTCCTTGTTTGTCAGTAATCATCATTTTCTTTTAAAAAGCAGTACTACTGAATGGTAAAGTTGTTTGGTATTATGAAGTTGGGTAGTTGAACAATGTTGATTCCTTCATTTCAATAAATGAGTTGAACAACTGACCAGTCAGCAAACAGAATGGGTCACACCTTTCTTTCCAATCAGAGAACTGAATCACATTTGAATATAAGAAAGCTAGACTGTATTACCTTCCCTCCACGCTGTCACAAAAACGTACCGGTACTTGGGACAGTGGAAAAACGTTTTTAAACATTTTTGCTAGTCCAAGCAAAGGTTCATACGTACATAAATGAGTGAGAATTTTTTTGTTTGTTTGTTTTAACAGATTTTTTTTCTGATGATAATGGTAAAGAATTTGCATAAACAAACTGTTGTAGCTGCAATGTTGTTGGCCAAAGGCGCTAAATCGAAAAAATGGGTTGTTGGTGATTTCTTTTGGCAAAATATAAAAAGGGTAGTGGTAATTTCTATTGGAATCAAATTAGAAATATCAAATGTTTTAAATGTCAAGACTACTTTCTCAAAATGATCCTTCCCACATGCAGTACATGCATTTCACAAAATGAGAAACAAGCTTTCACAGCACAAAGCTTTTGGCTCTAATATCCTTGCTTTATTTGTATTTATCTCTTAGGTGGACTTTTTGGTTCAAGCACTTTCAACCAGCCAGTCACATCCTCCACTAGCAGTGGCTTTGGGTTTGGTGCCAACAGTGGTGCATCAAACAGCTTATTTGGAAGCACCAACACAGGAGGAGGAGGAGGAGGAGGGGGCGGCTTGTTTTCTCAGCAGAATAATGCCTTTAGCGCCAACAAACCAGCTGCCTTTGGCAGTAAGTTTCCTGCTTCTTGTAATTGTAGATTCTAGTCATTTCATTAATGCATTTTAGGAGTAACCATTCGTATTACCTTTCAGACTTTGGTACCAGTACCAGTAGTGGTGGATTATTTGGGACGACCAACACTGCAACAAACCCTTTTGGTGGAGGAACATCAGGCTCTTTGTTTGGGGCATCAAGCTTCACCGCTGCTGCTCCTCCTGGCACAACCATTAAATTCAATGTTCGTTCTGATGCAGTTCTCTTTTTTTAGTCTGTTGTTGTACTAATTAATGACAGTATTCTCAAATAAATACCCGCCTTTTTCCCTTTATAGCCTCCAACAGGAAGTGACACAATGGTTAAAGGAGGTGTGACGACCAGCATCAACACCAAACACCAGTGCATCACTGCTATGAAGGAGTATGAGAATAAATCCTTAGAGGTAAGATGTTTTGAACTGCTATGAAAGTTTGAGCACATTATATCATATGTTTTTAATAATGACATTTTTTTTAATCAAAGGAATTGAGGCTTGAGGATTATCAAGCTGGAAGGAAGGGTTCTTCCAACCCTATGGCAGCGAACACAGGAGGCCTCTTCGGGGCAGCAGCGACTGCAACTCCCAGCACTGGGCTCTTTGGCTCTTCAGCTCCAAACACTGGCTTCAACTTTGGCCAAAACAAAACTACTTTTGGCACAAGTAAAGAATTTTTTTTAGGAAAACTTCCTTTGTTTTTTTGTTTGTTTTTTTTACCCTATAGTAACCATATATGTTAACCTTTTGCACTGCAGGCACAGGGGGCTTTGGTGCAAGCACTGGGGGCTTGTTTGGCCAGACACAACAGCCACCGCAGCAAGCTGCCAGTTTATTCAAACCCTTTGGCTCAGCGACCACCACCCAAAATAACTCCTTTTCTTTTGGCAACACCAACAGCATGGTAAGTTATCGAAGTATAGGTATAAATAAGCACCGAGTTGATCTTATTTATCTGACATCTCAATAAAACACTGCTCCTTTTTGATTCCACAGCAGGGGCTGTTTGGCAACACAGCTGCCTCCCAAGCTGGAGGACTGTTTGGAAATACCAACACAAGCACTGCCACAGGTTTTGGCACAGGAATGTTTGGTCAAACAAACGCTGGTTTTGGAAATGTTGGAACACAGGTGATTTCCTGAGATACTTCAGGTGTTTTTTATAATTATTTTTAAACGATTGACGGTTGTTTTTATTTTATAGAATCTTTTTGGTAATAAGCCTGCTGGATTTGGCACCACCACTACAAGCGCACCCTCTTTTGGCACCGGCACTGGTCTGTTTGCAAATAAGCCTACGCTCACTCTTGGGACAAACACAAACACATCAACTTTTGGTGAGCCTTCCAAGCCAAGTTTTTAATTGCTTCTTCAATGTCAGTATAATAACAGGCTTTATTGTTTTTAAGGTTTTGGGGCAGCTGCGACAGGTGGAGGTCTATTTGGAAACAAAACCACTACTACGGGTCTAGGAACAGGATTGGGAACCGGATTTGGAGGTCTGCGTCAGGAATGTTAGTTTTTTTGTGTAGTTAAATTTAACATTGTCATCTAAATAATAATCTGTGTTTAGGAGTAGGTGCTGGCCAGACCTCACTGTTCGGGAACAACCAGACCAAACTAGGCACCGGCCTAGGCTCAGTGGGCACTTTTGGGACTGGAGGCTTCAACACCGGAACCAACACTTTGAACTTTGGAGCACCTCAGCAGCCTGTGGGTCAGTCTGATCAAAAAAAATGTTTTTAAGTGTTGACACTCATTTGTAAAGCTTTTCATTAATGCTGCGTCAAAAAGTAGAGGTCTTTTCCTGGGACGTGGGCTTCACTGTATAAAAACAAAAATAAAAAAATTGGTCAAGTGGTCATTTTTGTTAGGTCCTAACAAGATCAACAAATTTAAATTGGTCAAAGCTATGACCTGATCCCAAAAATGATAGTCTAGATGTATTGCTGTATTCTTATATTGCTTTGGGAAAAAAATTGACCTTCAGGGTGGAACATGCTCCTCACTGTCATGTCAAGTGGGCCAATGGACACTTGGTGGGCTCAAAACACACCCAAAGCATGATTAGACATAAACTTGTGGAATTTATTATAAGTTTTGAATAGTTCAGAAACTGATTCAATGTTTAGACATTGGAGAATAAAAGTTAAAAATGGTAGGGTCTAGTGATGCACATTAGTGTATCACCCAGGCCTTTAGGGGGCAGCAACAATGTTCGCAAATTTAGAGAATAAAACATTGGAGCCAGATTTCTTGTACTATGAGTGAGAGCTGTTTTCGTGTATAGTTTTATTAAGTTCCTCTTTTCTCAAAAGTTTACATGTTTTCCCACAACATATATTGCCATGCTATATCGTTTCCCTATTATTTTTGGATAAAATGTATTCCAAAACCAGTGTTAAAGTTTATTTAACTTTTTATGAGTGCATTTGCTTTATTATGCCATTATTAACATTTATTTAGTTAGAAATGCTTTCAAATATATTATCGCTTATCGCAGTACATTTTGTGGCAATTAGTCGCATGGGAAAATTTGTTATGGGGACGTGTTGCTTTCAAACCAAGTCTGGAGTAACCAGTAAACAAAGTAATTTTTTGCTTATTTTAAGTACAGGTTTGAGTTCATTTTGGTTTGTGTATGTATTTATTTATTTTTTTTCTCCATCAGTTATAAACACTGTCTTGGCATTGAGTTTATATTCATATAATGAACACAAGAGCAGATAAAAATCTAGTGTTTTGTTTACAGCTCTCACTGACCCCAATGCAGGAGCTGCTCAACAGGCCGTTCTCCAGCAGCAAATCAGTGCTCTGACTTACTCTCCATTTGGGGACTCGCCCCTCTTCAGAAACCCACTGTCGGATCCCAAAAAGAAGGAAGAGGTTTGTCATGTTTTTTTTTTTGGTTTACACATTCCTTAATTCCTCCATGATGTAGAGATTTATAATGATGTCTTCTTGCCCATCTTTATTTAGTAAATAATTTCGACATGTTTAAAGCCACAAATGCACAGTTAATAAATCTCTTGCCTCATTAGCGTCTGAAGCCCACAAATCCAGCTGCCCAGAAAGCCTTGACAACCCCTACTCAATACAAACTGACTCCTCGCCCGGCCACCCGTGTGCGTCCCAAAGCTCTCTCTTCATCTGGCTCTTCCAAATCTCAGCTTTTTGATGGGCTTGATGATGACGAACTTTCTTTGAACAACGGGGCCTTCATGCCCAGGTAAGAAACTCCTCACTTTGCTTTCTTTCTTGAGCTATGAAGGCAATAACTAAACTGTTACTTCCTCTTGGATTTAGGAAGAGCATAAAGAAGCTTGTGTTGAAGAACCTGAATAACAGCAGCTTGTACAATAACTCCTTGAACAGAGAGTCTGAGGACTTGGCTTCGCCTTCAGAGTACCCACAGAATGGCCTCAGGTGTGTTCAAGTGTACTCGCCTTTACCAGTCTTTAAAGATGGAGCCATCTGTTGATACCCTTTGTCCACTCAGTCGCTCAAAGCATGGGTTTAACCATAATTGAAGGCTTTGACTCATTTTCATCAATCACAAAAACATCCCTCTGAACTCCTTCACCCATGCACACGTTCTTTTAAAACCTGAAGGTGGAGTAGATTCCTGGCTTACACCCTTTTCTTTCTTCAGCCTGAGCATGGATGAAAGAGAAACCGGAGAAGGAGTTGCAGAGAGAAGAGGCGAGGATGATCTGGAGGTGTCCAAGTTCTACACCAACCCAATCACCAAACCCATTCCCCACTCTGTGCCAAGCCCCTTGCTCCAGGACACCATCTCTGAGTTTAACATTCGAGGATCAGGCGGAAACAGAAATGGGCTGGAGGTCAGCAGTGAGGACTTGTCTCTGGCTGAGGATTCCATTCAAGAAGAGAGAGACGAGGAGCTAGAGGCTCAGAGAGCTCCTCACCCAGCTGGTATGCTTGTCTCCAGTGAAGCTTCTCTTCTCATACGCTGGGATATTACCCTTTGCTGTTCCCTTGCAGGTATTGTTTTTGGCCGTGTGGGCTACTATACCATCCCATCATTGGATGAGCTGGGAAAGATGTTGAATGAGAATGGGGAGTGTGTTGTGGAGAACTTCACCATCGGCAGGAAGGGTACAATGCAACACTTGGAAATAATATTTTAAGGGGTCTTCATTGGAGAATTGGAAAACATTGGAAAATTTTTAATTTTTGGTTTTGCAGGTTATGGATCTGTGTTTTTTCCTGGTGAAGTGAATCTTACGAACCTCAATTTGGATGATATTGTGCAC
The DNA here is from genome assembly GCA_007224835.1 of Danionella cerebrum. Classification (NCBI taxonomy): domain Eukaryota; kingdom Metazoa; phylum Chordata; class Actinopteri; order Cypriniformes; family Danionidae; genus Danionella; species Danionella cerebrum. The sequence continues at coordinate 492,091 of SRMA01025170.1, forward strand.
TTCAGGCGTAAGGAGATAATTGTGTATCCTGACGACAAAGACAAGCCACCTGTTGGAGAAGGACTAAACAGGTAAGGCTCGAGAATCAAAGTTGGACCCCTCTAGACTAGCACTGCACCTTTAAAATCAATATTTATCACCAACAGCTTCATATTTTCAGTCTCTCCCAAATGTACCATTAACTGTGTTTTACTTCCTCGTTATTCTAATCTCAGACAGGTAGAATGTAGGCCTTCCTAGTGCCAACAAGCTAAGACTGGCTTCTATCGGCTAATTCGTTGTAAACCTGTTGTTTTCGATGATGCTTTGTTATCCACAGAGGTGCTGAGGTCACTCTAGATGGTGTCTGGCCCAATGACAAGACGACATGCAGTCAGATAAAGAGTCCAGAGAGGCTGAGTGAGATGAACTATGAGGGTCGCCTTGAGTCAGCCTCACGTAAACAGGGTGCACGCTTCCTGGAGTACAGACCTGAAACCGGCTCTTGGGTCTTTGAGGTACATCTCGCCAAATAATTCCATTAATGTTAATTCATTCGCTTTCCATTAGTATGTTATTTAACCATGGGCATTAATGTTACTAAAATCTGCTTTCAGGTTTCCCACTTCTCAAAGTATGGCTTGCAGGACTCTGATGAAGAAGAGGACATTCTCCCGGCCAAGCTTGACCTGAAGAAGCTGAAGACTGGTATTCCTCCAGGCTTGGCACAGCTCCCTCTGTCCCAGCAGCAAATGCCACCACAGGCTCAGGTAGACTGAGGATCTGACACACATTGGGTTCCTGGGGCTGTTCAGTCAACCATACCTGCCACCATGACCACAGTCCAGATCAACAGTATCTGTGGGGAAAGGGATCAGAGCTGTCGGGATATGAGAAGATCTTTTAAATGCTTTGCACATATTTTAACAATCAAGATTTAAATGGAAGGAATTTTTTTTGATGTGAGGTGCGTTTAATGTTGGTGGCTTCCTCTCGTTTTGGCTTTGGAACCATTTGAAATGTAAAGATGAAGCTATGAATTTCCAAAGGAGGATTTCTGGGTGGTTATGAATGTTGCTGGAGTGGAGTAAGTATCATAGGTTTTGGGCTTGGCTTTTTTTCCCCCTGTGGTTGATGAATAAAGTGTGTTATCGTATGTATGGAATAATACGATGCGGAATTAAGTTGTCGTATGTATGGAATACCTGATTGTTTTAGATTCATTTTCTAATGTAACATTTATATAAATTGAGTAAAGGTGTTTGATCTCTGAGATGTTCAATAAATGTGAGTTTCAGGGTTAATAAATATATAAATAGCAGGACATGTGACTTGTTTTGTTTGGTTCAAATAAAAGTTCTTGAAGTCATCAGTCTCATGGTAGAGACATTTCAGGTTATTCACTTAAATGGATGAAAATAGTATTTGTCCCCTTTAGAAAACATCACCTAGTATGGCTGGGGGGCATGACTCTTGTTAGACATCACAAAGGACGTTTCTATTGTAAAAGATGGCTTTTGTCTGCCTCCTCGTTGTAGATCCCCTCCATTTCATCAAGGTTTCGATGGTAACATTTGGCTTCTGGAACCTTCAGCTTTCTCCACACAGTTTATGGACCTCAATGTTCTTCCCTAGCCACTACTTTGTTACTCTGGTTCAGAGTTTGAGGTCACCACCAATTTCAATGCCTTTGCCTAGGGCTATAGGTTCTCACCTCCATCGTCTCTTGAATGCTGGGCTGTCCTAATCCCTTGGTGAAAAACGGCACCAAAGCATAATGTTTCAACCACCATGTTGGAGGAATGCTGCCTATGAAGCCAAAACACCATGTCCACGATTAAACAGGATGAGTTGAGTTATGGCCAAACAGCTTTATCTTGTTACATTCAACTCCAAAACGTTCTCCCAGCTTCACATGAAGTTCACAAAGTTTGATAATGTAAGGATTAAATGTCTATTTCTGAACTGGCTCCCAACCTTTATCATTAGAACTCCACGGATTTTGCATGTAGGAATCAGATTTTTTTTTCAAACTTTTTTCCGAAAAAGCTCTTGTAGCCCTTCCTGCCTTGTATGAGCCTAATCGGTCCCTGTCCTTGGATACCTTACAATTTGCAAAGTTGGTTTCAAAATCGGAAAAGGTGCTTATTGGATGACTGTACTCTGATCTCCGGTTCCAAAGGTTTGACTTGATCTCTCTCTGTGTACAGAGTACAGTGCTTGAGCTGCTCAGCCGTGTCTCAGAGCTGGACAGTGACATGGCTGACATCACTCAAGAGCAGCCTGTAGAAAGTGTTGTCTGTGAGGATGACGGAGAAAGGAATTCTTTTGAGGAGGGCAAGCTGAGATCCGAGACCCCAGCTGAGCAAGATCCCTTGTCCGTGTCAAGCCAGATTGCTTCGTCATTAGGGATCAACCCTCACACCCTGCAGGTAGAGCTGCTGCAGTCATTGATTACTATGCCTTTTTGTTGCTCATTGTTAAATTCTTGGTTGAAATTTCATGCAGATCATGAAGGCCTCGCTGTTTGCAGACGATGATGAGTGTGATTTGTTTCAAGACCATATTTCTTCGAAGCTCATAGAGGATGTGGCTGCAACCAAACATCTGCTTTCTGGAGCTGGTCGACCATCAAGTAAGTTTTGAAATTGGTATAATCATGTCAATTAGGTTTTACTGAGGCACCGATCAAACTCATTTCTTCAGGATTAGCAATAAATCAGCAAACAAGTTGTTGGCCCACTAGTGGACTTGTGGTGACTGCCTTTCCATTACAGTTGGGGCCTTGTTACAATCCAAGTTCATCTCAGGTGGAGGGCTCTTTTCCCAACTGTCCGAAGCTCCGTTCAGTGGAGCACCTCTGAAGATTAGCAAGTCATTAGCACCAGAACCCTCATGGCCATCACTGGGCCCATCATTCCTGTTGCCAGCTCCTCCTCCAGAACCAACTCTGCGGACAGTAGGGGCCCGACGGCTGGGAGGCCCTGTGCCACTGGAGAGCTCTGTAACCCTAGGAAAGGGCCGTTTGCTTATGGATGCGGCTCTGTTCAGAGGGCGATCTTTCAGAGTGGGCTGGGGCCCCAACTGGACACTGGTCCACAGTGGAGATCAACTCAGCGTTACAGAAGCAATGAAGGAGACCACTGCAGAGACTATGGCATTTGGATTCTTACCAAAACCAACCAAGAACAAGCCGTAAGTTGAGCTTTTCATTGGTGTCCTGGCTCAAGGAACTTGGTTTATAGGTAGTTTCAATCTTTGTCTTATTGTTCAGGATAACTGAAAGTCCCTTTAAAGTGCGGGTGGAGCAAGTTGTGGGCCTGGAACCCAAGAAGTCTGAGGAGAGTCTCGGTTTGTACCTCAGGCCACTGGAAATCAGTCTAATGCACAGCACCATCAACGCAGATGCCCCCTGTCCCTTCATTCAGCCAGCTACAGGGGTGGATGCTCTCCACGGCTACGCAGAGTGGATCGTTGAGGTCAACAAAGACACTGGAGGAGAGGATGGTATTGAAGGCTTTCATAAATATTTGTTCTTGACCACTTAAGTTTTGTCTAAATAGGGTTTTTAGCTGTGTACAGCACAACCAATGGTCCAATCCTGATTCATAACGAGTACTATCCTCAAAGATTTATATCGTGGAATCACAGTTATGTGCTCCGTTGAAAACAAATTTGGATTGTGATTAAAGTAGCATTTGGTTGTGGCGTCGCTCAATGTCTGGGTCTGTCTATTGAGTACCCGACCATAGAGTCATTACTGCCTTTAAACCAGCCTAATAAAGGTTAAGAAATTTAAAAAACAAGTCCATGGTTTACAGCTTAATGATGAGCCTATTGATACTAGAAAGATTGGTGGAACAATTAGTTATATTTTGAAGTGTGTGGGAAGCATTGCTTTTAATTTGAAAAAGGTCCAAATAGCCACAGGTTGCAGACCACCGTGTTAGAGTGTTAGACAAAACTGCTGGAGGGAAGGGGGTTGGGGGGTGGGTTGTGATGGCCTGTAATTCCTTCCTCCACGATAATTGGATGTTAATTTGACATTGAGGTTGTGTTGCATTGATGAGCAGGTGAGCTCTATGTAAAGTGCTAATGATAACCCAGAAATGTGTTTTTTAAACAAAGCTTTGCTTACAATAATCATATTGAATCAATTATTGATAATATTGAATAATTCGATTAGCTGTTTCAACCCTAGGTTTAATAGATTAAAAAATTGTCATACTCATTTTCTCATAGAAATTGAGAATGACACTATATATACTAGGGGTGTAACGGTACGCTAAAATCGTATTCGGTTCGGTACAGTGTCTTGGAGAGTTCGGTTCGGTTAATTTTCGGTACAAAACAATAAGAACTTACATAATCTTTATTTTGAAAAGCTGCCAATACACAATAGAATTCTTGCCTACAATATATAAAAGTGACACATTTGGGTGATATTTTAAATAAATTGCACTCTTTATTAAGAAAAACACATTTTTTTAATAAAAAATGAAATACTGCAACTAGTTAGGACCTGAAAACTTTTAACACTAGCAACAGCTTCAGCTTATATATCAACAAAACTAACTATTCAAGTTTTAGGCTAAAAAGATTAACTTATCCTATCCACATTTTCTGAAGAGAGCACAGATCTCGTTGCAGTGACAATATCTCCAGCAGTAGAAAATGTTAGATGTGTTGCCTGCCACATACCCGATCTCCGTGGAACAATGTCGACATACAACTTTAAGTTTATCCACTCGTCTATCCCCGTTATGTATTTTAACAGAGAAGCCAACGTGTTCCCAAACAGGAGACTTTAGTGAGGTGAGAGGGTCTTCAAGCTCTGGCTTCTCTTTCGCTGTTGCCATTTCTCACAGCTACTCGTGCAGCGCTACTGTGCGTCACTCAATAGCGTCCGTGCGGAAACTCGCCTAGGAACAATGTTCCGCTGCGCTTAATATCGCGCTAATAATAAATTTATATTATTTAATAAAAATACCGAATACCAAAACGGTATGCAAGTGTACCGAACTGAACAGAATGCACCGAAACGGTTCAATACATTCCCGTGAACCGTTACACCCCTAATATTATTCCATTTCATTTGCCGTGGTTTGGGACAGAATGTCACAGGTTTTTATGTTGTGCTTATATTTTTTACATGGATTATCTGTTTTTAAGGATTGAAATGGTTAATAATTTCTGATCTCCCATCTCAGCTGTCCTGGCACACTGGAAGCAGGTCTGGACTTTGTGCGCTGCTTTGTGGGGTCGACTTGGCGACTATGACCTGGAAATGGAGCACGTTTCCGAATACAAGAAACAGCTTGATCGGCGGCTGAGCTTCTCTCACTGGCTTTCTGAGAGTGCAGCCCAGTGCATTGAGGAGGAGGTGGGACAAGCTCTTCAGCGCAACCCTGCAGAGGCTGTGTTCAGTTACCTTACTGGACACTGCATCAGCAAGGCCTGCAAACTGTCTCAAAAGACTGGTACGTGTGCACAGCATACCTTGTCCACAACACCAAAAAGAAATGTGGAACACTAATAGACATTGGTGCTTTATGTGTGTTTAGGGGACCACCGGCTCTCGCTGATGCTCTCTCAGGCTTCTGGGTCTCAGTTTTGTCGAGATCTGCTTGCTCTGCAGCTCACAGACTGGAATAGGATGCAAACGGACTCCTTCATAGATGAGGAACGGCTGCGGATATTTGCATTGCTTGCAGGCAAACCAGTAAGTACCACAAATAGATGGCTAAATAAGCTCATTTTGACTGCACGCTGTTTTTATAGCTCACGTTCTGTTTTTCAATGTATTAAGGTGTGGCAGTCTACAGACTTTTGTATAAATGTCTGTTCAACACTCGACTGGAAGCGGTGTGTTGCTGTTCATCTCTGGTACATGCTGCCACCCACCGCATCTGTAGCCGATGCTCTCATCAAATATGAAGCTGCGTTTCAGGTACCGCATCAAAAAATTTGGATCCAGGTTTCACTCTTACCAGATTTAAACCCGATTGGACATTGCATGGCTAAATTATTAACAACTTCCTCTTGTTGCCTTCAAATTTCAATGATGACTGTTTGCACATTGTTTAACGTAGTCCAAAAAGCCTTGAAATTTTACTTTTCATATGCCTTGAGATAATACTGATGGTATTTGGAGATGAACAGATAAAATCTCTAAGACGAGTTCGTTAAAGTATGACACTAGCAAAAGTGTCCCTTTCTAGAGGTTTTGGCATAAGTTTGCTTTTTATCCACATCCATACAAACTTACTTTTTACAAAATCCACTGAACATTTCTCTTTTCCAACGAGTCTTTAGTAAATAGATAATAAACAGATGTCTTCTTCCATACACTGGCTCGCTCCTTTTTAAAAATGAACGTAACCTATTTTTGAACGTAATTCTTTTTTTCGACAATGAGTAGAACAGATTAGAAGCTGTTACACCCTGGAACAGAACAGAATCTTCATGGCAATCTTAAGAAACACATTACCTGTCTAGCTAGCTGCATTTATCCCTTTGTTTGACTGCTAATGTTAGCAAGGGTGAGCTGTGTGTGTGTCACAACTGGGTATTGTCCAATGTTTGTGAGTGATGTGTATCTTTATCTCTGGAAAACATTGTACTAGGATCAGTTTATTAAAAGAAAAAAAAATTAAGTCCTTGTTGTTCAATCAGCTCCTATGAGAAAATGTCCAGTACTTGAACATAAACATGCTCTTAATGTAAGTTATTGTTAGTCATGCAAGACACTGATTACTCTGCATTCTTGTTTGAACTCTATATTATTAAATGCAGCGTTAACTCTCTTATTTTGGATTTAGGGCTCAGAGGAAGTGAAGAAGTATGCATCCCCTCCATTACCTCCTTATGCAGATGAACTTGAGCTGTTGGGTCTGGATGAAGATTTGGAGGAGAGACAATCCAAAAAGCCACTCTATGACCTCTGTTTTCACTTGCTCAAGCTCTACAGTGACCGGTTTGTCTCTGTGTTCCTCCTGAATTCTGGTTTTCCTATACATAAACTAATTTTGCTCCTAACCTCTTGATCAGACACTACAGCCTACAACAGCTACTCGACCCTAGCACAGTGACTGCTGACCGTCTGGACTATAGACTGAGCTGGCACCTCTGGAACATGCTGCAGGCTCTAAACTACAACCACCTCTCCACCTCGTCCCAGGGCTTGCTGCACGCTAGCTATGCCGCACAGCTGGAGAGCGCAGGGTTGTGGGAGATGGCTATCTTTGTGCTGCTGCACATCACAGATTCTGGGTCAGAACTACATTAAAACTTTAGAGCTCTATAAAGGAGTGAAATGTACTTTGTTCAGATAGCATTTAACTGAACGGAGATTAAAACGTTTACAGTCTCACCTGTTCTCTAAATCTCCCAACAGCTATTAGCATTTGCTTAGCATAGTCCATTGAAAACGGTCAGGGCAGTAGCAAAGGGCCACAAGTCTCATCTGCTAGACAAAACTGCACCTGAAATGACAGAAGATGTATTAATTAACAAGAGGTTTACTGTAGGAAGGTGGCAAAAGTATAAATATACTGACCTTTTTACATCTTATAAATCTCAAATGAATCATTTGTTTTATGAATAACTAGATGGCTAAAGTTTGTGCACAAACTTTGATGTTGGCTTGTAACATTGCCATTAAAAGGTTTTTATTAGCAATATGGAATGGAATGGACATAATGTTTCCTTTGTCACTATGAGTTATATAAACAAACCACCATGTCTATCATTTTCCAAAGCTAAGATTTGGTTGCTAGGGTTAACAGTTTGGTCGCTAGGAAGCTGTTGATGTTAATTTTTACTGTTCTGCTAATGATTAACATAAACTAAGCTCCATTTTGTTTTATTTTGAGCAGATTGTTGTTGCAGTTTCCCATTTATTTTCAACTGCTATAAGTCAATTGTAAAAATGTAACCCGCTGTAGAGCCTGGAATTCAATTTCTTTTGCTCAGTGGTTGGTGTGTTCTTGTGGGAACTGATAACCTCCACAAGTGTGGTGAGTTTGAAGGTTCTATGTGGTTCTCTGTTTGAGTTACAGTTTTACAAAGTTTGACCCCCATGTTAAGTCAAAGGAACCTTTCCCAGTATTCTCAGTGATTTCCCAGAATTACTTATATATCTGTATTTGGGCAGACAGTCATTTTATGTGATTGTGTATGCAGACGCAGAGAGGGCGCGGTACGGGAAATGCTCAACTTGCATTGTTCCCTCGAAGAAACAGAAGAATCGATGGAGAAAGAGCAGTTTCTTACTGAGAAGCTCAAAATCCCCATCCAGTGGATCCATCAAGCCAAGGCCATCCGTGCCTGTAAAGAAGGAGACAAGCATCGGGAAGCCTTGCACCTTTACAAGGCTGGTCACTGGAATCATTGCCACAAACTGGTCATCCAACACATTGCTTCAGGTTAGAAAATGACAAGCTTGCTAACTCTAGAACCATCACAAATCTTAATGTTTTAAAAAAAATTGTAAAAAACGTAAAAAGTACTTTTTTCCAAATAAAATAGATGTCTTGTTAAAGTATGTTTTAATTGAGCATGTTTAGCAAAAAAATTGAGCATTTTTAGAAATAATATATCCTTTTTTGTATGTCTAATACATATTTATAATATAAGTGCCAAAATTTGTTTTTCCTAAATAGATTGCATTATAAATGATAATCACAAGTACCTTCTGGAATTCCTTGAGGGGTTGGCGGTCCCAGACCGCTGTGTTCAGGTTCAATGCTGGGACACTTCTGGACGGGTCTACCTTGATTACATCCACGTGATCCAGAGTTTGCAGGACATTCAACAAGTATGTCACCTTTTTTAATAGAACTTAACTTTATGCTTAGCTTGCAAACTCTGAACAACAACTTGCTTATCTTTTATCTGTAGACGGAAAGCCCAGGCTATGAGCTGGAACAGCTGCATACAGAAGTGACGTCTCTCTGCGGCAGAATAGAGCTCCTACCCTGCTCCAAAGCAAAAGACAGACTTGCCCAGTCAGGTAAAGATGCTAGAATAATCATCATAACTCAGAAATTACTGTATGGTTTGGTTTAGTCATTTCTTTTCCAGTAATCCTTAAAAAGAGCATCTTAGAGCACAAGAAAGAAAATTTGTAACTTCTTTCTGTAATTTATCGGGAATTAGAGAAAGATGTTTGACATGCTGTTGATTTGTAATATTTGCCCTTCGACCAAAGAAATTTCTAATCTGTTAATATATTCATACATATGAAATAAGTTACTGGATACGTACTTCCTACCCACTAGATTGAAAGGTCCAGGGGTCTCATTTATAAAAGAGTCAAGTAGAATCACGACTAAAGCTAAACACTTCAGAAAGCTGCGCAACAAAAAAATCTGACAAAATGAGATGTATGAAATCGTTCGTACGCACACTTGTAAGCAATCTTTGTTTTATAAATCACAGATGGGATGCAAGTGAACGCAGTTCAGTGTGTATGAGTTTCCGCCCCAAACATGCCTCGTCCACACCATATAGGGTCAATGCAAAGCACCTGGTGAATATTCGCGTATATTTAGGTGAGGGTTCCCTGCCCGTGCTGGGAAGTTGTGAGTTTTGGCGGAGGTTAAAAAAACCCAGAATTTCCCAAACAGAGAGCAAAGAGCCGAAAAGCAGTTGCCTCAGGGATCTAAATTGGCTTATTAGCCACACTTCATCATTAGCCAAGAAACCATTTTTTAGTCTTGCTTGTCAAATTCAGTCATTTCTTTGATGCATTTTTTAATGTAATTTTCAAGATTGGTTTGATTCAAGTTTTATAAGTCATAAAGTATGTTTTTTTTAACAATAATGCTTTTCGAATTACAGTGAAATGGTTGACTTTTCCACTAGATGTCACTAAAACCTCTAATATCGTCAGTAAGCCACCGATGTGGTGTACACACAGTTCATATACCATGCAAGGTTAACCAAACTTTGACATTATGTTGTGTTTTTATGTTAATCTGAAACATTGTGCAAAAAAAGGAGGCCGGTTTTGTACGCAACACAACCTTTTGAAATGAGGCCCCAGGTCACAAAAAATAAATCCTGGGTAGCAGCACTAACAGGAGCAGCAGACCACACAATACTCAAGTGTACAATAAACCAGCAACAAATGGCTAAACTTAATGACTTTAAAAGCTTAAACAAGGAACAGGTGAATACAAACCACACTAGATGAACCACAGGTGGAACAAACGACGATTGCATCGGGAGGGAAAACAAATGTTGATGGGACTTTAATTGTGTGAGGGAGCAGCGCATGTGACTAAAGGCAAATTTTCGTTGCAATGTTTTGTGCGACGACACAACTACATCTTAAACCATGGGTTTATAAAAAGTTTCAGAGTGTCAAATCGGTTCTGTGAAAAGATTCTGAAAGAATTCTGAAATTCACACCACTGTACTTTGTAAAACACTGTAGAGTAAGAGTAAGTAGTGCTGCCTATTTTGATTCAAAACTACTATTTAAATATATTAGTTTTTTAGCGTTTCTTTGTCTTTCGCCAAATGTAGCATTTGTAGTAATGAAGTGGATTTCTAGGAGCCAACGTTGACCAAAACAAACATTGAATGAACAAACTCAGAATCACTTTAAAAAATCACCCACCCTGCTTTTAAGCCAAGAGTGCACACCTTGAATGTTAAAGGTGTGTAACACAGGTTCTGTTTCCTTAAAGAGATGGCCAAACGTGTCGCCAACATCCTCCGTGTGGTCCTGAGTCTCCAGCAGGGCGGTGAAGGCACCCCGGATCTCAAACACATCCCTCTGTGCCAGCTTGCTCCACACATTGGACGACTACCAATGCCAGAGGACTACGCTCTGGAGGAACTCCGCAGCCTTACTCAGTCATACCTGCAAGAGTATGTGATCACTCACTGAAATATCAAGTATTTCTCGGTCGATATTCAGCATTCAGATTATATGGCTGTTTCAGGCCATGGTTGAACTTTCGAACACTTGTGAATAAAGCATTCCCTCGGGCTTGCTCTGTAGTCAGAGCTATTATTTGTGTGTCTTATCATTACTCTTTACATACAGGTTTATTCTTTCAGAATTCAATGCCGTGTTGAGACATCTTGGATGCTGCAAAGTTAAAGAATTGTCCGTTTAAAGCTAAAAACAAGTGCGTTGCTTTTTTAGAGGCAACCAAGTTGGAAAAAGGGCCAGCCTGTTCCGTGATGAAGCATATTGTTTTTAAATCTAGTGTGCTGTGTGTATGCCTCTGTACGTACAGGTTTTATTGTTCCAAGAACTGCCTGAGATTCAATTTTGTTCTTCTGTTCGTGTAAATAACTCCCCTTGGCTTGTATTGTTTGCAGACAATTTCTTTTATAATGACACCAAAAACGAATGGAGACGTTTCAAAAGTGAAATCGGGGCTATATCTCTATTTTTGTAGGGTTTTCTGAAAAAGGGAACCTTATTGTAAAACTCTGTTAATAAAATGCAATGCTATTAGTATTTGAGGTTTATAAAGTGCTTGAAGTCAGGCAGACATTGTTTCTGACTGAAAGGATTTGACCGTTTTTGTTATTCCTTACATTTTCCTTCTTTTCTTGTTGTAAATGCCACAAATGCTTTAGCCGTCAGTAATATGCCTGTTTTTTTTTTCTGTTTACATTCAAGTTGAGATTGATTATGCGATTAGAGCCTGCTCTGTGAATGTGTGTGGGGTTGTGCGTCTGTAAGAGCATGAATGTGTTTCACATCTTCATTTATAAATCTGAATAAAATGCTTTCAATTATGATTTTGTGTGTTTATATTTTTATTACACGTTTATTTTATAAGAAAAAGATACATAGACATAGATGTATCTACATGAAAACAGATGGCAGCAGATAGACACCTCATAGACGTTCACATCAACAATGCAACCATTTCTAAATCTAACTGTAGCTTATTTACATTTTTATTACAAGATTCCCCCAGTTCAGCCATCTGGAACCAGTGTTGTGTCTGGGAGTAGAATTTGTCTGCAGGTTCACCGTTTTTCAACCAGTCTGCTGTGAGATAAAAAAGCCAGCACCTACTCCAGATTGACACAAAGCTGTTTATAAATTACAAATATACGCTTTCTCTCAGCAACTTGGTAACACAGTTACTTAGACAGTATTGCCATTTTGAAAATTATAACACGATTAATTACTGCGTTTCTAAAAAAGTAATCTTATAACAGTAACTATTAACTAAGTAATGCTTTACTACCCAACACTGAGAATAACTAAACCATCAATATAGGCTACAGTTTAATTTGTGTTTTCATGTTTTAACTAATCTTACTTTAGTTAAGCTTTTAAATGTTTTTGTTTTGTTTTTTTTCATACACGTGAAGTTTATGGTAATCTTGTATTTAAAGCTGACGTGCTTTTTTATTTAAAGCTGACTGTATTTATTGCAAAATACAGTACTGTGCACATGTTTTAGGAAGGTGTTACGAAAGAAAATAGAACGCTTTCTGAAATATAAACAATGGTTTTTATATATTTTATTTTTCAACATTTACAAAATGCAAATTCAGTGAACAAATCTAAATGTAATACATTTTTTGTGTTCTTCTACTTTCAAACGAGCAACAATTCTTACAGCTACACTGTGTGCTCAACTGAATATGCCAAACAGGTGCTAATGATCAATGACGCATGTAAGCTGAAGCCCTGTCATTAAATGAAACAGAAACAACCTAGTTGCAGGCTTAACACTGTTAGCAATGTTAGGTTGAGATGGACAGATCTTCTAATGAAAAAATGAGTACAGCAACAAAACACAAGGTAGTTGTATGGCATCAGCAAGGTCTCTCCTAGTGAAAGATTTGAAAGCAGACTAGGGTTTAAAGATGCGCTGTTCAAGCTCTTTTGAAGCAGCACAAAGAAACGCTGAGAATTGTAGATGCAGTGGTAGGCCTAGGAAACTTGAGATGAATCGCAGATAAGACACTTCAATCGAATTACCTTTCTAAAATGGAAGATGTCCAGCAGTACAATCAGCTCTGATCTGGCAGAAACCAGTGGGACATAGGTCTGAAGAAGACTGCTCAAAAGCTGAATTTGTGGAAGTTGCACAAGGTAACAGGTGCTCTTGTCCGATAAGTTCACATCTCAACATCATCAGTGTTTCTGGAATTAAAATAATCTGAGAAAGCTAAGTCCACAGAAGATCTCTGGTTAGTTATGGGATTACAGCATACTGGTAAGTATTTTGGGAAATTTCTACTGCCTTAAAATTATATTTATTTACACTTTATTACCAAGCTGACTCTTGTAACGCTAATTCTACACAAATATAAAAACAAATGTAAGCTTAGGTTCTGCAAACAAACCAACTCAAATTTGAAGGGCTTAATTATGAATACAATTTTTAAGCGTTTGCAATATTTTTCTATTCTTAAAGTGCCCGCAATTCCTAATTGGCTCATAAGCATACATTTTACTCAATATTCTTATGTTATAGTTAGATAAGAAGTTGTACATAGTTTTGATATTTATTTGTTGATATTGAGATTTATTTTAAAATATGTTAATGTTTATAAATGAATGAAATTCAATCTATTCTTTATCCCTGAAATCCATAGCAGTTTTATAAAAGATACAAAAACAGTATTCCAGTGTACTTTTTAAATTTTAACACAAGGTGGCGCTTATACCACACAAAATCTCACAAATGACACAGTCTCCCTTTCACAAGTAAGAAAAGGTAAAGATAAAGAACTACTTGTTGAAGTGGACTCGACTCAATGAAGGTAATTTCTCACTACTGTATGGGCCATAGATGTTCAAGTCAGATCTGTGGAGGTCACGTGAGATCAAGGTTAAACCCAGTCATCACCTGATGTGCACAACATCTAGAATTGGGGAAAAGGGTTTTAAAGTGACCCATTATCAAACTGGTAGCTGTTGGAAATGGCTGGCAAGGTGGTTCAGCAGACAAAGCAGTTTATATAAATTTATAAATAGACTCGATTCATAACATTATCTAAAATATCAAAAGTTACATGCGTAAACCGATGGCGAAAAAAGATGGACGACGTGACACTGATTCCTGCCATTGGGTCATTCGACGCGACCGTAAGCAAGATGTGACAATGACAGAGAGACTTTATATAAACAAGCCGTTTCAGCTTTCCCCCTTCAGAAACTACTATCTAAACTCGAAAATGTTTCCATGAAATGGCATTAATTTTCCCCCAAAATCTTTTAATTTCATAGCATTTCTCTTGGCTGCACAGCTTCTAGACACCTTCTTAAGTTTTAATCAATGTGAGCCTTCAGTGTCAGTATTGATGGCCTAAGATAAATTCACTTTTATTGCAGCAGGTTTGTAATTTTAATCAGTCAAATAAAAAAATCCACTTGAAGGCCAGAAATTGGGCCTAGGAAAATGTCAGCATTTCACCGTTCTCTGATTGGCTGATTATCGCTAATGCCAAACGAACACGTTTGATAAATCACTTAATTTTACATCTACAACTGCTGGAAAATAAACCAAATAATGTTTAATTAGTAATAGTATTTATTTAAAGAGATATTAGTACTTCTACTTAGGGAAAATTTCTCACTTAACCGAAGGGCATTTAATAAGGTTCCTTTTTTTGTCTTGTATTAACAAAAAATATAATAGGGTGGTTCTCATATAAGCTGGAAATGTTATATACAAGTTATATATAAATTGTGTGTTAAAAACATGCTTTTTTAATCAATTTGCTTAAATTGTCATATAAATATAAATTGTTTCATATAAATTGAGGATGAACTACATAGTTGGAGAAAACATTTTAGTCACGACTGTTTTAATATTTAAAAATTGGTATATTTTAGTTTTATTTTTCTGCTAGAAATTACTTAAGGATTTTGCTGAAATTTCTTTGCATTCTATCGATATTTTCATGAATTATCTCACGAACAAATCTGTTTTGTTTTTTGTCCCAATTGTGTCACGCCACCGTCCATTTTTAATGTTTGAATAAAAAATCTAAGTAGAAATCTTAATATAGACAAGATTAGGAACAACATTTAAATATATTGTCTTTAAAAACACATGCATTCACATGTTTTTGTCCCGTAAAGCAGCAAATGACGTTGGAAGCAATTGACTGTGGCTAAAGCGGAATGCATTTCCTTATAAACATAGCAACTTTCATAACAAACACATAATAGTTATATCTATATTTACAATTTCATAATAAACAGGTGTTTCTAACCAAATCTGCAAAATGTTCAAGACAAATGTACAAAATAGCAAAAAAAAAAAAAAAAAATCAATCTATTTATTCTAAGATCCATATAAGCTAAAGGGTTTGAAAACATCATAAACAATTAACCTTTGGTGTTTTCCACCACAGTTTAGCAATTTTCTGCCTTATCTCTTTGGTTTGTAACCCATACACTAAAGGATTCAGTCCCGGTGGCACAATATGAAACATGATACTCGCTAGCTTCCTGTTGTCAGAGTATTCAGGAAAGCGATGGAGAAAGGTCATAGAAGCTCCTGAAAAAAACATGATGAGATACACGGCTAGATGAGTGCTGCAGGTTTTTATAGCTTTGCTGTTGAGAGCCTTGTTTTTGCTGGTTTTGCACACAGCTGCAATTTTTACATATGTGATAAATATAGACAAAGCTGAGAAACTGAGCACTGCCACTGTGTAGACGATACCGTACACGTTATTTATCGTGACGTCCTCACAGGAGAGTTTAAATAGCGAGGCATTGTCACAGAAAGGGTTTTCAATTTTCGATCTGCAGTGCGACAGACGGACAGTGAGGCCTAACATAATTGTCACGAGAAGAATGGCTAAGCTCCAGGCTGCTGCTGAGAGTTTAATCACCATCTTGTTGGTCATAACAGCAGCATATCTCAGTGGATTACAAATAGCTACGTATCGATCAAAGGCCATGATCATCAGCACATAGTGACACGCAGCGGTAAACACATGCACGAAATAAGCTTGAACTACACACTCTGCATACGATATGTAACGCTCCGAAGTTTCCTTTAAAATGTCCTGCAGCAAACGTGGCATAATGACAGTGGTCCCTAGGATATCATTCAGAGGTAAATTACAGAAGAGAAAATGCATTGGATGATGGAGGTTCTTCTCGGTTGAGATCAACACTATAAGACCAATATTTGACAGCATTGTGAAAACATAAGCCAAAAGAAATAGCACGAAAACCGGGTAGGTCGATTGAGGTGTGACTTTCAGTCCTTCCACTTGAAGCACGCTGTGCCGGAAGGTCACGTTTAACTCCATTGTTCATTTGTTAAATACCTGAGAAGGAAACAGCATTAAATTAAAAGTGTGTCATGCTAAATAGTACAATATTGCTAACTAAAACAAGCAAATAAACTTACAACTAGACCGAAGTCAACTCTGTTATGAGTATAGCCACCGGTTTGACATATACTTCTCCGTTGACGTGTTTAATGGCCTGCTGCCTTAAATATGCGAATCAAAGGTGCTTCTGGGATGCTGGTCATCTCAAAGGAAAGAGAATTCCCTGTTTGGAACATTGTCATGATACCCTGACATTACCACAAATGACATTCGCTCATATCTCTCTGGCATTTGACTTTGAGTTGTTACTTCTTACCCTCTTAATAGAACCTATGAATGAATTTTTTTTGTCCTTTTGTAAAATTAGAATGTCGTAAATGTAGAATGTCTATATTGTAAATGTATTGTAAATTTAGAATTTCTATTTGTAAATTTAGAATATTTGTAAATTTAGAATGTCTATGTCAATTTCGTAAATTTAGAATGTCTATTTTGTAAATTTAGAATTTCTATTTGTAAATGTAGAATGTCTATATTGTAAATGTAGAATGTCTATATTGTAAATTTAGAATTTCTATTTGTAAATTTAGAATTTTTATTTGTAAATTTAGAATGTCTATGTCGTAAATTTAGAATGTTTATTTCGTAAATTTAGAATGTCTATTTTGTAAATTTAGAATTTCTATTTGTAAATGTAGAATGTCTATATTGTAAATGTAGAATGTCTATATTGTAAATTTAGAATTTCTATTTGTAAATTTAGAATTTTTATTTGTAAATTTAGAATGTCTATGTCGTAAGTTTAGAATGTTTATTTCGTAAATTTAGAATGTCTATTTTGTAAATTTAGAATTTCTATTTGTAAATTTAGAATTTCTATTTGTAAATTTAGAATGTCTATTTTGTAAATTTAGAATGTTTATTTCGTACATTTAGAATGTCTATTTTGTAAATTTAGAATGTCTATTTGTAAATTTAGAATTTCTATTTGTAAATTTAGAATGTCTATTTTGTAAATTTAGAATGTCTATTTGTAAATTTGGATTTATAATTTATTTTTATTACCTGTGTCTTGTCTTTGTGAATCTGTTGCAGTGTAGTGCCTCTGCACAAAAACATTCCTCGTAAGTGCAAACATACCTGGCAATAAAGCTCATTCTGATTCTGATTCTGATTCTGATTTGGAACCACAGTGCTCAGCATAAATGAGAACACCCCACTACATTTCTCAGAAAATGTTTTCATTCAGAACATTTTTATGCGATACTAAACTACAAAATACTCCCAGAAATGTGGGACATTGATAGTAAAAAAGATTTATTTGCAAACACAAATGCCTTAAAGCTCATGTTATGTCTTAGGAGAAAAGCCACATGTAACACTACAAAATTCAAATTAACAGGCATTCAGCTGTTGTTTAATAATGAGTGAGTCTACTCGTTCATTTAAGAAGTGTTAAGTAGACAGGGGACTATAAAAGGGCATTACTTAACAAAGAAAAGCCCTTCCCATTTCTTGCTGTAAGCAATGGCTCCCCTTGGAAGAAAAATGTCACAGCATCTAAGAAAGTAAACCATTTCTTTACACAAAAACGGTGAGGGCTACTGGGACTCTGGAGTGATGAGACAAAGTTCACTGTTTTTGGAAAAAATGGTTTTAAAACTGCAAAGGTGAGGATTTCAAAGAAAAATGCATGGTCCCTAAAGGGAATGATGGTGGTGGAAGTGTTGTTATGTGGAGTTGTTTTATTTATCTTAAATAAAACAATGTTTTTCGTAATTTTAAAACGTATTTATGGCAAATTTGCTCACGTTTGTGGGCCATCTTCAGGTGACTAACAAATGTACATGTAGCTCACTGTCCACTTACCCTTTCGTTTGAAGTGTGGGCACAGCCTTCACCCCTTGGGCATTCCCCTTCATTCAAAAGAGGATTGGGACACCCCTTTGCCTAAAGTCAATACTCAAAATGGCCAAGGGGAATGGGAGCTCAGTCTTAGAATTAAAGTCTTCAGATAGCCCACCTTCTCACCATAGAACTTATGATAAAAACAAAGTTTTTTAATTTATGGGGGGCATCCATCCAGCCATTGTAGAAATAATGAATGCAGACTGAACGTGAGATTATCCTTTGAGTCATGCTTTTCAAATACAGGGTGTACACATTCCTTAAAAAGTGTTTAATCTCAGTTTCAACGGTCTTATAAATAGCACTGGTGTTGCAGCTGATAAGACTCCATCTCTGTAGGTTCTCCCTGTCCCTCACAGTGCTTTCACTCTCAGGTACATTACAGCAGCAGGAAACATTTGATGGAGTGCAAAACGTTTCGAGTCATGTAGACGCGTTCATCTCTGCGATTCTCCATCGATTCCAACAAGAGCGAAACCCGTTCCTGTGTTTGAACACAGACGGCTAGAATCACCACAGATTTCTTACATTACTTCAAATAAACAGAATATACACTCAGAAATGATAGGAACAGACTAGGCTGACCCACAATTTTGTTTGTTGGACAGGCAAAAAAAACAAACTATGGAGTAAGAAGACATTTATCTGTTTATTTTCAATAATAAAAAATACAGCAATGTGTTTTCATGTGTTACCCTCTCCAGACTTTAATTATTTTCCGGTTTTCATTGGTCCTGTTCTTAAGGCATCCAAAAACAAGATGAAATAATAATAAAAAATTGTGTTTGTTAACATTTCCAAATTGTTGTCCTTCACAAACACACTGTCATGATCTGTGCACAGTATTTACATTTTCTGTATTTCTGTTTTTCCCGCACTCAGTATCACGTGATTAGTACGTCGTTCTAAAGGTCTGTTTGTCGCGGCTCGCGTGACCGGTTCCTTGTTTAGATTAATTCCTCATTTGTGTATGTACATAATTCCTACTTTATTAATCCACGCCATTCGTTGTTCCTCTCGTGTCCTGTGGTTATTAGTGTTTCTCGTATCATGCTTTGTGACGTTTCTTCCTAGCGATTGTTAATTTATGTCAGGGTTTTACCCCCACGTGGGTCTATTGTTTTGCTCCTGTGTTTTACTTTAAATAAATAAACATAATTTGAATAAACACACTCTCCCAGGAGTTCCCTGACGCACACCCTCATGAATAGGGGAACCTTTTTGGGTGCCATATAACACTTATCTTCAAAGGTGCTAGAACCAATGTATGAAATAAATCAACTTTGGCCTAATATATGTGACCAGCATCTGTTTACAGCACAATAAAAATAACAAAGAACTACAGCTGTTAGAACCACAAGTACCATAACAGCGTCTTTACACCAACAATGCGCTATAACAGTACTCAAAGAACCAAAAAGTGCTTAAGGGTTATTTAAATTGAAAGAGTGTTATATATAGACCCCTCAAACCTGCTAACAACCAGTGAAGAACCTTTGTTTTAAGAGTGTAGATTTGGTAGAGCCCATAAAGGGGTACAACGTTGGTGTTTCGGCTGTTTGTAACATCTAACAATGCAATCAAGTAGAGGTCAAAGTTTACTGTTTAAAAGGTGACCCCTGTCTAAGGATTCCACTTTTTTCTAAACCAAAATTTGACAAATTTCTGTCGTATCTCTTTGGTTTGTAAACCATACACCAATGGATTGAGGCCTGGTGGCACAATATGGAACATGATACTGGCTAGCTTCCTGGTGTCCGAGTATTCAGGAAAGCGGTGGAGAAAAATGAAGGTAGCGCACGACACAAACATGATGAGATACACAGCGATATGAGAGCTACATGTTTTTATGGCTTTGCTGTTAAGTGATTTGTTTTTGCTGGTTATGCAGACAACCGCGATCTTCCCATATGTGATGAACACAGACCCGAGTGAGAGGGTGAACACTATCACGGTATAAACAAGTCCAAACACGTTATTTACCGTCACATTTTCGCAGGAGAGTTTAAACAACGAGGCATTGTCGCAAAAAGGGTTTTCAATTTTATATCTGCAGCGAGACAAGCGTATGCTGAGACCCAGCAAAATCGACACCATGAATATCGACAAACCCCAAGCGAACGCTGATAGTTTTATAACCATCTTATTAGTCATAACAGCCGTGTATCTCAATGGATTACATATCGCCACGTATCGATCGAAGGCCATGATTATCAGCACATAGTGACAAGCTACTGCAAACACATGCACAAAGTAAGCTTGAACAACACACTCCACGTATGACATATACCGCTCAGACGTTTCCTTTAAAATATCTTTCATTAAACGCGGCAGAATGATATTTGTGCCAAGAATATCATTCACTGGCAAGTTGCAAAAGAGAAAATGCATAGGATGATGGAGATTCTTCTCGGTCGAGATTATTAATATGAGTCCGATGTTGGAGACCATTATAAAGATGTAAACCAAAAGCAGCAGGATGAAAACCGGATATGAAGATTCAGCCGTAACTTTCAGGCCTTCCACAAGGAGAACGCTGTCTGTCAAAGTCCCGTTGTCCATCGGAATGCTCTGCACAATCCTTTGAAAAGAGTAACAGACAAATTGTTTATTTGAAGAGAAAATACTGAATCAGTTTTTTTGTCATCCTCACAGCTTGTAATGTTTATTTAAATTCACATTTTTCTAACAATCCAATCTCTATGATACAAATAGTTCTATTCAAATAAATGTAGTGCTTTCTGACCTTTCTGAACCCAATAAAACACTTACTCTGCACACTCTGGATCACCTGTATAGAGGCTCTGACTTGCCTGGTGTTCAGCGATGACATGTTACTGCGCTTTTATTCTTTGATTCTGTGACGTTGCTGTCTTCCCAAAGGATAAAAAGGAGTGATTGTCTTAGTTGCCATGAGCACAACATCTAAATGTAAATATATGGTGCAAATTACACCTGCAGATATTGGTGTAAACAATTAGGGAGATGGGAAAAATGCTGTAAACATTAATTGAAAAGAAATCTAAATACAGATTTTTTCAAGGAACTCTGCTGGTAGGTTGTTCCACATATCTTTTACATGTAGAAATAAATGATCAAATTGCTTCATAAATACATTTTATTGCTAAATAAATTGTACTTTATGCTATTCTTATTGCAAATGTAAGCGATAGCATTTAACATATAGAAAAAGTAGCATTTATCTTTTACAAATACATATATTTAACTCAAATACCTATACTTTCTTAAATATATGTTAACATTATATAAAACATTTTAGTCATGTTCCCAGCTTTTTACTCATTCCTGTTACCCTAACCTAACCCCTCCTGAAAAACTGGGGAATTGTTTAAAAAAAGCCAGTTTTTCAGCAGGAAGTTGCATCACTTAGATCTTTAGAAGGACATGCGCGCAAAGGTAAAATCTCTCAATTTCTTATTTACATAAAAAATACTATCCTGTTACACAAATTTGGTAAATATCTGAATTTGCAGATTTTCCAGGTTCTATAATCATGTGCACCATGTGGTCATTTTGCACGTATTTGCTAATTCTATGCTAAAAACGTAAGAAAGAACAACCATGGGTTAAAAACAAGAAAAAACAGCACCCATCTTTTGATTATAAATCTAATAAAACATTCATATTAGTTACTTAAGATGGACCCATTTGGATTATGAAGTTTGTTTGCTTTTGAAATCAGGTAAAAAAACATATTTTGAAAAGTTCAGACGAGGAAATGGCAACAATTTGGTGGAATAGCTAAACAGATAATCCTAAACAGATTTGGTGACGCCATCACTTGCACTTTTTAGTCACACTAAACATACGCTCTTAATGGCTGTATGTTTGGGGTAACTGTCCTGCTGCAGAATAAATTTGAGGCCAATCGAATACATCCCAGATTGTGCTGCATGATACAACAGAATCTGTCTGTATTTCTCAGCATTGAGAACAGCTTTAATTAATAATCCTGACCAAGTTTCTAACACCATTTGCAGAATTTCAGCCCCAAGCGTTCAAGGCACCTCCACCATGCTTCACTGTTGCCTGCAGACACTCATTATTGTAGCCCTTTGGCAAACAAATTTTTGCCATTTTTTTCTGCACTTTCGTTTATACTTGAGTTGCGTGTGTCCAAAATAAAAGGTATGGCTTTTTGGCTCCACCTCTTCCATAAAAACCACTTCCGTCATTAAAAAAAAGGTTCTTCACAGTTTTTTTTGCTGGTTCTTTGAGGTTTGAAGGTCCTATATAGCACTTTTTGGCTCTAAATAACCCCTTTAAGCTCTTTTTGCTTCTTTGCTGGTTCTTTGTGGTTTTTGAAGAACTGTTATAGCACTTTGTTAGCGTAAATGTGATATATACAGATGCTCGTTATATATATATATCACGTCAAAGTTGATTTATTTAGTACATTTGATGGTTGCCTCTAAACAGCATCTTTGAAGAAGAGTGTTAAATGGCACCAAAATGGTCTCCTATGATTACAAGCCAAAGAGACTTGTTGGTTACCTCTGGACAATAGATGGGTTTACCTGGTTCCCACTGGTTTCTGTCAGTTCTAAGCCAATGGCATTGCTGGATATCCTATGGTTAACCAGCTTGACTTTATCCGTAATGTTGCCTGTGTTCCTTTGAGAAACTTTGTTGATGCAGTATCACGTCCTTGTGTCTTCTGTTCAATCTTGCCACGAAAAGAAAATATCTTTCACAATATCACCATAGTAACAGGGGTTCGACTGTGTTTTTAACCTCCTACACGGCTGTTTCTTTTTCAGCTAATGGTTTCAAACTACGAGTGTATTGCTACAATCCTACAAAATCCCTGATTTTGAGCAAGGGCACCTATGATGCTGATTTGAAGGCAAAAGTAAAAACACAAAATACTTTTGCATTTTGCAAATGTAGAATATAAACAATTATTATTTTTATTTCTGAAAGTTGTAGTGTTTCTTGGTTTACAAGCAGTGGCTCACAGTTGGTGCATCCTTCACTAAACTTGATGCAGGACTTCAATATTGAAGGTTCTATTTGTGACATACTTTTACTTGAAAACTCTGTGAGATTTGAGCTTTTCCCACCTCATTGCTCATTAGAAAGACATATGGACTAAGAATCCCATGAGAAATTGATATATTGGAACAATATTGTGGTCTGAGAGGTTTTGGACTGAATGAAAATGTGAGTTTTGGCCGAAGAGTGAGGTTTTAGTTTAAATGATTATCATTGAAAGTACTTCAGCTTTGATTACATCAGCTAGGATTAATCAAATGTGATCCAAGATTTTACAAAGTACCAATTCGTCAACAGGGACCTCATTCACCTCATTTATTTGCCATGATCTATGTCAAAGTATGCTGGGGAATATTCCAAAACACTACTGTTTTACTCCTGTGTGAACAGACGGAGGCACCGTAGCCATTGGCTAAAAGTGGCTAAGAAATCAGAAAATGTAAATGATGATGGAACTGTCTGTAGCGTTAGTATCTATGATAGTTCCTATTTTACAGTCAGGCACCTAATACAAATACATGATAAAAAATGATGATTTCTGCTCATTTTAATCGTATTGCAAGACAATGGAACAATTATCTGGAAGCCATTTAACCAAATAAAATTCTATTAGAAAATATAGCATAAAACTGAGCATTTTAATAAACGATTTGAGTTCATAAACACATTCTTATAGAATACCTGACTTGACATAAAAAGTTTCACAGGGGAAACTGTCCGACGTGCCGTGCAGTCAGCAATGCAATTGTTTAAAATAACAACAACTGAATAAGAATAAGATATTTGAAAAAAAACGTAACAATTTCAGAAGGCCTTTAAAATATAAGAAGGCTCATAAAATGAGGTGATAGACGAATGTCTAGAGGTAGATCATTCCGAAGCCAAGGGGCAACCACAGAAAACGCTCCGTCACCGCTAGGGATGTCCAGAAAACCCTTATCAGCTGACCGCAAGGACCTTGTGAGATGGAGACAGTTAAATGCATAGGTGCTTGCCCATTGATAGCCCTATACACAAATAACAAACTGGATTCTAAATGCTACTGGAAGCCAGTGAAGACTGGAATGATTTTGTGCCCGCGGCAGCATTTTGAATGAACTGAAGTCTAGAAACGGCCTGCTTGGGAAGTCCACTGTACTTAAGGCATTGCAGTAATCCGAAAAAGATTTTTCAAAAGCAAATCAATAATACCGTGTAATATACATGTTTATTCACAAAAGTTAACCCTTTTGCTTCCCCTGGCTCCAGAATGTCCCATCTGCACCTTTTAATAATGCATTCAGAACAAAATCAATTGAGTTTTTACAACATATAGCATTCCTAAACAATATAACCCACAGTTACATTTCACTTTAGATGTATTTTATTCCTATGCCAAAATGTACCAAGTTTTTGTCTTATTTCTTTAGTCTGCAGGCCATAAACTACAGGATTCAGTCCGGGTGGTAGCACATGAAACATTATGCTGGACAGCTTCCTGTTGTCAGAATATTCAGGGAAACGATGCAGAAAAACTATGATGACGCTGGAAAAAAGCATGATTATATAAACGATAACATGAGAGCAACATGTTTTTATGGCTTTGCTGTTAAGTGATTTGCTTTTGCTGCTTATGCAGACAGCTGCGATCTTGCTGTACGTGATTATTACAGACCCGAGCGAAACGGTAAACACCAACACCGTATACGCCAGTCCAAACGCGTTATTTACCGTCACATTTTCGCACGAGAGTTTAAACAACGAGGCATTGTCACAAAAAGGGTTTTCAATTTTATATCTGCAGCGAGACAAGCGTATGCTGAGACCCAGCAAAATCGACACCATGAATATGCAAAATCCCCAGACTCCCACTGAAAGCTTGACCACCATCGTGTTGGTCATTATCGTGGAGTATCTCAGTGGATTACATATCGCCACGTATCGATCGAAGGCCATGATGACCAGAACATAGTGAGCAGCTACGGCATATGTGTGAACGAAATAGGCTTGAACTGCACAGTCCACATATGATATGTAACGTTCTGAAGCGTCCCGTAAAATATCCTGCAGTAAGCGTGGCATCATGACGGTGGTCCCTAGTACATCATTCAGTGACAAGTTACAGAAGAGAAAATGCATAGGGTGGTGTAAATTGCTCTCCATCGTGATGAGGAGTATTAGTCCAGTGTTGCATGTTATTGAAAACAGATAAGCAAAGAGCAACAGGAAGAAAACAGGATAGGAAGACTGAGGCGTAACCTTCAGTCCCTCCAGTAGGAGCATGTTGCTTGCGATGGTCAGGTTGTCCATTGCCTGCTGTAAACAAAATTCAAGTTACAATTAGTTTCTGTATTTAATCCCAACAGGACAGATCACAATTTGGCAGAACCTTGCAATACCTTAGAGAAGTGTTGGTTTTTCGCAGAAGTCTTACAGGTGCTGACTGTCTAAGACCCGGCACTCTCTATTATTCTGAAGAGTCACTCGAAGACGGGCATTAAATAGTATTTGAGGTGTTTCTATGATGCAAGCATTGCCCAAGAGAGGAATGGCATGATAGTTTCCATGAAGACGGCATTTCAAACAGTTCTGGAACATTTGGTTGGAAGAAGTGTTGTTATTTGGTAATCGTTATTGCCCAAGCAAAACATTTTGATATTGTGCTTAAACCTGGTCTTAGACCATTTGAGATACTGCCACCAAGGATTGCCAGCATATCCAAATTGCTCTGACTTTAGTTGCTATATCTTTTTGGTCTTCTGGGAAATGCTGGGAAATTTTCCGTTGACTTCGTATGGGGTTAAACTTTGCAAAGCTGTAACACAAACTGAGAAACTCGTAGAAACTTCAATCTCAGGTGGAGGCTTTCAGTCTGTGCAAGAAAATACCACACATTGTGTAAAAGTATTTGAACCCTCGGCTTTAAGGGGTGAGAGGATACGGTACCAAAAATATCTTCCACGAGTAAACATTGTAGATATTGTAAAGAAACCAAACTGTTTATCCTAGCAATCAAATTCTTAGGACTGTATCTCACCTTTGGAAAATAATAGAGACATGGAGGTTGGTTTATATAACATAGTCAAAAACGGAACATTATGATGTCACTACCCCTCGATAGCAACCAGACTGTTTACCATAGCAACCAATTTGGCATATCTCTATCTCGGCTTAGGAAAATCATAGAGACATGGGGGTTGGTTTATGTTACTCATAATGGCACGATGACTATTATATTATATCACACCACCATTGCAACCAGATTGTTTACCTCAGCAACCAATTTGGCATGTCTCTATCTCAGCTTAGGAAAATCATAGAGGCTTGGGTGTTGGTTTATGTTACCCTTTGTGATTATAGCAAAATTGCGAAATGTTGCTATTAAAAGGCACTAGTACGTGGCAGGCACAGCATGTATATGAAGAACATTATGAGAAGTCCGAGGTGTGACTTTCAACCCTTCCACCAGGAAAATGTTGCTTGTGAAGGTCAGGTTCCAAACAAATAAACAGATTGTTTATCATTTTTGACTTTGATTCTTTTGCTATGTTTTAACAGAACATCTTCTTGATTCCTGGGGCGGCATCGTGGCTCAGTTGGTAGCACTTCAGTTGGTGGCCTTCCAGTGCTCGCGTGGGTTTCCTCAGGGTACTCTGTTTCCCCCACAATCCCAAAAACATGCGGTTAGGTTAATTGAATAATCTAAATTCCCCTGTGATTGTGTGAGTGAATGTTGCCCTGCGATGGAGTGGCGATCTGTCCAGGGTGTACCCCCACCTCTCACCCATTGTGTGCCGGCAGACCCCCGTGACCCTGAAAAGGGATTAAGCTGGTTAGAAAATGATTGAATGAATCTACTTGGTTCCTAAGTCTTCACAGTATGTTAAATATTATTTTTTTCCTAGAATATATACGTACACCAATATTTTTCAAACGCCAACCTTTCAGTATTGGAAATTTGGTTTCGCCAACTCCATTTTAAAGTACATGAGGCACGAACATGACATCATCTCACAAGGAGAAATAAAGTAAGTCAACGGTGAGCAGCTGAGAGGAGTGGAATGCAACAAAGCTAAATTATCTAATGTAATCCACACAATAAGTACACCAAACTTCCTTTCTTCAGCTTATCACAACTGATAATGTTTTACTACAGTCTTACACAACAAATAAATGGATAGCAATACAGGGTAGAGCTGGATCTTTGCCCGAACCCGACACGTCTTGTGAGTTTCAGCCTTAATTTATGTAACCGTACTCCGGCTTGGCCTGTGCTCTGTGGTGTGTGGTCCTGTGATGCACTTTGATAGCCACGAGAGGCAAAAAAATGGACGCATTGGATGTAAAACAGAGGCTTGTTTTTGGACATTACCTTCAGTGTAAATGTTTATGCCATGGTCTGTCTGAATACTGGATTCTGTTTGGCTGGCAAGTGGTGATTAATTTTGTGTAACCGCACAGGTTCCTCTGGTTCGGTTTGTTCACTTATAATATCAATCCGCCGGTAACCATGGTAACTCGCAGAGAGAGCGAGACGGCAGCAGGATTCATAGACATATACTGTCATTTACTACGCAAAAGCCTTATTTGTGGAGCACATCTAAAGCTGGACTGAGAGAAACATAATAACGTGCACAGGTCACTGGTGTGCTTTTAAATTGAAGTACTGTCGTGTTAAAAGTCACTGATAAAGTTTATCAAACCAACCTTTAACCGCAAAACGATTACTGTCCAAAAATTTGCATGCTTCGTACTTAAATAAACTTAATGTGCCTCATAACTGTGTCTGTATTTTCTGGTTAGTCAGAGAGTTGTAAGTAAATGAGAAATGTATGTATGTTTATGTTCTCAAGTGACCTTGGCATTAACGAGATATATAATCAAATTTCAGCCATGGTTTCTGCTGTTTTAGATGCACTTGGTGGAGCTGTTTTTTGGTCTCCGCCTTGTGACAGTGCTTTTGAATCATTTCAGGCTCGGGTCGGGCTCATAAATGAGACAAAACACTAAATCGCGTTCAGGTCTGGCTTTTCTCTGGCTGGGCCAGGCCTGGTTACAGCTGTCTAGCACTGCAACCCCAACTGGCATCATGTTCTTGCATGGGTTTCCTATGGATACTCAAAAAACGGACAACCTCTTAAAATTAAGGGCTCATTGTTCATTTAATAGCTCTATGCTTAGAGCTATTTGTCTGTTTAAAAGAGGTGAGAAAGACCCAATTAACAATGCCAAATGTGACCTAATTCCATTTTTTTGCTCATAGGTGACATTATAGATCGAACCTGATCTATAATGGTGTGCACAGGAAAAAACACATGTGTCCGGGTATGGATACTTCGAGAATCGGGCCTCGTGTAGAAATAAATCACATCTGAGCTGAAGTGACTGTCATGTAAACAAGCCAATCAGATTATCTCAACATCATTAAAATGAGACGATTTGGTACAAGGATCAAGGCATTTGGCGTAAAACAAGGGAGTAGTTAGAGGGATAACCTAAAACACATCTCCCTTTCCATCAGACTTGTTTATAGCCCTCCTAGTAAAATTTACTTGAACCAAACTCAATAAGAAAAAGGCCCCATGCATGCAGGAAACCAGTGCTCATTATGTGAATATATTTATTTAATCTCAATCCCCTCATGGATAATAAATAAGCGCATTTGAGAAAAAAATAGAGCTCCCAACAATCACCAAAAATTACTGCTTACAGTTTTTTGACAAAGATAACCTAGTTTATATTTAAAAATGTTAAACAATTACTTTTTTTAGATATATATAGTGACCCAAGAAGAATACTTTCTTTTCATTGTGTTATTTATTCTTTTCCAATAAAATATACATATTCATTTAAATTACAAACACAATACTGAAAATACCAGTTGTTGAGAAACCAGCCATGTCCAAAATCGTTGTCTCATGAAACAGAGCTGTGATCCCGTTTAATTCCTTTTTATTATTTTTATTTGCTAGACTGGTGTCAATGTTGTAACAGGGTTGAAACCAATAACTCCTTTAGAGATAACTGTGGACATGACTCGTTTAAACCCTGTGAAGTTTCAAGGATGAACATTCACCTTTTTTCCACGCCACAATTTAACAACCTTATGTCTTATCTCTTTTGTTTGCAGTCCGTAAACTAAGGGGTTTAACCCCGGTGGTACAACATGAAACATGATACTCGCTAGTTTCCTGCTGTCAGAGTATTCAGGAAAGCGATGAAGGAAAATAAAAATGGCTCCAGAAACAAACATGATGAGATACACGGCTAGATGAGTGCTGCAGGTTTGTATGGCTTTGCTGTTGAGAGCCTTGTTTTTGCTGGTTATGCAGACGGCTGCAATTTTTACATATGTGATAAATATAGACAAAGCTGAGAAACTGAGCACAACGGCAGTATAAACAAGTCCAAACACATTGTTAACACTCACGTTTTCACAGGAGAGTTTAAACAATGAGGCGTTGTCACAGAAAGGATTTTCAATTTTATACCTACAGTGAGACAGACGAACAGTGAGTCCAACCATAATTGTTACCAAAAGAACAGCCAGACCCCAAGCAAGTGCTGATAGCACAACAACCATTTTATTGGTCATTACAGCAGCATATCTCAGCGGATTACATATCGCTACGTATCGATCAAAGGCCATGATCATCAGCACATAGTGACACGCAGCGGTAAACACATGCACGAAATAAGCTTGAACTACACACTCTGCATACGATATGTAACGCTCAGAGGATTCGGATAAAATATCGTGCAGTAAACGCGGGACGATGACTGTGGTCCCCATGATGTCGTTCAGTGGCAAGTTACAGAACAGAAAGTGCATTGGGTCGTGCAGATTCTTCTCGGTTGAAATGACAAATAGCAATCCTAGGTTTGAGACCATTGAGAAGATGTAAGCCACGAGGAACATGATGAAAACCGGTTGAGACGACTGCGGTGTGACTTTCAGCCCCTCCACGAGCAGAAAACTGTTGGGGGATGTCAGGTTGTCCATTGGGGTCCTCAAAATCATCAAAGAATGATCAGATGAAAATGACAGCAAACATCTTAAACATCTTTATCATAAACAAATATTGTCATTTAATCGTAAGATGACATTGCTCTTTTAACTAAATCCATTTTGAAGACATTACTTACCACAAGCTAAGTTTCAAAAGATTTATTTCTATTCCCAAATCTAGGATGACTTACAAAGATGCTTGAGCCATACAACCTAATGTAAAAATGTACTTTACTGAGGGGTTTATATGGGTTTGTGTCATTGTCAGAAGGTCTGTGGGGTATTTGTTGTCAGGAAGCAGTTGTGTTTATGGCAACAGTTGGGGAGCATCATTCTTTTTATCGTTTGAAGAGTTAATGGGCAGAAACCTTTATGTGTCAAGTTACATTTTCTTTAAAAAGGCATTTTTTCACCCTTAATCAGACAATGAGTGGACATCCACCTTTTTTATAAGCATTTTGGAATATTGCATAAAAAAAACCTTGGATGGAAACGCCAACATGCGCATAAAAAATTACGTGCACAACTGAGTAGGATAAACATTTGATCCAATAAGAGAAAATGTGCATAAACTATGATGGAAACAAATGTATCAAAGAAATCCCAGAGTAAAGTGCAATGGTATTTAAGGTCTAACCAACAGTCTAACCAATAAAATTCCTTAGCCAAGTCTGTTATTAAAGTGGTTCGGATCACAACTCCCACAACCGTCTTCACCCGCTGCGTTCCCAAAGAGCAGTCTCCCACCTCCAAAAGCAAAATGACATCATCACATATTGAGTTTCCTCTATACGTGTTCTAAGAAGTAGGTGAGGTATTATATATGAAAAAAGGCTTTCTCCTAACAGAAGTTCCATTTTACTTTTGATATTTGGTGCCAGTTTTTCAGGAAGTGACGATTTTGTTCTCTGAGACTCGTTGGATGGAAACCAATTTGCAAATAATTCATGCAATATTGCAGTTTTGATCATACATGTAATTTGAGTCTTTGGATGTGTTTCACATGGCCGGCGGAGTGAAGCCAAACTCTGGCGATTGCCCCCATGGTGCTGGCTTCAGAATGGTTTCCACCCAATACAAATATTTGGGAAAAAGCCGAGCTTTAAAAAGATTTTCTCAGAAAGTTATCTGATCTATTTAGAATAGATCAAGCATGTCACGTGACTCACGATTGCTCAATTTTTCCCTTAAATACTAGGCGGGGCCATGTGATTGACAGTTGCACTGATCCAATGATCAAATTCAGAGAAGACATTCTCAAATATAACAGACTCAAGGCTCTGAAACCATGAGGTGGTGTCACGTTCCATGTGTGGAGTCACGTTTTTTTTAGCAGATCGCAACCCTTTGGTTACTTGTTGGACTAGTCTAATGAATCTTTTGGGAAGTGGTGAAACGTAAGATTCTCATCATGGATGTGCAGCTGACAATGCCATCATGCCAAAATGGACCACCCAATCCCACCTAGGTGTACCTAATAAAGTGGCCAATCTATGAATAGTGTTCAGATCTATTGTGAAGGAAAAGAGGTATTTTAAGTTTTGTTAAAGCTCGGTTGTGTCTGAGATGTTAGCGGAACGCCAGCAATCTACTGTAATTGCTTGATGTAGAATGAAATACAGTCTAGTTCTTTTGTAATTTGCAATACAATACACATCTTTAATTTGCTACTTAATTAATTTGCCAACCGCTTCTTCCTGTAAAGCTCAAATGAAGTACATGATTGTCTCTGATCATAACAAAATGTAACCTCAGGAGTACAGTAATAGTATCATGGAAACAACTAATCAAATGTGAGGGCCGGAAAACATTCTTCAGGGAGTGTAACTTTGTATTTAAGCCAATCTCTGAATAACTTGATCAGACTTTATCGTACGATTCTGCATTTAAAGCAATAAAACCTTTTGAAGTATCCATCCTGAGTAAGTATGTGTAGCTTTAATGTCATTTAGTACATAACAGATTTTGTGTGCTCTAATACTTTCTCTCTTTGAAGGTTAGAGCCATGGACAACCAGACGTTCAAATACAGCGTTCTTCTAGTCGAAGGACTCCAAGTTACGCCACAGTCGACTTATGTTGTATTCCTCCTGCTTCTTTTAGTTTACGTTTTTATAATGGCTGCCAATGTGACCCTCGTAGTCCTGATCTCAACCGAGAAGAATCTCCATCATCCTATGCATTTTCTCTTTTGCAACTTGCCTTTGAATGACATTTTAGGGACAACTGTGATTTTACCGCGCTTGCTACAAGACGTGTTAAGAGAAGCGTCCGAGCGATACATCACTTATGCAGAGTGTGTTACTCAAGCGTATTTCGTGCATATTTTCATAGCAGCATGCCACTATGTTCTAATAATCATGGCCTTCGATAGATACGTGGCCATCTGCATCCCACTGAGGTATTCATCTATAATGACCAATAAGATGGTGATTAAACTCTCAGCCGCAGCCTGGGGGGTGGCGGTGCTCCTGGTGTCCATTATGCTAGGACTGACCGTGCGACTTCCCCACTGCAGATCGAAAATCGAAAATCCTTTTTGTGACAATCCTTCGCTGTTTAAACTGTCTTGTGATGAAGGGGTATCTGTTAATAATTTATACGGAATCATCTATACAGTGGTGATTTTTACCTTCTCGATTTCCTCTATATTTATAACGTATGGCAAGATCGCAGCTGTTTGCATTACAAGCAAAAGCAAAGCTCTCAACAGCAAAGCCATAAAAACCTGCAGCACTCATTTAGCCGTTTATCTCATCATGTTTGTGTCTGGCTGCATTTTCATTGCCCTCCATCGCTTCCCTCTCTATACCGACAGCAGGAAGCTAGCCAGTATAATGTTTCACATAGTACCACCAGGATTGAATCCCTTAGTGTACGGTCTGCAAACCAAAGAGATACGACATAAGTTTCTTAAACTTTTGTGCAGAGATAAAGCAACATTTTGAAAAAGCAGTGAACTATATTTAAGGCATTGTAGCGGAATGCATAAATTAAATGTTTTATGTATTCAAAAGTGGTAAAAATGTTAGATAAACTAAGATTATAAACCTTGTGCAGCTCTGCGAGTGAAGATATCTTGTCAAATATTCAGAATTGTACATACAATATGAATATTTGCTAGTCCCCTACTACTCCTTTATACTGTTGCTCATGAGAAAGTCTAATGAGGCACTTGGCTGGTGTGAGATTGCAAATTTACAGATGATAGAATGTCGTTTTAAGTGTGACCAAACCTATTACAGCCTATCAATTTCAGATTTTTACTAATTAAAAAATTTACTTCATTAAATATTTACTGCTCCAATCTCACAAAGTTATTGTGTGATTTAAAAAACATTATGGTGGCTTTCAAATACTGTACATTTAACAACAATATGCTGATAAAGAACCTATGATGGATGTAATCAGGATGTGTTTATTTTTAAATCTGTTATAATGTATGTAAATTATGAATTGTGAATATATTTATTATGAATTAAAGCAAAACACAAACTCTAAATGCATTTTGTGACAATTTCTGTTGGATTAAAGATGTAGTGTTGCGTTCTTAAACTGATGCAGACAAAAACAATCGATACCTTTGCATATTTCATTCATTCATTTTCAAACCCGCTTATTCCCATTTGATGGTCTGCTGGTGCCTATCTCCAGCAAACATTGGGCGAGAGGCGGGGGCATCACACACACATTCACACCTAAGGGGAATTTAGATTTTTCAATTAACCTAACCGCATGTTTGTGGGATTGTGGGGGAAACCGGAGAACCTGGAGGAAACCCACACAAGCACGGGGAGGACATGCAAACTCCTTCCAGGAAGCTCATGGGTGAGACTTGAACCGATAACCTTCTGATAACTGGAATGCCACAGTGCAACCCACTGCGCCACCATGCCGCCAAAAGTTCCTTCCTGTTGTTCCACTCAGTTTCGAAATGGGGACCTTTTGCGTGTTAGGCAAACGTGATAACCACTACACTACATAAACTTACACTGAATATATCATAACCAATTTATTTCTGCTTCCCCAAAAATGTATTCTTACACCGGAAAAAAAGGTAATCTACAACTAACTGAACTGGATTGTTCAGAAAACTACGTTTAGTGAGAGTAAAACAAACACCAAGCATGTTATCCAAGAAAATTTGAACAATCCCACATAAGAAGCTGCATATAGGAGATACGGAGAACTAAAAGCTTGTGAAATGCTTTAGTTGTGAAATACTAATAGTTACTAGATGGCTAAAGTTTGCACTCAAGTGCTTTTAAAAAGTGCAGTGAGCAACATAAACCATCCCCATGTCTCTAAGATTTTATCTCTAGGAGATAAGTACATACAAAGTTGGTTGCTATTGTAAACAAACTGGTTGCTATGGAGGCGTCCGTGCCATAATATACTGTTCCCCCATGTCAATATGGATAAAATAGTCTCTATGATTTTCCTAAGAAGAGAACTTTGTTGAACTGGATAGTTGTTCGCTGTATAGAGAAGTTCTTTTGACTTTCCTAAGCGATGTTTGCACAGCGGCTGTCAAATTTGCCATTTTGACATAAACAGTAGTTATAACTCAGACAATGTGATGTCTTATTGGTATCAAATGTACCAGTCCGTGTCTGAACACATCTACAATGGTGCCAACAACATTTAACATCGATAAGGTTCTTCTTTTTTAACCAATTTTGATATATGTGACAAAAAATATTGTACAAAACAATACCATAAAATAATTAAACCACTGCAAGGCCATCGAGAGTGCCCGAGCCCTGTGATTGCTGCTTGCAGCTTTAATTACTTCATTACTTTTGTTAGATTTTTTTCTCTCTTTGTTATCTATTTATTTTGTTGGTTTTCTTCGTTTAACAAAGTTACTATGTAAATTTTCTCTAAAGAGTTGGCGAAATCAAATTCTATAATATGACCAACGTCTACTGCAAACATCCCCCTGGTCTTTGACGTTCATTGGATTATAATGTACACTTTTAAATGTATTTATTCAAATTCAGACAATGGATATGTATATGTATATCATACACGTTATTACAACTTCTAGATGTACCTGTAGTGAAACAAAGTGACGATAGAATTAAGTAAAGAAGTCTATTTTTCTGCTCCAGAGTTTGACAAAAGAGTTTCTTATGTCTTTGGATTGTAACCCATACACTAACGGATTCAATCCCGGCGGTACAATGTGAAACAGTACACTTCCTAGTTTCCTGCTGTCAGAGTATTCAGGAAAGCGATGAAGGAAAATAAAAATGGCCCCCGACACAAACATGATCACATACACGGCTAGATGAGTGCTGCAGGTTTGTATGGCTTTGCTGTTGAGAGCCTTGTTTTTGCTGGTTATGCAGACGGCTGCAATCTTGACATATGTAATAAATATAGACAAAGCAGATATACATGCTATTATTATTGTATAAACAACCCCAAACGTATTATTAACACTTATATTTTCACAGGACAGTTTAAACAAAGAAGGGTTGTCACAGAAAGGGTTTTCAATGATGGATCTGCAGTGAGAGAGACGCAGAGTCAGTCCAATCATGGCTGTTACCATAGCTACTGCCAGTCCCCAGGCTGATGCTGATAGAATAATCACCGTTTTATTGGTCATTACAGCAGCATATCTCAGTGGATTACATATCGCTACGTATCGATCAAAGGCCATGATCAACAGCACATAGTGACACGCAGCGGCAAACACATGCACGAAATAAGCTTGAACTACACACTCTGCATACGATATGTAGCGCTCCGAGGATTCTCTTAGAATATCCTGCAGTAAACGCGGGACGATGACTGTGGTGCCTAATATATCATTAACTGGTAAGTTACAGAAGAGAAAATGCATCGGGTCGTGCAGATTCTTCTCTGTTATGATCAGGAATATGAGCGTGAAGTTTGATACCACGGCAAAGACGTAAGCCAAGAATATAACAATCAAAACAGGCAGAGATGATTGGAGAGGGATCCTCAGTCCCTCCACGAGGAGAATGCCGTATCTGAAGGTTTGATTTTCCATTGACTCCTGCAAACAGAACAAAACAGAGTTCAGTATTCTTTTTGTGCAATCATGGTAACAACACTGAGAGCATTCCAACTTACGAATACATGAAAGATGATTGACAACGTTGGAGTTATCTGTGATAAATGGCTCCGGCTTTACCATTTATACGTTTCTTTGGGTCAAACCATTAGGGACGGTTGCTTCATAACATATGTTGTCATGGGCTGGGAGTCTCTTGACAAGTTCAGTTGAGGCATAAAAAAAGATTTTATTTTGTTAAACACGGGCACATGTAAAAAATCTATATTTTTGTCACTCATTTCAGAGTGAAACCCATATATCCATTACACAGATATTTTAATCCTTTATTTCTTGAAATGAGCATGATTTTGGCTCAAGGATCGTGAATATTTACAATATTAACAGTAATTAATGTAGCGGGTTGGCAAGAGGGACACAGATACACACGCTCTGGTTAAAGCCACTTAGGGCTTTTTATTAAAAAATGGTGAACCAAATAAGCTGCTGATCAGGGTGTGCGTGGTCTCCCTCCCTGTCCCCTTCTGGTCTTTTGGCCACCCTCCTCTTCCCCGGGGGAACGCCGTACTGCCGGGGGGGCACCTGCAGATTGGGATGGCCACTCCAGAAACTGATGTAATCAATGTGTTTTGGGTTCTTGTCGTTTTGGAATGTCCAGTAACGTCCCATGAGCAGTTTCCAGGTGCAAATTTCCCTCCAGTATCCTTTGATAACATGCTGTATTCATCTTCCTATCAATTTTGACCAAGTTTGCTGTGCCTTTGGAGCTCACAAATCCATAAAATATCAGTGACCCGCCTCCTTGCTTCACAGTGGAGAGTATGTTCCATTTATGTTGACTCCACTCCAAATCTAGCTTTCGTGGTTGTGGCCAAAAGTTCAATTTACTTTGTACCAGAAGTTATAAAGAGAGTTCTGCAGTGGTTCTGACAATGCTGATTACTATATATGTCCTTAACAGGAGGACAATCCCCTAGGATCTTAAAATGGATTGGTTTATGGTAAAAAAATTCAACAAAAACACCATCAGGGGCCACACCAGAATATTAAACAAGAATGTGTACTTTGACGTGTGCAGCCTCCTTTATATGGCAAATCTGTCCAAAATGTTTCTGTAAAAAATTCTGAGAATTTGAATTTAATATTCATTCATTAATTTTCCGACAAGCTTATTCCCTTTCGGGGTCATGAGGGTCTGCAGCGCAATTTAATATTCAAATATGAATATTAAAATCACACACTATGCTGAGGTCAACAAACCAATTTTCTTGCCAAACGTCTATTGTCTAAAATGTTGGTAACACCCAATACTGACCATGTCACTTTTGGTTCTTTGGGTGTAATAAAAATTCAACGAATGAAAATAGTGTTTTTTTTTGTAATTCATTATTAGTGATATCAAAGCATTTGCAATATCAAAAACTTTACTTACTTCTTTAAATTTAGACCTAACAGGAAAACCAATGTTATTTAGACGATGTATTGAAGCGAGCATTGTTAAAAACACAGAACAAACAGGAAAATGAAATTATGAAAACCAGATCTCAAAGTGTCATGATGAGACATAGACCCTTGACACAAATTTCATCTTGATAAAGACACTGTACGGCTGAGATAACAACTGCTTGCTTCATTGCGAAACAACTAAATACAGCTGAACGCAAAGAGCAAATCATTAAATGAATTCAAAAAACGTAGTTTAACATCACAAAGGCCTTTAGATGAGAATGTGCAAGAGTTTGATAGTGATTAAAATTAAAATCTAAAAAAATAACTGACTTCCTGTCGGGTTTGGAAACTTTTTTTTCTAGGTCTTAGTTCCTTACATTAGTGTTCCAATTATCAAACATGTCCTTCAAACACAGTCTGAAATAGCAGTATAAAACAGCAGAAAATGGTATTTTACATGTTGCCACTAGGTGGCGCTATAAACGACACTGTAGGTTGCTTTATAGATTTGTTCAGACATGGACTCTCAGCACGTATGGCAAATTTCAACCTGATCGGAGATTGCGTGGCTGATTTATTAACAACTTCCTGTTCATGGCAAACTTTCGACAGAAAAAAGCTTTTCTCATTTGCTTTTATGATAAGACTGATGGTGTTTGAAGAATAACGGATAAAATCTCTTTGTTTTGCTTTGTTAAAGTATGACACGGGAGGTCGAAACAGTTTACTTATATTTAAGTCGTGGTACCCTAGACGCACAATGTATATTAGGCTGAAACCCATTAGGTGGCGCTATAGAGCCATTTAGCTGTAGAGCACATTTAGGCCCACTGAAAGCCGTGACCAATAACGTTCTGAGCAATTACAATAGGTTTCAAGCCCTAATGACTAACCATGGAATCCATGAACCAGATACCAAATCCAGTGAGGTGATGGCAATAATGCAGGACAGCTATGGATCAGTAGCCTGGTGACCTCAGATCAATGGGCTGAATGATTTTGGGGGGACTATTGGATGATGGGTAAAATTGAAGAGCTGTGTGCTCAAGTTATATCTGTTTGTATGACAAACAACTAACAATGCAAACATTTATTCTTTTAAATACATGCTACAATTACAGAATGCCTTCAATAAACATACAGTTCTGACACCTATTTGTTACCAACACATAAGAAAAATTACATATTTTTTACACGTTCAAAGCCAGAGGAAATCAACGAAAATGAATTTTTCTGTTGCAAAGTTTAAAGATGGTTTGTCTTATTTCTTTCGCTTGCAGACCATATATTAACGGGTTTAGTCCTGGTGGGAGTAGATAGTAAAATACATTGACAAACTTTCTAACCTCAACAAAATCAGAAAAACGATGAAGAAATATAGGAAGAAAACCACACACTACTGTAATCACATAAACAGCAAGGTGAGTGCTGCAGGTTTTAGCAGCTTTACTGTTGGTTGCTTTGTGTTTGCTTCTAATGCACACCATGGCTATTCTCAAATACGTCAATAACACAAATCCCAGAGAAGACGTGAGTAAAACTATTGTGAACGCTAATCCATATAAGTTATTTACCACTGTGCTTTCACAAGAAAGTTTAAAAATTGAAGCATTGTCACAAAAATGATTTTGAATCATTGATCTACACAGAGACAGTCGTGCAGTGAGGCCGATCAGTACGACCACGAGCACAATCGCAACCCCCCAAGCCGCCACAGACAGCTTGACCAACATTCTATTGTTCATTATAGTTGGGTATTGCAATGGATTGCATATGGCCACGTATCTGTCAAAGGCCATGATCATTAGAATGGTGTGGCACATTGTTCCATACAAATGTGCACAAAAAGCTTGGAGGAAACATTCCACGTACGTGATGAAGCGCTCGGAGGGGTCAAGTAGTAAGTCCCTTACCACTCGTGGAATAATAGCAGTTGCTCCCAAAATATCATTTGCTGGCAAGTGACAGAAAAGAATATACATCGGCTGGTGTAAACTTTTGACTGTTGTGATATGAATCAAAATCCCAAGATTGGACACCACTGAAAAGATATACATGAGCAGTAGAATGACCACAGTTATCTGTGCGGATTGTCCTGTAACCAGCAGTCCCTCCACTTGAAGCACATTGTATCCGAATGTCAGGTTGTCCATCTTTGACCTGAATAAAAACATACATACTCTGTAAAGAGTTTAGATAGACAAAAATGTACATTAAACAAGTTATGAAAACATAAATATTTGCATTTGAAGACATATGGTATACCGTTAATCCAATAAACCGTCAATCGTCATAATACCTACCAAAGAGAAACCAACAGTGTTTCTCTAACCGCTGCACCTTCAGCAATCTATTGTTCTGTAACTATGTCTAGATCCAAGATACTGGATGCGCTCTTCTTTTATGCTCAGCGATGGTATGCGTCTAACCTCAAGAGTGAAAATGTAGTGATTGGTGCATTCCTGATCTGTTCCTGGTGCAACTTCCTGATGTAGTTGCATCACTGAGGGGTAAACTGAAGTCTCCTCATCCCCCATCAACATCATGCAAGATTCAGATTTATTGTTGTTGTTTTTTTCTGAGCAGAGATTTGTACAGCGGATATTAATTGTATATAACATGGAAAAGTGCAAGTGATGTCATGATGGAGGGTTGTTTGCTCCTCGTAGTGGACTATGCCAGCCATCCCTTCAAGTAAGCTATGTTTCCATCTAAAGATGCAAATTAAATGTATGCGCATAACTGAAATATTGCATACAATTTTTGTGAATAAAGCTCATTTTATGCACATCATGACGTTTCTGTCCAGGCTTTTTTATGCGATATTCCAAAATGTGCATTAAAAATAGGTGGATGTAAACGCAGCTGTTGAGAATAATTGAAAATGGGCATTAAATGCACACCGGTGCAGGATGTGGGCATTGCGAAGATATCTGATTGGCTGAAAGTTTGAACTGGTTATATACAATCAATGGCTGTCCTGAAAAAAAAAACTTTTCTTTCTTTAAGACAAAAATGAAAGACTTCATTTAATTCAACTCCGCACCCTTATCGAAAAAACATTATAGAGTCAGAAATGCTTTGAAGTTGAAAATTTTAACATGGCTGTCTATGGGAACCTGCTCACTTCTAGAGTCAGCCTCTAGTGGCCAGCAGATGAACTGTTCCAGAAAACAAACGAGTTTTCCGCTTAAACAGCACTGACTTATTATCATATGGGTGCTATTTTTAAAAATGTTATTTTCATAGCAATAAACAGCTCAAGAAACGCTTTTTGCCATAAGGGTCTAATATATTTTAAAAGACTAGAATTTTCCTTTGAAATCATGAGGAGGGAAGCTGAAAACTGAAGTCTTCAAATTGTCAGATTTTGCATCAATTGCAATAATATAACTTAGTCATTCTTATAATTTTAAGTCTAAACTGGGCTGGTTTACACATTTTTTGCTTAAAAGTTACATTTTAAACAGCTCTATTTACTTTAATGTTGATTTAAAAACAACTTACCACTTATGTTACCACTGTCACATACAGTGCTTAGCATAAATAACTACATTTGTCAGAAAAACCTTTTGGAATCAACATTTTTATGAGATACTATACAAACAAATACTCCCACAAATGTGGGCCATTGATTACAAACAAGATTTGTTCATTTGCACTCACAAAAAGTGATTTTATTCAAAGCCATCTTGAGAACAATGAGAACACCTCAAATGTAGTCTTAATGTAAGACTACTAAATTCTAAATAACAGGCTTTCAACCACAATGTCATCTAATAATTTGTTTGAGGTGTCCAGCAGACAGGTGATTACAAAACAGCATTAATTAAAGAAAAAGAAAAGCCCTTGCCATTTCATGCTGTCAGCAATTGCTCCCCATGGAAGAAAAATGTCACAAAATCTGAGAAAGGATTTTTTTTTTTTACACTTAAAGGTGAGGTCAACATACTGTAGAAAAAGTGATCAAAAAATGCAAGAAAGATAGAAGTGCAATCATCTCGCAGAGATGTCCAGGCCATTCACGGATGTTAACATCTCGACAGGAGCGTCTTCTGATGAGAAGGGTTGAAGAAAATTGCCTGTAAGTTCACTGCAGTTAACTAAAGCCAAACTGGAGCGACCATGTCCTGTGACACCATACCGTGCACCTGTAGAGGAAGGGCATGCATGGGTATCGTCCACATTTACAGCTACTGTTGCATTTCTGCACAACATCAGGGTGAAGGTGATTGAATCTCCTGATTTGAACACAATCGAACACCTGGTGAGGAAGATAGATGCTGCAATATGTTGGCAACTTGTTCCAAGAAGACTTGGTTCTGGCCTTAAAAATCATGGTGCTCATACAATAAACCAGCTTTTGTGATCTAAGTTAAGAATATTAACCTTAATTTCATGTTATAGATTTAAATAAGTGTTCAATAAAACTCTGTGAAAAGTTTGGTAAAACTTGAGCTACTGATTAAATTCATACTTTTTAAAGAGATGTTACTCGCTTATGCTGAGCCCAGTAGGAGAGGCCTTTACTGTGGGATGTGTAACCCTTTAGGCAAGCAATGTGCAAGTGCAGGCATGTATTCATGCCTAGGGGCCTGCTCAACTACCAATAAGACTTTTATAGAGTTTTGAACTTGCAGCATTGGGCTTTTATGAAGTCATTTAAGTGGCTCTAGTGCAAATGAAAACGTTTCAGCAGGTCTTCTGTTTCCTCCTCAACATGTTCAAACAGGGCAACACTGACTGAGAACATTCAGCATAGCATCAAGCAGAAACAAGAGATGGTCTGGTTTGCTCTGCGGGGAGCTTGATTTATTATATTAGTATACATGGAGCCACTGATGTTCCACTGAGAGTCACCCAGAAGATGTCCATTCTCTTTAAATGGAGACCAGGTCCATACAATTCCCTACAGAGCGAGAGAAAGAAGTGACTCCCTGCTGATTTGAAACTTTATCTGTCTGTCCAAAACTTTAAACCACTGTTTATGTTAACCCTAAGAAGTCTGGGGCCTTTTCAAGAGTTAGAATTTGCTCTAAGAAATGATATGTTAAACAGTTTTTTTTTTTTTGTATGTGTGGCAATGCTTGCTATTATTTTTTAGAAAAACACAAAATTTTAGTACATTACACAATAATTTCACAACTATTCACAACTGTACACAACAAATTGAACAAAAAAATATAGTATTTAATAGTTTAAAGTATTTTTTACTGGAAAAAAAATTGAGAACTAACAATTTTTATGTTTTCTAACAAATTCTGTGTAGAGACAAAAATAAAATCATAAATCGCTAAAAACAACAAAGAAAAGGTCAAAACAGTGTGAAATTTGCATTAAAAAACTGACAAATCTCCCCTAAACACTATACACTGTTCTAAGCACTTTTTTGTGCCAGAACTTTGAAAAACACAGGCCATATCACATATATTGACCTTCTAAGGGCATTCTCGTCTTTTTACCACTAGATGGCACCGATTAGACGTCTTTTAATGAATCTGAAAGACAATCGCACATTTTAATTTGCATTATCTTGCTAATTAACTCTTGTAATGTCCGTTTAAAACCAAAAACTAATTAACTTAAATAATAGGTCATAAATCCTATTTAATTCTACACCGGTGCGTGAAGAGACTTCTAAGGTTTAAAACAAACAGAGAGATACCAGAGCAGTACAAAAAAAGAAGAATTTCTCAGATCTAATGTAAAACACACAAAATGTAAATATGCAGAATACTGGTAAATAAAGCAAATGAAACATTAAAACTATAAATATACATTGTTTATTTTCTCCATACATAACTTATTTTCTAAAGAGTTTTACGAATTGTTGTCTGATCTCCTTTGCTTGAATACCATAAATCAAAGGATTTAAGCTTGACGGGATAACAGTAAACATAATGTTGACTATTTTCCTGGTTTCTGCGTACATAGAGACCCGATGGAGAAAAACGGCCAGAAAGCCAGTAATAAGCATGATGATATAAATGATCAGGTGAGTGCTGCAGGTTTTTATGGCTTTGCTGTTTGTGGTTTTGCTTTTGCTCTTGAAACACACTATAGCTATGTTCAAGTATGTTAACACAACACTCCCCATCGAAGAAGTGAGCAAAACTGCAGTAAAAGTTAAGCCATAGATATTGTTTACAACTGTGCTTTCACAGGATAGTTTAAATAGTGAAGCATTGTCACAAAAGTTGCTTTGAATCACAGATCTGCAGTGAGACAGTCGTGCACTGAGACCAATCAAGACTCCCACCAGAATCATGGAAACAGCCCAGGCGGCCACCGACAGTTTAATCACCATATTACTCGTCATTATAGAAGGGTATCGCAGTGGGTTGCATATGGCCACGTATCTATCGAAAGCCATGATCATTATCACAGTGTGAGACGCCGTCCCATTCAAATGTGTAAAATAAGCTTGAATGACACACTCCACGTATGTGATGTAGCGCTCAGAGGGAGCTGTTAACACGTCCTTCATCAAGCGGGGCAGCAGGACAGTACTCCCCATAATGTCATTGACAGTCAGGTTACACAAAAGAACATACATTGGCTGATGCAAACATTTTTCTAATGAGATTTGAATCATCATTCCAATGTTTGAAACCAGTATACCTATGTAAACCAGTAACAGAACAATAAATGCAGGAATGGCTGACTGAGGTGTAACTTCCAGGCCTTCCACAAGTAGTACACTGAACCTGAATGTCTGGTTGTCCATCTGCTAGACATCAAAAGAATACAGGGATTAATGATCTTCTAAACAACTTTTTAAAAAGCTCTTTGGATGG
The DNA here is from genome assembly GCA_007224835.1 of Danionella cerebrum. NCBI lineage: Eukaryota > Metazoa > Chordata > Actinopteri > Cypriniformes > Danionidae > Danionella > Danionella cerebrum. The sequence goes on from SRMA01025170.1 coordinate 536,569, forward strand.
ATGGATTTCAAATGTGTAATTTCCAGAAGGATCCCAAAATATTAGACAAGCAGGGTAAATACATTTTTTTTGAATGTTCAACCAACTATGTAAATATATGAAATAGACTGTTTACAACTAAAATATATATATATCCCACAAAAAATTTCTTACAGGTATAAAACAACACATTTCCAAATGTTTAACTTCATATTCAGAAGCACAGTAATTGAAACATGATGAACTGTGCAAACGCTACATTTTATTGGGGTGAGCATAACTTCTAAAAAAAAACGTACTGTACCTGATGTTATTCCTAGCTTAATAGCAGTAAAAACAGCACCGAAGCAAACTTCCTGCTCATGACCTGCCTCCCTCTGAGTGGAGTTTAGTGTGTCTCGCTACTTTATATCTGTACTGAAATCTAAAAAACATTTCCCTTGCTATCACACCCCAAGAGTCTGATTACAACACTACAGAGTGTGAGTTCATTCTGAGGCTCACAAGATAAGCTATGATTCGACTGTTGTGAGCATACAATTTTCGGTCCCAACTTTTGTGCGGCAACGGGCCCTAAAAATTTTTCAATCACACAACTGACCGAACGAGTGGTGTCAATGAAAGGGTTTCGCTATGCCATATTGGATCAATTTTTTCACAAGAACGACCAATGAATGCTGGCTCTTTGGATGACCTGAGTAGGACGTAAAAGAGTTGCTTGGTGGCGCTCATTACACATTTTAATAGCGACTTCGTACAAGAAATAGCGTGCTACAAATCCTCCTTTCTCCACATTTTTCTCAAACATCCCCCAGTGATCAACCACCAGTAGTATAACCTGCTCGACATCCATGTTTTTTGCCATGTTTTCATTGATTTCTTCTCTGTCGTCATCTTCTTTCGCGTTTTCCCATGTGTTGCAGAGCAAACGCTATCTTGAGGCTGCGAGCGTCAATATTTTCTTCGACCCAGAAGAAGAGCACCCTGCTGAGAAGCCATCTGAAGATTCCTGCGAATCTCAATTCGGATCGGACCTAGATTTAAGATTCTTCATTATTTTCATGTGTACTTGTTAAGACCATTTTATGCTTGGTTGGTCTGTTTTTATTTGAGTAACCAACATTTGATCTGGCTGGAGATAGGAATGAAGATCACTTAGCTAGAGTTGATGGTACTGAAAACCACTCAACATTCACGGCCATTTAAAACAGACCAAAGCACAACACAGGTGAAACTAGCTGTACTGAATACAAATCATTGAAGCAGCCGTACATTGAGTAATAGCCAGTGTGAAGTGAACACTTGTCAGCATTTTAATGCCAGGATGAACAAAACAGAGAGAACTGTAAAGTGATGGAATACAAGTGATGGATGTAACCAAGGTGCACATTTGTTTAAGTTTTGGAGTGGTTTTTCTTAAGCGGTTCACTGTCTTTTTATGAGTTTTTAAGTTGAAGATTCCCACATATAGCATCAAAACGATGAATGACTGATGAGAAATTATGTACATTTACATTTATGTATTTAGCAGACGCTTTTATCCAAAGCGACTTACATTGGGAGTAAACATCAAGCAGTTGTATGTAGTAAACAAAGTAATATGAAATTGAGTTTTTTAATATTGCCCTAAAAGAGCTAGTTGTTAAATTTGGGGTCATTGTCCTGTTGAAGAATTATTGATTGGATACAATGACGTTTGTTCAGCGTGCCTTCAAGTTGGAGATGCTGAAATTAGTGGATATCATGGAGAACATGTCTTAAACAAGTCTCCCTGTGGATGCGACTGTCGTGGTCACACATAAAACAAATGAGCAGTTAATTAAAGTAGCCCTGGGATATTTACAGTTCTCCTTTGTGAATCCCTCACACCCCTGATGACCATAATGTAATTGAATTGCTGCATTGTTGATTCCATTGTAGACGGGCTACTGTTATGCATTCCAAGTAATTCTGGTTTTACATGTGTCTCCATTTTAGACCAGTTTAAGTCTTTACACAGTATTTAAGGGATAATAAAACTATACAAAGTGTGTATGTTTTGCATGTTGTTATATTATCTGTCCGATATTGTTCACTTTCTAAGAAGATTCAACCTGGAGAGGCCTTCAGTACAGTTTATTGATGTATTACGTAGTTTGTTTGGAAACTCAACATGTTCTGAGAGAACAAAATCGACCTTAGACCCACGAGGGGTCCAGAATGTCTTGGGACTTCATTATGAGCTCTCTTCATTATCTGATTTATCTTCAAAACATTCATCAGTCAGTCAAGTGTCGTCTCAGAGGATTAATTATTATGTGACAAAACAATGTATCACTTAAAAACAAACCTAGATCTTATTACCAAAAAGGGAACTGTTTCCTTGGTCTCCGAGGAAATCCTTCCACAAGTGTCTAATTAGCCTCTCTTCAACATTATATTGAGTCATCTGGACAATAATATTAGCTTTGTAACAATAATCCTGAAGGGACTACCCGGCGCTAACAATCAACATTGTTTACTACACGACACACAGAGAGACTCAACAGAAGGGTCAAGGAAAATTCAAATGATAAAAAAAAACTGATAAAGAATTGAATAATATATTTATTAAAGTTTTGTGCACGGACAACAAAGCACTAAGACCCTGAAAATAGACTTTGCTCATGTGATACCACCACTTCCGTCTACAGGTCTCTCTTACTGGCACCTTTACCCCTTACATACTCAAAAAGGATAAGTTAAAAGATCAAAGCTTTTCAGCCCCAAGTGCTCTCTAAAGTTAGCTAAGATGTGTTTCAAGCAGAACTTTACCCTGACCTCTGTACAACCCAATACAAGCGTTTCCCCTTTATGGTCATAAAAGGAGTCAAAGATCAATTATGTACAATGGCATAACCAGAATAATGTGTGGCAAACAGGTGTTTGTCCCCCAAAGATAAAGTTTCTGGAAAAGTTATAAACATTACATTTTAATTGACTTAACTGACATTGACCAAAAAGGTAATAGCCTAGTTTTAAATGTAAATTTATGGGATATAAAAACGGCCTTGAATGGTTGACAAATAACACAAATCTGATTGTCTGTGTGTCAAATACAGATAAAAAAAGTTCATTTTTAACAAAATATATTTAAATGTTTGTCCTCTGACAATATTTAGTAAAATTCTACCAAAGGTGTTCTGAGTATATTACGATTTCTGATTCAAAATAAAAAAAAAATCACATTCACAATTCCTAGTGGTAATTATTGTAAATATTAATAGAACACAAGGCAATTATTACCAGTAATTTTATTTTTACCGTTGTCATAAGGTTTAAGAGAATTTATTGAAAATATAGGTAGATGCATAGGGAGATTGGCCTTATGATTGAACACTTCCGTTTTTGAACGCATTTATTGTTTACCATATTTTCCGCTACACCTGCCTATGTTGGTTTTCACAGTACTGTAAATGGGTCACATTGCTTTTGAATAATAAACTTAAGCAACCTATAAATCATTTTTTACACAGTTGTTGTTCCTGTATAGTTTATTCAGTGGTTTGTTTGTTTATTTCATCAAACGTAAATTCACATAGAGCCAGATTTTTCCAGTACCTCATGGAACCCTGATTGGTATAAGGTTGATATTGGGTCATGAGGCTTCCAGCGCCACAGGTCTCCCCTTGATTTTTCTGGGCACTTCCAGAGGAAGTCTTATTCTATTTTAGCAGACGCAGAAATCTTCTACCACAGTTATGAGTGATCTCCGACTAGCGCCATTCTAGACTTCTGTTCCGTCCACAGTAACCTCAATGCTGCTTTTGGGAAGTGTGCGTCCACTGGACAATCCTCCCTTCTGATGACCACTGCGATCTGATGAGGCACTAAATGGAAGAAAAGCTGCAGCTGAGGCAAACGCACGGGTCATGGGATGATGAGAAAAAGCAGATGAGGTAGAAAACGAATGTTTTTAATTGTGTGCAGGACGCTAATATTATATTGAACACGTTTTTCTCTTCAAAACGAACTACCGTAAATTAAGGAAAGTATATTCGAACTGGGTTGACCCGGTGCTGTGCGGATCAGTAGTTCACTCGAAAACGTGTTAAAGCGTGTTGCCACATTTGAGGCGCACCCCAAGTGAATTATCTCGAATAATTATGTTAACAAATGATACAAAAATACATGAGTTAGATTTATTGATGGATTTAGACATACAACGTGCGAATTTCAGACGTTCTCCGGGTTAATTTTCAATCAACACTTAATTTTGATCAGCTGAGGCTCATTTCTTCAGGCTACTGGACGCGGCCTTTCTCGAGATGTGGCGTGTTTTTAATAAAGGAGTTTAGGTTGGTATCATACTTGCCATCTTTGTAAAATAAAGCTAATAAAAAAACACACATTAGGTCATTCAAATATGAGACCTTACTTCTCTACAGTTTCGTACAATTCACACATCCATATGAATTGTACATTGGTTGTAAATACCTGAAATGAAATTCCATGCTTGTGTTTATTTTAAACAATGAACGTCAATGTTCTTAGATGTGTTTTGGGTATTTTTGTTAGTCGTTTGGCTCCGCCTGCTGGTCAAATGATAATGTAATAGCCTGCCAATGAATCATCGTGTGAAGTTAATGTAATACAAATAGAAAATAGAAGTGTTTAGAGATTTAAGTATTTATTCCACTTCACTCACACGTGTTGATTGAAACTAATGTCATTAAAAGTCGAGGTGATAATCGCAGGGTTTCCGGATGATTGTTTTCACTCGAGGAGACAATCCAATGGCCAATTTATCAAAACCAAAATATTTTTTTACAAAAAACAATTATTGGATGAATTGGATTGCTCAACCTCTACATAAAGCACCATGCTTTGCAGGTGATTTCTTGCCAAGGGGAAAAAGGAAACCACAACAATGTGGAGAATAGCCACGTATCACATTTTCTCAGACACAGCTATTGGTATTGCAGCATAATGGCCCACAAAACAAAGCTATAAACTGACCAAGGATTGGTTTATTCTATGGATAAACTCCCAGCTACAAGTAACCTTTCACAAGTTAAGCTGCAACCTGTCCAGAGTGTACCGAAGTGCACTGGAGTTGTGCACCAGCAGAACCCAGTGACCCTAAAGAACAACTTTGAAAAAGGTGTGCGCTGAAAAGGAATGGATCATTTAGTACTAACAAAGGGGTCAAACACAATATTCAGTTTTACAAGAGCAAATACGTTTGGTGTTTTCAAAGTCACCTTTCAAAGTTTTTGTGTTCTTTTGTCTGTCCTCTCTCTCTCTCTCTCTCTCTCTCTCTTCACAATCTATCTTTCTCTATCTAACTAGGCTACACACAGTTTAAATACAGAGCAGAGATTGCTCAATCCTAAAGCCAGCCCCGTTTTCAGAGACTTCTAAATTTATGATCTCCCCACAAGTGAAAGTAGGATAGACTCTTTCCAGCTCTCCAGTTCCAGCAAACTGTAAGTAGATGTCTGTTCATTCAACACCAGTTGCTTTTCACATTTGCATGTAAAAATGTGCCTTACTTTGACCACTTGGCCATAATGTTTTGTTGGTACACAACGTGAAATATGCCATTTATATTTTATAATGTATGATGACTTCTTACTGGTTTGTTTCATTTGTCAAATGTTCATAAGATGTTAAAAACTTTCTCTAAAAACATTCTCACATGATTCATTTGATGAACTGGAAGCACTCAGTAAAACCAGAACCAAGATGTATGGACAAAGATCAATGTGAGAAAAGTCTTGCTCAATAATGATTTGATGTTCTGGGACTTGCAATGAAACATCTGTCATCATCGTAAAAGGAAAATGGCTCTCAAGCGATTTAAGGTTGCATCTTTTCAAATTCTGGGTTTATATTTAAAAGTGATGGATGGAATACAGCTGTGGAGGATACTTAAATGTTTTGTTACGGTTTCTTACCAGTAATTGAAGAAAATGACCGTTTTTGAGCCTCAACCAAACCCGGAAGGAACAAGACCTCAAAGATTTAAGGGCCTCTTCAACAATATCAAGGTACTACAAAAACTACCTTTTCTTAAACAATGGTGCACAGAAACCAAATTGGATGGACATGTTGGGAAAACCTGAAATGTTTTAAAATTCCAACTCACAGTACTTGAAAGACCCCAGTTTTATTTGGTACACATCGTAACTGGTAGCAGACATGTGAACCAGGATAAACCCTGGCTTTGTTTGGCATTTTTCATTACTTTTCTCTGTTTCTTGTAGTTTTTTGTTCTGTGTCATGGGATGCTCCAGCTTTCTCAGCTGCTGGTGTCTGGTTATCTGAAGGGTTCCATCACCACCATTGAGAAAAGATATGGATTTTCCAGCTCAAAGTCAGGACTGTTGGCAGCCTTCAATGAGGCAAGTGTTAAAGCAAGACTGTTGTAAATGCATGAACAGCCTGAAGGCAGAACAAATCTTTAAGTTTGTTTGTAGCAAAAGAGACAAATGCTTCAGCAATTAAATCTGTTCCTCTCTGTTTAATTGAAGGTAGGCAATACGGTTCTCATTGTGTTTGTGAGTTTTTTTGGGAGCCACGTACATCGGCCCAGATGCATTGGAATCGGAGCGATGATTGCAAGCATGGGAGTTTTTCTCATTGCATTGCCTCACTTCATTAGTGACCAGTACAATTACACAGAATCCAACAGCAGTGAGTGTCATATTTCACTATTACTTTAAACGTTATATTATTAAACGTTATTTTATGCTACAGTTTAATCAATTTGATAAGGGCTTGACCACCGAAGGTGCGTAGAACCCTACTGTAATCGCTCAGTGTATTATTGTCTCGTGGCTTTGGGAATTTTCGCACACACGTCAGAAAATTATGTCTTACAGGATTTCGGAAAGTGTCTTGATGGCTCCAATTAATGGGGTGCAAACAGTTTGTCTTAGGCAAATGAAATTTGGCACACGTGTAGGGTACCATGACTTACAAATAAGTAATATGGATTGCATTTCTAAAATCAACAGGAAGTCGGCTATTTTGCTATAACCTCCAAAATAATTCTCATGTGTCGTACTTTAACAAGCTACTTCTAGAAATTCCATCTGTTCATCTACAAACACCCTCAGTCTTAGGCACGTGGAAAAGCTTTGCTGACCTCGTTCAACTATGTACGCACAGTGGCCGTCGAAAGTTGAAACTTTGCCATAAACAGGAAGTTGTTAACAACTCAGCTATGCAGTGTCCGATCTGGTTCAAATTTACCATGCGAGTAAAAAGTCCACTGCTGAAAGTATCTAAATAGTAACCTACAGTGACAGTTATAGCGCCACCTTGTAGCAACATGAACTATCCAATTTTATATTTATACTGTTATTTCAGGCCATGTTTGAAGTACATGTTTGAAAGTTGGAACATTTATGTAAGGGATCAAGACCTACAAAAAAGTCTTATTTCAAAAGTGACTTTCCAAACCGACAGGAAGTCTACTATTCCAGACCTTTTACTTTAATAAATTCCTCATAGATGTCATATCTGTTCATCTCCAGACTCCATCAGTCTTATCATAAGGTATATAGGATGTAAAATTTCAGTTTGCAGCTGAAACTCGCAGCTTTCATTTTAATTATCACAAGTTGGGAGTTTCATGCAAATATTTAAAAGCAAACAACTATTTTTAATAGATAACCTGTATGCTTTTTTGCACAGACTCTGCAGACAACAACTCTGAACTTTGCCAAGCACACAACCTTTTCCTGGAGGTTAAATCTAATCGGACTTGCAACCAAGAAGAAAATAGTACTCACTATGAAGTGTATCCAATCCTTCTACTGGGCCAGTTACTGCTGGGCATTGGAGGCGTTCCCATTCAACCGTTCGGTATTTCCTACATAGATGATTTTGCAGAAAAGAAGAATTCTCCTTTCTACCTAGGTTTGACCATTGGTTGTTAAATTATTCATGTGATTCAGTGGTTTAGTCGATTAATTCTTAAACTTTTTGTTGTTTTTTTAAGGCATTCTCTTTGCAGTTACGGTCATTGGGCCAGCATTTGGCTACATCTTGTCATCTGTTGTGCTGCGCTTGTTTGTGGACATTGACAAGATGAACTCTGGTGAGTATGAATGTACAAAACGTTCGAAGCGTCGCTAGCCTGAGATCCTATTACAATTCCATCTGTCATCAGCTATACAAACATGTTTACACTAGTGTTTTTAGAAAAACCAAACTGTTTGAATTCAAGTCTTGACCTGAACATTCAACATGTTCAGCAGTTTTTCCTGGGTTCACAATCAGCTAAGCTAATTTTGCCTTCTAGTGCTTGTTTGATTAAAGAGATTATTAACTTTTCAGGAGATATAAACTTAAAAAATGAAGACCCCAGATGGGTTGGCGCCTGGTGGTTGGGATTTCTGATCGCTGCCACTCTTCTTTTCCTGACGTCTTTGCCATACCTGTTCTTCCCTAGGAAGATGTCCAGAGAGGTGATGTATTTTACAAATGTATTTAATTTCTCTGTGTGGAAATTTTCTAAAATGCTTGAATAGTGACAAATCAGTAGCAGATCTGAGGGGGCGTCCTTTGAGATTCTGGCATGGATTCAAGCACAATTGTATCTCACAAAAGAGAAGGAAAACAAGAAAAGAAAAATGAGTCTCATGGGAACAAGTCTTAGCTTGTTGGTCTTGCACAATTCAAAGAAACATTTAGCAACCCCCCTAGTAGCATCGCCTCACACACTGTCTTTTATTAAAGGGGTCATGAACTGAGAATCAAGAGTGTGTGAGCAGATGTAACAATAAACTCAAAATGGTAGCATTAAGAAAGATTGGTTCAATAGGTGTTTTAGCCCCACCTTTTGTGTGACAACCCATAGATCACCCGAGTCAAGCAGTAAACTGCTAGGAAGACCACGTGGAGAAATTCAGTGCATACTGGGAACATACTCAGTTGATATAAGCTAGAAAAACAGAAGTTTGCCATCCTCAAATTTATTTACAAAAGGATACAATTTGAGGTTGAAATTTGAAGCTCACCTGATGAGAAACAGAATGTAGAAGAGACAAGTTAAGAAGAAACATATAATAATAATTGTAGTCCTGGCCGGTGGTGTAGTGGACGGTGCGCAGGACATGTAAGCGCGGTTGTGCAGGGTGATGCAGGTTCGAGTCCCAAGCCTGTCGTCTTTCCCATCCCACCGCCTTTCTTCCTGTCTCCCTCTACTGTCCTAATTGTTATATCACATCATTCAAGGTCAAAACAAACAATCGGTTTTGTGTTTTATGTCGCTGTCTCTCTGTATGTCAGTTTTAAAACTATTTGCAGTATATGACCTGAATGTACATAGTTTAGATGTGTTTGTTTTTTTGTCAACAACTGTATGTGTGTGACACGTTTCTTGTGCTGAGAAATCGTTGAATCTCTCAGGTGAGACACACAGCTCTCCTGCCTCAAGCTTGAGGTCGCTGGGGATCCCAAATAACAACTCTGCTGCTAAAGAATATCAGAATTAGTCAAGGGCTTTTTTTCATAATATTCGATTTGGACTTTCATGCAAAGCAGGAGATAATTATTAATGGAAGATTCTCAAGTAAGACTTTTAAAACTGAAGAACAAAAATAAACACTTCTACAAACAAGTTATCTTTCCTTTTCTTCAAACGGATCAGTGCATGGACATCATTTATAAGCAATGGCTTGTTTGAGTGCTTTTTTGTATGCTATGGTTTGTATAAGGATAAAAGTATTGAAATTCAATTTAAAACAAAACATATTAACGGTTGCCTTTCAAATGGTGAATGAGCTACTCTTTTAACAATTATTTTTTCTAATTCCAAACAATAAAATCTTAAGACACAAAATAAATCACAGGCAACTGCAATCAACATTTCAGTTAGAGTGAAAAGACAAAAACAACAAAAAGCAAAAAAATGACATTAACAAATTAAATTAAACAATTTTTTTTCATGGTGCGTAAATAGAGCGTTTACAGAATGTTGTGTTATCATATAAATTTCAAAACATTTCATTGAGGAATAATTCATGCTCCATATGCGCATGCATTATTTTGATGTCTGCCCTGCTCTTTTACTCTTGTGTCTATACAGTAGTAACACACGTTGATTTCACTTATTGGCAGCATGACAGCATATTCCTCCATGATGATTGCTTGGATTTTGGAGAAAATATGAGGCTCTATTTGGTATAGGGGCATGTTTTGTTGATAGCAAATGTCAGCACTAGCTCACTGAAATCTCATACACTCTTTTATGACGAAGAGCAATGGTGTTCATGCACTTGTCAAAACCATTAGCAACACATTTACTTCATAATCACAACTTAACTCTGACACGTTTTTTTTTCGATACGTCGTATCAGAAAAAGCGAGACAGTGTTTTACATGATTTTTAAAAACATTTATTAAGGACTCATAATAATTATTCAGTGTGTAAAGTCACAATGCCAAACTGTACATCGACAATAATGAAATTACTATGAAAAGTCACCAGTGTGTGCCAGCCTTTAAGATTCCAAATGTGGTATTGTCAAATAACAATATGAGGAAAATGGTTATTGCACTGAAAGCTGTTTTAATCTATCTCTTTATTTACCATACATTGCCATACCAACCTTGTCTATAATTTGCTGTTTAAAGTATCAATATGATTGAAACATCTTTAGGAGGTCGAGGATGCTCCTGTGGAACCATCTTCTGAGAAAATGATGGAAGACAGGAATCCCACAAGTGATCAGACCGAAGAGGCGTCGTTCATTGAGTTTCTTAAAAGTATGTCATCTCACCCACTCTTTTCATCATTTATTTGTGTAGCTCTCGGGTGATTCACGTGTTTATAAAAACGTAAGTGACCTACATTTGAGTTGTTGTTAAGTTGAAGTATGTTAAAGTTACCAAGGAATCTATCAACAATGGATTCTAAAGGTTCTGTCTTGCAATAGCAATGCTGCAAAAGCTCTGTCAAGCACATCCTGTTCTGTAAGCTTGTTGACCTGCTTATTGAAATGTTGGGTTGAATGCCCAATTTTAATTAAAAATGAGTAATCAAGTTTATCTAATCCGGTAAGCGATTTTTCTCAAATGAATAGGCCTCCAAAAGCAAGGATCCCGAGTTTGATTTCATTATTTCGTTATTATGTTGACTAAGATTCTAATAAATTACCTTTAAAACTCTTTCGACAATGTTTGATATCCTTTTTTAGCACAACCCCAGCTTTTTTGTTTTATAAATAGTTGTTTTTACATTATGAAATAATTCCACAGCAAAACTGAAATTGTACAAAAAGTATTTTTTGCTGCAAAAATCTAAACAATTATGTTTTCTAAAAAAAAAAAAGAAGTGTTGAGACAAAATAAAAAGGCAGTTTCAAGCACTTTTTATGCCTTTGTGGTTTGTTATGTGCTGGAATTTTAAAAACACAACCCATGTCACAGGTATTGTACTTCCAAGGGTTATTCCTTCTTTTCACCACTTGTTGACCCTGATGACACCAATTTTGGGGTCTGTAACACTGACCTTGCAAATTTGAAATTTAACAATAGCTTGTCATGTCATTCCTACTTTATCCACTGTTGCAGATATACTACTAAGGGTTAACCTCATAACTAATACACATTTATTATGTTTTGCTAGTGTATTTCTTTTTTTTACATTTGTTTCTCACATTTATTTTCGCAGGCTTTCCCAAAGTTGTACTACGGACTCTTCGGACTCCAATCTTTCTGTTGGTAGTGTTTGCTCAGGTCAACCTAGCTGCCATGGTTGCAGGTCTGGCCACCTTTATGGGAAAATTCATAGAGAAGCAGTTTGCACAGACAGCCTCCTTTTCCAACATGATGATGGGTAAGTTGGTTAACAGCTGTTATTCTTTGAGGTGCTTTGAGCATTCTGACACAAAACTGAGACATCAAGCCGTGTTTCAAGCTGGAACAACAAAAACCAAACCATCCAAGAGACACACCATTTATTCAGAGTGTAACCACCAGAAAGCCAAAAAAAAAACACATCAATCTTACAAACTCTCACCTACGTTGGTAGCATCTTTTAATGTACCCTTTTCTGCCTGCTTTTTAAAGATAATATTCTCTGGAACTCAGTGTTTGTGCTTATTTATTGGTTTTCTGTGTGTCCAAAGGGACTGTAAATATTCCTTCAGCTATGCTGGGCATAATGGCTGGAGGGGTAATCCTACGCAAGCTGGGTTTGACTGTCAGGTCTTCGGCAGCGATGTGTACGATCGTGGTCCTTGTCAGCATCATGTTCGCAATTCCATTACTCTTCATTGGCTGCCCCACACAACAGATTTCTGGAGTGAACTACATTGAGTAAGTTTGAAACATTAGAGCAGATGCCACTCTGATGGAATTTTTAAGGCAGAGTCCGAGTACCATTATTTTTTCTGCTACTAATTTCTTGCCATAGGATGTGGTCATTTTCCAAGTAAAGATACAGGGACACTAATAATAATTGGCAATACCACATCACACTTGGAATCCCGTACTTTGGTTCCAAAACATTAAGAATGTGAACTATCTTATGTTATCAACAACTGAAAGCGATTGATTGTCAAGAACAAGTAATTGGTTTTGCTCTCGGGTTATCTCTTGCCATTTTCACCTCCATAGCAACCAAACTGTTTACCCTAGCAACCAAGTTTTAGCAATCTATCTCAGCTTTGGAAAATAAATGAGACATGGTAGTTGGTTTATATAACTAAGAGTCAAAAGGGAAATATTATAATATGTCTCTTATCCCTTCATAGCAACTGGGGTGTTTACCATAGCAACTGATCTCTATCTCAGCTTAGGAAAATTATAGAGACATGGGGGTTGCTTTATTTTACATTTTAAGCAAAACAAAAATTTATTTTTCATTGCGTTCTGTTTCTAGTGATTCTCAAAGATCATCAAATAGAAAAGAAACAAGTTATGTATAAAATGGCTGTTTTAGATTGAATATGGTCAGAGCTGATGGCATTTATTATTCCCCTTCTTAGTAAATCGTAATGCCCCTGAAATGCCTAATATACTGCAGTGAAATAACCTGCTGTTTTCTTTATTTTTCTGACTTTTCTACCAGATCCTCTTCTCAGCAGTGCAGTCAAGCTTGTTCCTGTTCCAGTGAAGCCTTCAACCCTGTGTGTGGTTCAGATGGAGTGGAGTTCCGCTCTCCATGTCATGCAGGATGCAAGTCAGTAGTAAATATTTCTGCGACCCCACGGGTAAGTTTTCATCTCAATCAATCACAAATCGCTGTATGTTAACGTGACACTAAGGGGTTGATGGTGGGAGTTTAGTCGGAACAGAACAATATTTATCATAACATTTGGAGCAAGTGAATGTATGTTAGTATGTGATTATATCATTCCCATTTTTGTTAAGCGGTTTACTTCGTTTTAATCATGACACAGTGACTTCAGGAGACTCGCACTAGAAAAAATGACGCATGCTTCACACAACATAGTGTGATCACTCATTGTATTATGATTCTCAGGGATAACAAAAGTTCTGCATTGTTTTGTTCCAATCAAGCTTCCACAGACAGACCATTTAGTTAAATCCCTGTATCTTGTGTGTTTTATTTAGGTATAAGGCCTAAGCAGCTCTATAGATACCATACACCAAGACTACCACTTTTAATACTTTGAAACGAACAACATTTTAAAATAAAACCTGAAATGTAACACATCTGCTCAGAAGGCTTACAGGTCTAGTGATCTAGTGCTCGGGGGTGAACCTTATAGCCTCTGCTATGAACACAAATGATTTCAATATGCAAACTAGTCAGTGAATTATCTAATAACATATTTAGAAGTGAACGAACAAAAGAAAAATCGATATAAAGATGTTTCTGTTTCAGTTTTTCTTTTTAGAATATTTTGTTCTCATTGGTCTAATTGTATGGGAACTGTGCTTCTTGTACTCGAAAAAAGTCAATTAAAATCTCATTCAATCTCTTCTTTACTTAGCCCAGGCATATTCCAGAATTGGTTGAGATTTTAATTTGGAAAACTTTAGAACTACTCCCCAGTTTCTCACCTTTTGGTTTCTGATTTGCATATTCATTATGTGTATGAAAATGGCCAACGTGGAGGTGCCTTTTTATCTAAGAAACATTAATAGGTGCTGTAATGGCGTACCTCTTTGAGCCATAATCTGATCCTAAATCAGATTCAAATGCACCTTCACCGCCTGGGCATCCGGGGTTTTCTCATTAGCCCCTGATAATTGAACTTTAGAATAAATACACCAGAACTGTAGATTAATGAGCCACTAAATATAACTTCATTAAGCCAAGACCAATCAAAGAGAAGGATTGCATGGAACTGAGACTCTTTGGAATTAAGAGAGGAAGCCATAAACAATGGATATTAGACGGTTTTCCTACTAAATAAAGCCTCGACAGAGGTTCCCGTTTCCAGGGAGCCGCCAACAGAAGTGAGTAAATGAATAATTGAAATGCATTTTTGGTGGTGCTCAGTAAGCATTGCCTGATTTCTCCATTTAACTCCGAAAACGTAAAGGAGTGAGCAAATACTTGAACATGTTAGCTGTAAAATAGTCAGTTAATAATTCTACTGCAAAGGCCACCTTTATTATCTCTAAAGTTTACAATATATTTACAGTAAGTATGTCATCAACGTAGGCTTGTCCCAGGGGCTGTAGACATTTCAATCTAGAGTAGCCTCTACAATCACAATCGATGTTTAGCCTGGGTATAAAAACTCTAAATATGCAAACCTTTAGAAAATATATTGGAAGAAGTGTTTGTACCTAATGCTTGAATGCTTCATGGAGTGCTGGATTTAAAATTTAAGCTTGGCTGCAGGACTCAGAAAGATAAAGTTACAACATAAACATTCACACTCCCCCGTAGCCTTCAGGCAGCGCACAGAAACAGCTTGTTTGATGCGTTTCAGCCTCTGTCTGGAGAAAACTGATCTAATTTAAATTAAAGGAATTTGTGTTCACAGTCACACATGGTTTCAATTCATTTTGATTTATTTCCCAAACAAATCTAGATCAAATCTTTGGCGAGCGATGACAAGACAAGACAGATCTTCCGATTTGTATAGAATAAAATTATAACATTAAAATTATATTTAATTACCATTTAAAGTTCATAATTGTATATTCAACTTCACAAAGCTATACAGCAGTTTGATTGAAATCTCAAAGGAAGTCAATATTTTACCTCGAAAGGTGTTTGAAATATGGAATTCAGAGTTGGGGGTTACGTAAGTGGTTTGAGTATTGTGAAATTATGTGGAAACCAGTACCA
Source organism: Danionella cerebrum (assembly GCA_007224835.1). NCBI lineage: Eukaryota > Metazoa > Chordata > Actinopteri > Cypriniformes > Danionidae > Danionella > Danionella cerebrum. Next base: position 551,798 of record SRMA01025170.1, read on the forward strand.
AGAAATATGGTATAGTCTTAAAACTACATAATATAGCTTAAAAGTAAATAGTTTTTATAGCAAAAATAAAAGGAAATTAAAACAAGGACATTTCTGCTTAAAACTCTTTTTACTAAAAAAAATAATGACAGATTTATCGCTGTATAATAGAAAATACAGCTTTATCAGCTTTAAAACACTTTGATACAGCCAACAGAGAACAAAGGAGTGGAAGAGGGGAAGGGAAAAAGAGTCCGAAAGATTGAAGCAGCTGGTTGTACAACAGTAGAAAGGGCAGGAACTACAACCCTCTGACTTATAGAGTCTAGCTGTGATGTACTTCCTGTTTGTGATGTAATTTCCTGTTCTATCTCAGAACAATAGGATTCCATAGGATTTCCGCATTTTATTTCTTGTACTGAGAGGTACTTAACATTGTTTTCTTTAAGTAAGGATATGTTTTAAGATTTTAGTTTTAAGTTTAGTGGCAAAATCAAAAGCTTGCTTTACAAAGTTCATTAATTCAAGAAAATGAAAGATCAAAATAAGCTTTTTTTCTGGTCAAGAATAATGCTATATTTGTTATGTTTCTCAAAACAAGCTAAATAATCAATATCCTAAAAGTCTAAACTAGATTTACGTTTATGCAGTATGTATACGATTTCTGGAAAAATAGCTTTAACATTTCACAAACAGGTTTTAATGGGTACCATAAGTTATTTGATGTGTTCTTCCTCTGCTTGCCTGAAATATCCTTCCAGTTTTGAATGTTCAAGGAGTTTCGTGACTTTTGGCCAACTATAATGAATAGACTTGAATAGTTCCTAAACAAACACATCTGTCTTCTAAACAGTATAGTGTTAGCCTACAATACTTGATGAACTGACAAAAAGCTCTTCTGAAAATGCTGCAGGATTGACAGGTTTCAATGTTCCTCTTTATATAGTTCCTGTTACTCATCTGTAAGATATGCAGCAGGCGGATAATGACGGTAACTCAGTAGAAAAGTCCTGTTTGATAAATTAATACTTAAGAGCAGGTTTGCTCAAAGTCCTTTTCTGTTTCGTTCAAAAACACCTTCAAAAAGTGAAACATTTCCTCTCTAATCTACATTTTTCCCATTGTTACGATACTAAGGAAATACGACTTCCACTTTCAAAACACATTTTCGTCAGTCTTTCAATCTCTGTAAAGTTAAAAGCACCATCTTTCTCAAACTCAACTAGGCAAAAGCTGAAATGACTATATTTGGCTCGGAGAATACTTGGGCCATCCGCTGCTATTGACTCCGGTTCAAAAACTTTACCTTGAATATTACAGAAAAGCTTTCACTCACTCACACAGTGATGGAAAAAAAAGTCCAGTGTAATCAGTCCATGGTTTACATCAATCAGCAAGATCTCTGGCCCCCATATGTGTTGTAACAGGAAACTAGCTGGGATTTCATTCTGTCTGGGCCACCATGCTAAATGACTCCTAATGAAGTTTTAATAATCACGTTTGCATTGAACAACCAGCCTAGGGCTAAATGATAAGGCAGCAGGGACCGTACTCCAAGAACACCATTATATTGGCATAAAAATATATTTTTCAGTTGCCAAAAAGTTGCTTTGCTCAAGAAAGCGTATGTAGAGGCATGTCTTAAGTAGGGGTGGGCGATATCTCGATATTTAAAATATATCGAGATTTTTTTTAAACTCGATATGAGTTCTGACATATCGTATATATCGATATAATGTCTATATTTAATTTTCGCCACTTTGTTTCTGTGCCTTCTCTGTGCTCCGCTCGTCCCCGCCTCCTTGCTTTTGTTCCCCCTCCCCTTGCCTGTTGTCTCAATCAACATGGCGGCACCCGCAACCAGCCCGGAGGTTACAGAACTTGTTGCAAAAAAAGAACAGCTGGCTCCATTATATGGAAATACTTTGGTTTTAAGTCGTCAGACGAACAACAGACAGATGTCTACTGCCGTGAAAGTTGCTGCCAACCAAAGCTCAACTAATCTCCACAATTCTATAACGCGGAGTGTAGAATATGAAAGACAGAGCGGAGAGCGCAAGGTTTTGTAGCATCACAGATCCGTGGCATTTCACATAGCGGTGGACATGGCACCCATATCCGTCGTTGAACAACGTGGCTTTAAACGTATGCTAAAAACACTTGATCCCAGTCAGATACAGTTTACCTAGTCGGCATTACTTTTCGAGACAGGAACTCCCGCGACTGTACACTACAGAGAGAGCGCGGCTTGCTGCTGAATTGGAAAAGGTTACTTACAACAGAGGTCCTGCAAAGATAAGCTTGAGTTGTTTTATTTTTGAATGAAAAGAAGGCAATGTGTATTATTTTACAGTTAAATTATTATTTATGTTATCAGGGATTTTGTTTATATCCTAAATGTTACAGGAGCACTTTGTTCCTATCCACTGCCTGTTTTTTAGTTGTTTTATTTTTGAATGAAAAGGCAATATGTATACAAGGATTTCTGAAAGAAAATTTGCAGAAGCACCTCTGAGCTTCAATAAAAAACGACTTTGACATTTGTATTATTTATTTTTTTTTTTTGCAGTAGGGTTTTTTTTGGGGGTGGTGGTTATAAATCCTGTAAAGATATCTAGATGTATATTGTATATCGAGATATGGCAAAAATTTATCGAGATATATTTTTTGCTTCATATCGCCCAGCCCTAGTCTTAAGTTTGCCATTGAACATCTGAATGATTCTGAGGAGAACAGGGTGTACGCGTTGTGCCAAAGGGCATTTAGAAACCTGGCGGTTGAGGCCTTTGTGTGTTTTTTAATAAATTAACAATTTGATCAAATTATCTTGATACTATTTTTTTAATACAACCCCAGCCTCTTTTTTCTTCTTGAATGAAATTGTTGTTTCATTACATTACACAATAATTCCACAACAAAATTGAAACTGTACAAAAATACAGTTCAGAGTATTTTGTCATTTATTGACTGCAAAAATTGAGAATGAAATTTTTATAAGAAAAATATAGTGTTGAGAAAAAAAAACCCAAATCTCCCCAAAAAGCAAAGACAAGGTCAAAAATCCAGGCGAACCTCTTCTAAACCTGAAAAATACAAGCCATATCACAGGTATTGTACTTCCAAGGGTTATATTTTATTTTTACCACTAGATGGCATCGATTTGGGGTCTGTATGAAACTGAAAGTCGATTGCGCAATTTCTAACATTTTCATTGTAATTACCTTGCAAATTATGGGTCCTAACTTTTTTAATGTTCATTTTAAACCAAAAAAGGGTCCAAACACAAGACCAAGGCAACAGCGGCATTCAACATTGATTCAGTTGGATTAGGGGTCTAGCCAGCCTCCAGACCTTATAGACCTCCAGCAAATGTCAAAATCTGGAATACTTTAGAAAGGTCTGTAGAGAAGAATGAAATTTTTTTTGAGATGTGAGCAAACCTGGTACCAATTTACAAGAAATCAGACCTCTGATTGCCAACAGGGTTTATTCCATCAAGTACCAAGATTGCTATTTAAATGTTTCCAGCTCTTTTTTCCCTTTCAAATGAGGGATATAATGCAAATCTACTTTTATTATTATTCAGGCTACCAATACATTCATGGACCAATTATTTCTTTGTCTTTGGGCAAACATTCAAAAATTTAGAGTGGATCAAGTTTTCCCAAAAGTTTTCTTCCCAAGTTTTTCAAGGAAATAGTCTTTATGCTGCCGTCTATTTACATATGCCTTGGTTCAATCACTATTCTAAGTCTTCAAATCAAAACTCAAAATCTCTATCTGGAATTCCACAGCTGGACTTATTGCTAGAAGTCCATGCAATAAGCACATTACAGCATTACAGCATTGCCATTGTCTACCAGTTACATTCATCATGGCCTTTGGAATTCCACTAATGTCCAAGGCTCTCATCCCACATACTGAGATTCTCTTCATCTATCTCTCTTGCAGACCCTCGTCCACTATAAACAGCTCCAGGGTCTCAGGCTTTAGCCATGCTGCATGCATTCCTTTTAAAATCAACCTGAAAATTTTCCTTTAGAGGCAGGTGTTTTCAAACGAATCTCTTATTGATTGTTTCACTTTGTTTTATCTTGTTGTTTACTCTGTAAGGTGACCTTGAGTGTCTTCAAAAGCACTTAAAATAAAAAGTATTATTATTAATATAGGGTGATTATACATTTAGTTTTTTTCCCATATTTCACACTAAATGCCCCCTTTCACCCACAGAACTACACAGATTGCGGATGTGGTGTATCGGGTTATTCTCCAGGCTTTGCATTGGGAGGACCATGCAACAATGGCTGCCGTAACCGCCTCATTCCCTTCATGATACTGTCTTCCCTCACTTGCTTTGTGGCTTCACTTTCCCATACTACATCCTTCATGATGATTCTCAGGTACTTCATTAATTAAAATGATGTGCATGTTTCTATATGATGTTTTTACATACACAATGTATCGGCTTTGCATTGTTTGGTAATTAACTGAAGAAACTATAACCTAATAATCTCTTATAGTTTAGTTTAAAAATATGAATCTTACAATTTTGCATTAAACATGTCAGTTTGGAAGAAAATATGTAAACAATGTGCACTCCCTGGATGGCCAAGTTTAATATATTCATGTAGGCCTCTGCTTCAAACTACAAGCCTCAGAATGAGTATGAAAATAAACCTTCCGAGATGAAGTAGCCTCTGATAAAATTCAGTCTCAATTTGTGTCTTGAAGATGGGGTTAGGGTTAATAAAACTTTATCCACATTTCAATCAAATACTGTTGAAAATAAAACTTTATCCACTCTTTCTTCAAATAAGGATTTTATTCATGATTAGCCATCTTATTGATTGAGGATGTTGTTATCCTGCACTGAATATCTCCTGATTGGCCATTTTATTAAGCAAAATTTGGATTTAGTTCTGTCTGATCAACTAAAAAGCCTTAACCCTTAGAAGCCAGGGGTCCTTTTTGAGCATTTTTTTCTACTTAAAATTTGCTTTAATAAATGACCTTTAAATCAGTTTTTTTGTGCCAATTCCTGATTTTTTTTTTAGCACAACTGCAGCTTCCGAGTAGTACATTTTTAATTTTTTTTTACTGCAAAAATCTAAAAAAATGTGAGATCAAAAATGTTTTATAACAAAAATCTAAAGTATTGAGACAAAATAAAATTCCCCCAAAACATAAATGCCCCCCAAAAGCAAAGAGAAAACCTACAATGTTTCAAGTACTTTTTGCGCAATCGTGCTTTGTTTGGTGCAAGAATTTTGAAAATTAAAACCAGCCCTAATGGCAGGTCTTCTATTTCCAAGGGTTATCCTTCTTTTCACCACTAGATGGCACTTATAGTACAGATTTGGGGTCTGTTAAACTTTGAAGTACCTAGCACATTATTATGCGTCATAACTCTTGTAATGGAATGTGTAACACAAAATATATACACAAAAACAACATTTTTGAAATGTACACATTATATATGAAGTCAACATTTTTAAATATTTTAATGGGTTGTGTCAATTGTGCTCAATTCAAAACAGAAGCTGTAATGGCCACATGCACTGCTGCGTGTAGGACTTCTAAGGGTTAATAAATGACACAGTATTACTTTTTATGCATTTTCCCAGAGCAGACACTTGTGCAAAAACAATTATACTAATTTTGATTTCTTAACCTCTTAAGATTAATTTTGATTTCTCTATTTAAATACAATTTTGCTCAGTTGGCATTTCAATGTTTTTTTGCTTTTTATTCATCTGTTGCCAATGCCTTTTATCCTCCAACAATAGCCCCAAACAAGCCTGTGCAAGACCTCTCATAAATGACTGTCGGAGATTTTAGAAGAAGCCTGGGGCTTTAAAACAAACCTTTTGGGTAAACAAACCTTTCTGTAAATGTGGTTTGTTAAATTGTGAAAAACTGGGTTTGATGCTTATTAGGCTGAACTGAAATGTCATTTTTGGACTGTAGCCATAACACATGGATTAAATATGAACTCTTTTTAATTTGAGTCTGTTTGGCTTTCTTCAGGACGGTGATTCCAGAAGACAAGTCTTTTGCCCTGGGAATTCAGTTCATGCTGTTTCGGGTTCTTGGTGAGCAAAATAATCATAATATTGATCATGCAGAACCTAAGGAACGTCATATATTAAACGATACAGGAAAAATCACGCTCAAATACACAAAGCTTGTCTTTTTTTAATATATGTTCCTGTCATTTATTATTAGTGATCTTTTTTTATTACGATACGGTTATGTTTAAAGAAACTATATATTATACTAAAAGCAGCAAGTTTTGGTATTCCAATTCTGTGTGAAATTTTTAGGAAATAAGTAAAAGCTCTGTTATTACTAATAACAAATGAGAAAAAACACCATTTCATTAGTTGAATCTAAATTACAGCCAAGTTTTTGCCAATAACAAGGGTAGCCATAAAGAACCAAAGATTACACTTTCAGTATTCTGTGTTTCAGCCATTTTAGACAATAGTAGTTGGTCAAGTACATTAATATTGTGCAAGTAAAATCACATGACTTTATTGTAAATGCATTTTAGTCGTAGTTTTCTTTAATTTTTTCTTACCGGATAAAAAGCTCAATTGAAGCAGGATACTTGAAAAAAATTATGAAATTATGGCAAAATGCAGCTGTTCATCTGTTATTTCACATTGTGTGTTCATGGCTGTTTAAATGATGACCATAGATGACAATAGCACCCTTTTTATACCCATAGAATGTTAAAAATTATGCACATTCATGAGCTGCCAGGTAAAGCAGTGGTGAATGGATTGATCAAGATGTTACCAGGCCTTTCAGAATGGTATGATCTGTTTTCCTTGGCAGCATTCCTCCCAGCGCCAGTGTTGTACGGTCGTGCGATTGATACCTCATGCATCCTGTGGGGAAGGAAATGCAATGAAACAACATCATGTCAATACTATGATTTGGACCTTTTCAGATACAGGTAAAAAAATCTACACTTTTTTTCTTCAACAAATCTAAACTATTTGCTCTAAAAAAATTATTTTTAAAGCTGTTTTTTGGAAATACTTGATATGATTTGTTGTGATACTTGATATGAGTACAACCCCCTTTTTTTTCAAATATTTTTCATTACATTAGACAATAATTCCAGAACAATCCTGAAAACAATTGAGAACAAACAGTTTTTATGTTTTATACAAAAAGCAAACGTGTTGAAACAAAATAAAAATTCATAAATTCCATAAAACCTTTTCTAAATCGTATACACTGTTCCATGCACTCTGTGTGCCTTTGTGCTTTTTTTGTGCCAGAACTTTGAAAAATACAAGCCATATCACAGGTATTGTGCTACTATCTTTTCACCACTAGATGGGACTGGTAGCACCAATTTGTGGATTGTAAAATTAAACAGAAAGACCATTTTGTCACATTTTTATTTGAATTATTTTGCAAATTGTGTTATAACTCTTGTAATGTTCATTTAAAACACAAAATATCAAAACCAATAATCCTTTTAAAACCTACATGTTATATTTGAAATCAAAATGAAACAAAATTAAGCTGGTGTGATCAGCACACCCACCTGTGTGTGCTAACAATAGACACAAAACTAAGAGGAAATCAAAGTACGTAGATCCATATGAACTTTTATACTGAATTGAATATTTCCATACAAATAATTAATTGGATTGTTAAAAATAGTACTCAACAATGACAATTTTTGGGTTTACTTAACTGTTTGTGAACAATGCTTCATTGTTTCAATTTTGGTATGTTACGCCTTCATTATTCTCCGTTTTGAAATTAGCCTACAAGACTTATTTGCTTATGCATCAATATTCATGATTTGCATTGATTATGTATGGATAAAACAAGGAATGTACAAAGTGTTGACAAGTGTATAGCTCTAGATATAAACCAAACTGTTGCTATTTGTTTTTTATAACCCCCGCATTTCACTTACAAAAAAGTAGTGTGGGGTTTGTCAAAAGTTTCATAATTTAAACCTTTTGGGGTTTGTCAAAAGTGACCTTTTATCCAGAACGTCACACATTTTTGATTATACTATATCACAATACAATTTTTACAATAGTACACAATAGTTTACAATAGTTTTTTTTCCAGATTCCTGGGCCTCCAGATTTTCTTTATATTTGGTGGGTTTGTCTGCTTCCTGCTGTCTTTTATGGTGCTTCGGAGGACAGATTCATCCCAGCAGAATCAAGCAATAGCTACCCAAACTAAAAACAACAGATTGCAGGAACTGAAAGAAGCCAAACAGATGATGAGAAATTCGAACGGACACTGCTCTGAAAAGGGTCCTTAGAGAGGAAAGACAGAAGGAGCAAATTATGAGGGTGGAAGTATGGCTGCAGAGACATGGAGCTTTTCAGTCCCATAGCTAGCCGAGCAACTGGCCATGTTTTGAGACATTGACACAAATATCCGACCCTGAGTCAGACCAGACTTTGAATATATTAAAAAAAAAGCTGCAAACAGACTTTTTCAAATAAGCAAGCAAAGCTCACTTTATATTTACTGCTTTCTGAGTCTGAAAAATGTATATATTTTTTTTCTCTACTGTGAACAGAGTTGTGTTTTTTACAGTACAATTTGCTTTTATAACATTTATACTGTTCTAATGTGAAAACTATATAGTGTTGAAAGTGCATTACTTTAAAGAGGTTCTTTTGTAAGAAATGTCTTTCTGCGTCTGATCTGCAACAACAAAAGCAGTACTCAAACTATAGGAAGTCAAAGAGGATGATAGTCGAGTTAATGTCAAATGTCTTGCTCTCATCTGTAAGTTTACTGCTCCTTATAGGAGGTCTTGGTGAATTGAAAAGCTCAAATGAAATAGAAAATGCTTATAAAATCAGGACGGTTGTGAAAATCACTGCAAATTTTTCATTAAGCAAACATGCATGTCTTCATCATTTCAGGTTCATCTAAGTATTACATGTTATGCACAAAAATACATTCAAGCCAACGATCAAATAAAATGTAACAACAGTACAAAACAGGTTCCAATAAAAGTTGATTTCATGGAATTAAAAAAAACTGTAAGAAATATATTCTGTTCGAATAATTACAACTAAAATTTTGTGCCAAGATGAGCTTTGTTCTGGAAATCATTTGTCATGTTTCTTTGTTTTATTTTTGAGACTAAGCTCAGCCAAGTTCTCTGCTTTTCAACAAAATCCTTTTTGAGTACACTCCAGTTCAAGTATATATTTTAATTATGAATCAATCTTTGTATATTGATGTTGTCACTTTCATCAATCCATTCATTTGAGCCAGTAAGTACCTGCTCTACATGCTGTGGAATATAACATGTAACATACACATTTTTAAACGGTTTCATTACCCAGATGCTTTCAATCCTTCAGTCAAGTGTAACAAACAGCACTCCTCAATTCGTTTATTTATGGTAGAATTGGCTACTGCCCCTACTGAAGGATTCCAATAGGGGGAGTTGGGACCTACCAAATTGTTTAAAAGATGTTGGTAACAACCATCAAAGGGTAACATACAAAGAGCTTCAAAATATCTTTTTCCCAAACACAACAGGAAAAACATTGCAACCAGGAAGTGGCGAGCTCCTTAAATAGAGTAGCATAAAGAGGTGCTCCCTCTTTGTTCCCTGTTTCTCACCGAGCTGACAGGTTCTGGTTCTCTTCAGCTCTCCTTTCTTTCCTCTTTCTTTCCTTTCTTCTTCCTCCACCATCTTCTATGTCTCTCTCTGACACTTCTTGAGGCTGGCTGTCAATGTTTACGTTAAATAAAGCTGTGTTTTCTTCTAAACCTTTCAGAGTCTTCTTACTTGGCTTGAAAACGATATTATAGAACAGCTAATATATGTAATGGACCGGGAGCTGGGCTCTATATAGGACATTATATAAAAAACTGTTGAATTTAGCGTATAGAGTAAGGAATACTGGCAACTACAAGGAACACTATCGGATCAGATTTTTGAATATCTTCATTTGCTTTGGACTACAGCTTGAAGACTACAACATCTGGGACACAACCTGAACAATTTTGGCCTGTTAGAACTCAAGAAGCGGAACGTCAAAACTCTCTTTTGTTTTGTGTTTTGCAGTCCATGGGGCTCCAAATGGTGTCACACAAATATTTTACTGTTTATTTTCAAGTCCTGGATCCTTCTTCGTGTATCTGTGGGAGTTTTATAAGCTCACCAGCAGACTCAGCTCAGCTTTCACATCTGGATTTCATTAGAGCGGAAAAATATAATCTTACCAATTCCAAGTTGATTTTCGAGTATATTTCTAATATTGTCATTAATTAAATCAACAACTTGAGTGGTTTGTTTGGAGGTACCCGCTCGGTGTGTGCTGGGACATAACCCATGGTCCTGGAGGAAACCAGTGACATAAACCAACCCCCATTTCTCAATTAATTTCCTAAGCTGAGATTGATATAGGCCAAATTGGTTGCTAAGGTAAACAGTCTGGTTACTATGGATTGGTTAATGACATAATATAATGCTGCCTTATACGTTATTTAAACTCACCCAGATGTCTCTTCATTTACTCACTAAAACTGAGATAGAATTCAGAAAATAGTTTGGTTGCTAGGGAGCTGTCAGTGGTCACTAATAATTAACATACCAAATAAAAGTGTCATGTGCTCCTACCCAATGTTTTTTCCACAATACGTAAAGCCCAGGAATTCGTTAGATTGGATTGAGTTGCTTTTTCAGACAGGTTGTTTCAAAATAGTTCCAAGTAGTTGACCCATGACCCCAAATTGTACCAAGGTAACCTCAACACCGGTGTTATTAGGCTTAGCGTCATAATCCCAGTTTATGGTAATGTCGTGGCACTTCCTTCACTTTCCTCCATTCTCTTCATGGCTCTCATGTCACTAAATAAATGATTTAAAATAAGTTGGATGTATTTGAGTAATTTCTTTCAACTTCATTGTAACTTCAACATCTGGAAAGAAGGGGTTTTCTTTAGCTATTCAGTATTTTTTCTTAAAAGTACTGCATTTCGTTCAATCCTATGGGGCCTTTCAGAGCAAGTCCTCTCATGCCTGCGTGGGCTTTCTGGCAAAAGCATGTTGGTGCATATCAGGCCAATGTCACTTTATTTCTTAAGTTCAGCAATTGTATAATAGTGAAACAAGATAAGACAGTGTAGTAATACTAGCTGCGAGGCATGTACAAAACAGAGATATAACGCTCCTGTATGTAGAAACATAGAAGGCCATGGGGATTCTAGTCTAAAAACACTCTAAAAAAAGGTTCTACGTATATAGAACCAAATCCTGTTCTTTGGCTTGTAATCAAAGGGTGATATTTAGAACCAATGTTCAAAAGTGATACTTAGAACCAATCATCAAAGGTGATATTTAGAACCAACCATCAAAGCTGATATTTAGAACCAACCATCAAAGCTGATATTTAGAACCAACCATCAAAGCTGATATTTAGAACCAACCATCAAAGGTGATATTTAGAACCAACCATCAAAGGTGATATTTAGAACCAACCATCAAAAGTGATATTGAGAACCAACCATCAAAGGTGATTTTAGAACCAATCATCAAAGCTGATATTTAGAACCAACCATCAAAGCTGATATTTAGAACCAATCATCAAAGCTGATATTTAGAACCAATCATCAAAGCTGATATTTAGAACCAACCATCAAAGCTGATATTTAGAACCAACCATCAAAGCTGATATTTAGAACCAATCATCAAAGGTGA